>NQII01001120.1:365516-379424 GCA_002778355.1 Clitarchus hookeri | reverse complement strand
TATATATATATATATATATAATACTTTATATGTATTGCATTTACTGGGTAAACAAATCCTGAACTACAGCTACAAACGCTGTGCAAAATGAGCTAGAAAATATTAGACGACCAATGTCCTACAATAATTTGTAAGGGATGTAGGTGCCTTTGAAAATGAATATTTCAAATGGTTTTAAATAAAAATAATAAAATCTACTTGAGAAGTAAGAACAATTCCGTGAATACTGTTGTATTGAATTGAGGTTTGAAATATTAGAATGGTTGTTGGGTAATATTATCCCCATTCAGTGAGAAAGTAGGGGGTTGCCATGTTAATTATCCAGTAAATGTGTGAAAGTTTGTAATGGTGCAGTTGGTTGACTGCCAGGTACCTGTACAAATGTTGTTTCCTCGATTACTGTTCGTTTGAGAAAGTTACATCAAGGCAATTTTTTTGTACATTAATTTACTCATGATATGGTATCATTAAAAGCAATAAAAACACCCAAGGGTTTCAAACATTTGTTGTTTAATAACATGGCACCCCTTATTTTCTCAATGAATGGGGATGATATTACCCAACAGCTGTTAACAGATTTCAGCTCTCTATTCAGACAACAGTATTTGCTGAATTATTTCATCTCAATGAGGTTGTAGTATTTTGAATTAAAACCAATTGAAATATCGATTTTCAAGGGCACAAACATCCCTTATGAATAACTGTAGGACATGTCGCCTATAGTTTTCTACCTCATTTTGCCTCGTAGCATTTATAACCTGTAGTTCAGGATCACTTTGTATAATTTTCAAGCAGTGAAATGTAAACGTGTTTGAAAATAAAGCAGATGGCATTGTTCATAATAGAAACTATGAAAGACTTTCAAAAGTGCTAGCTTTTACGTGAATGACCTATGGAAATAAACTCTTTCAACACACTTCAGCAAGTGATCCCTCATCCAATAATAGGTCAAAATATACATACGACATATAGCCTAAATTGATTCCGGAAAGGGTGCAACCATCCTTGAAAGTATAGCTCAAGCAGATGTTTATTGTTAGTAACACAGCCAGAATGAGACATAAATGGTTGAGGTTCTGGATAATATTTTACTGAACAACAAATGCAAATCATAAAAAAAATGGGTGCAGATATAAACTCCCTTCCATAAAAACGGATAGATTGGAATCCCATTTGTGCATGTGAAAATGTAACTGTCCAATATTTTTTGTTTCATCCTGCAGCATATTAATTTACTGTACATGTTAAATCAAAAGGCCGTCTTGTGTTTTTAGCTAGACACCACACAATTTTCAAGAAATGAATGCATTATGATGGAACACTACGGAATTTGCAATTCATTATGTATTNCAGCATATTATGTTAAATCAAAAGGCCGTCTTGTGTTTTTATGCTAGACACCACACAATTTTCAAGAAATGAATGCATTATGATGGAACACTACGGAATTTGCAATTCATTATGTATTAATTTCTTGAAAACTGTGGCATGTGTGGTAAATACTCTAGGTGAACATATTTTTAACATGTATGGTAGATTATTAATCTGCGAGAAACTAGCCAAAAATGCTACATACTTACATTTGTAAATGCCACATAGTTACATTTATAAATGCACATCTAGAGTTCCAGCTCATCCATTTTTATGGAAAGGTGTTTATATCCGCAACCAATATTTATGGTTTGGACTTCGTCATTCAGTAAAACATTATCCAGAAACTCAGACATTTATGTCTCATTCTGGTTGTCTTACTGAACGTTTGCTTCAGCTACACTTTCAAGGATGGTTGCACCCCTCAAAAATATATGTACAACCTATAGCCTAAATAGGTTGTACATAATTTTCGACCTATTTTTGGATGAGGAATAGTTTGCCAAAGTTTGTCGTGTAGTTCAATTCCACCCTGTAGTGCAAAAGAAAAATGCAAATTGTATGCAAGTTAAAATCAATTTCAATTATAATTTTAATTCAGAAAATTAATACTACTAATTATGCACAAACTCAAGCACTCTCCCTGGATATTGGAAGCAGTGTGTTATTGGCCTGGAGATTTGCACCATCCGGAATGGAGGTGAGATAATTTCCTTGCCAAGGGAAAGACTGTGAACTGCTTGTCAGGCCTACCAGAGTATTAACTTTGACTCTTCTTTGAAATCCTATAGCAAATCACAGTTATGAATTATTCCATTTTCCAAGTGGTGCAGTTGAAGTTTATAATTTATTGCAAACTGTGGTAGCCACATTAAAATAAGAAGGATCATTCCCACTCTGTTCAAATGGGAAGGCATTGAACTTGAAATACTCATCTGATTGCTGTGAAATTTTATGTTTTCCAGTGAGCAGGGGGCAGATGACTGGCATAAGATTATTGGAGTGTTGCTGTCTGCATCACAAGTATATCAGTACTAGAGTCTTTATGAAAGAGTGATAGTGACAGAGATAATGCCAGCCAGAGGTGTCTTCTCAAATAGAGAGCTAGTGACAGGCAGAGAAATAGTGACAGAGAGAGAGAGAGAGAGAGAGAGAGCATGAGAGAGAGCACACGTGTGAGAGATAAAGAGTGTGCAAGAGATAGCATGCGTGCAAGAGTGAGAGCACACATGAGAGAGAGAGAGAGAGAGAGAGAGACAGAGCATGAGAGAGAGAGAGAGAGAGCATGAGAGAGAGCACACGTGTGAGAGATAAAGAGTGTGCAAGAGATAGCATGCGTGCAAGAGTGAGAGCACACATGAGAGAGAGAGAGAGAGAGAGAGAAGCGAGAGAGAAAGAGACACTGGCAGGTTTGTTATGAACACATTGTGTTGTGCGTTTGCAAAATGTCAGTAAATGGAAATATGAAATTGGAGAGGTCAGCTTATTGCAAACAGAAATATATTGGGTTTTGTTACATGATGCTAGTAAACTACCCCTAACACAACCAATGTTTACATTTAAAAAAAAAAGACTGAGAAAGTGAATTTTTTTTTATTAGCTATTATATAAGTTATTTTATTTTAAAGTATGAAGATATCAATTTTGTTTTAATATTGAGAAATTTGCTGTAGTACTATAAAAACATGATTTCCCTAAGTTACAAGTATTTAGTAATATGTATAACCATTGGTGTTTCACAATAACTTTTTTTTGTTTTTTTTCCCCTTAGAAAAAGGCATTTGCCTACCCACTATTATTTTGTGGCTGCTCTTCGTGTATATAGAAGCAGCAATACGCTTGCGAGACTTCAGGCATTTGCCATTCCATTTGGATCTGTGTCGGCCGTTTGCTGCGCATTGGTATGTATTGCACTTTTAAATACTAAGCTCTATTCCTTTCTTCAGGATTGTTTTTTTAATTCATAATTTTAGTCTTAAGTGTCACCTATAAGTAAAAAATTTTGCAGATTACTGTACTTTTACAGGATGGCCACTCACCATAAAAACCAGGATTTATCAGGGAATTTGTGGCCATCTAGAAATTTCATTGAAAGTTTGTTACAACCAGGAATTATTACATTATACATAATACCAATTTAAAAAATGATTCCAAGAATATAGTGTTAAAGCTATACTGAAATTTCAGTACATTTGTAAAAAGAATATGGGTTCTGCTCTATTATATCCTGTGAAATAACTAATTAAAACAATGCATGATTATTGAAACAACATGGCACGGTAATTCTGCATCACTCGTATATAATAGGCAGACCTCATCTCTTCAGGTTTTCCCAGACACAAGAGAGTTATTGTACATGCACTAGTATTTAGGGTCTGTGTATATGATATAATGTTGAAGCTTTGTCTTGTACACTATTGCATAACTTTTAGAATGAAACTTTTTGAGGATGAATAAAAATTAGTGCCTCTTCAGTCCATGAACAAAGTTTACTGTGTGACTTTAAATGCAGCAATAAGTACCATCGTCCTCCTTTATTAATTCTTATTAGAAATAGATACTTTTTCTGTCTAGTAGGAATGTTTTTGTCATGAAGTACGAGAGTTTATCATGAAAGATTCGGCAGTCCGTACAAGAGATTTGTTGTATTTTTTTGATCAGCAGTGTTACAATCAACATCTGCATAAATTTGTTCAAAGGCAAATATATTTACTGTTAAAGCATGATTTTATTAATGTTTGTGTCATTCATTCGCCAGATATCTCTGCAAGAATATTAATGGTGAAGAAAGACTTTAAGTGCAGATTATTTTTATTACAGTTTTCACCCATAATCGCCATTCCAAGTATGGCTTTCGTTGTTTACTTGAATGTTGTTAGTTTAGTATCAAAATGCGGGGAATGCTGTTACTATCTTTTGTATTGATAGGTCTCGTGGATGTAACAAACAAACTGTTTTGTTTGGCACCTAACATCTCAATTTTTAGGGTACCGTTATTTGGTGTATTTGCTGTGACCGAATTTGAATTTTCGAGTTGTTTAATGAACTTTGCCGTAAATCCTTTTTGCGTTTGTTGTTACCAGTTGCAAAATGATTTTGTGTAGGATTTGGAGAGTGAAAAAGTTGTACATGCTTTTTATTATTTCATGCGCATTGTTCAAGGATGCTCTTAACTACAAAATTATTTTCTTTTGTATCTTTGTTTGTGTAGTCTTCAAGTTATGGCATTAAGAACATACATATAGACTACCTTAATTTTTTTTATAATCAACCNNNAGTGCCTCTTCAAAGTGTATATTTTCAAAATACTAGCTGATATATGACAGATTTAAGGCATGGCTTCAACCGGTTGATGGATCTCCATTTTCGGCTAAATGCAGCATGTGAGCGACAGTGTTTTCATTGAGCAATATGGGCAAGACAGCAGTGAGAAGCCATATGAATGGCAAGAAACATCAAAGAGCAATTTCAGCTCTCACTGAATGTCCTTTACTGAAGGTTCTTTTTGGCCAGCAGAAACAGTGCTTGCTGCAAAAGAGTCAGCTTGCCAACACTATCAAACCTTCAACATCAACTGCTGATGAAACTGTTAGTAGATTCGTACAACAGTCTTTGCCTGAAACAGTCATAGAAATGCATGGCTTGGATAAATTTGTTTCAAATGATAATGTGACTGCAGGAATAATTTGGTGTGCCCGGACAGTAATGTCGCATAACTCAATGCATAGTGCCGATAAAAATTCTTCATTTTTAAAAGTTATGATTCCTGACTGCAGCATTGCTCAGTAAATGCAATTGCATAGGACTAAAATCTCCTACCTCATGGTGTACGGTTTATCTCAACATTTTCATAGTCAAATGGAGGTAGTGGTGAGGTTCTGGGATGACCCACACTATTTTGTGATTAACAGATATTTCTCTTCAGCATTTCTGAGTCGTAGTACTTCAGGAGAACATCAACTTTGAGTGAAATTGACATGGGCAAAATTGTAAAATTTTCCATAAATGGGCCAAATGTGAATCTTAGGGCTACATACCCCTCATGATTCCTTTAAATCTTCTGTTAATATCACAGGATGGAAAGTAACTGAGTTTTTGAGAGCACTCTATTTTTTGTTTAAAAGTAGACCCTCACAAAGAAGTAATTTTTCATCACTGCCAGGTTCCACATCTTTTCCATTGAAGTTTTGTCCAGTTCACTGGCTCAAAAGTACCCAAGTGGTTGAAAGGGCTATAGAACTTTATCCATATGTTGATAAATAAGTTGAGGAAATCTCTAAAAAGAAAGCTTCCCAGTGCAGCAGCTTTATAGTTGTTCCTGAAGCATTCTCTTGCTGTGACTTTTGAGCCATTCGTCACCTACTTCCAGTCAAATGCACCCCCTGCAGTTTAGTTGACTTCACTGTTGCTAAGTACGAGGGTTATTTCGAATCGCTGTAGCTAATCGAATGTCGAGCAAACATTGTAACGTGCATGCGCACAGACTCCCGGCTTACCTTGCTCGTCAAATGATGACATTTGCATTGGTATTGTTGCAGTGTGCTGTTTACAGTGTCAGTGTAAAATGTTTAAAACAATTGATCAGCCCGCCGACTGTGAAATACGGTCAGTGATTCGATTTTTGACAGCAAGGAACGTTTCAGCAGCGGAAGGTCATCAACAGATAAGTCAAGTGTATGGTCCCAATGCGATGAGTTACAAAAAGTGCGTAAGTGGGTGAGAGCTTTCAAGGATGGATGAGAAAATAAATATCCATGATGAACCGCAATCAGGCCGACCATTAGTGATCACAGAAGATTTGGTCAAACCAGTGGACGAAAAGATGCGTGAAGACCGGCGATTCACAATTTCAACTTTAGGATTGGAATTTCCGAATGTGGGTAGAACAACTTTGCACAAAATTGTCTCTGAAAATTTGCAATTTCACATATTGTGCGCACATTGGGTTCCCAGACTGCTTACTGAGGAACACCAAATGAAAAGAATGGCTTGTGCTCTTGATGTTTTGGACCGATATGATAAGAAAGGTGATCAATTTTTAGAGAAGATTGTCGTAGGGGACGAGACGTGGGTTTCCCACATGACCCCAGAGTCTAAACTTCAGTCAATGAATGGCGTCACCCAACATCACCAGTCAAAGCCAAGGCCAAGCGGACAATCTCAACATGCAAGGTTATGGCAACCGTGTTTTGGGATAGACATGGAGTCGTGTTAGTTGAGTTTATGCAGCAAGGGACAACAATCAATGCAGGCGCTTACTGCGCTACCTTGACTAAACTTCGACGTGCAATACGAAATAAGCGACGTGGCCTAGTGACATCTGGTGTTTTGTTGCTGCATGACAATACCAGACCCCGTTCTGCCATTCACACCCAAAATCTGATCAGATCTTTTGGATGGGAACAGATTGACCACCCACCATACAGTCCAGATTTGGCGCCAAGCGATTTTCACTTGTTCCACTACCTAAATGCAAACGCCTATAGGTAGACAAGCGTTTCGCCACAGATGACGAGGTGAAAGAAGCAGTTACAGACTGGTTATCCTCACAGGCAGCAGACATCTATGACTTAGGCATACAAAAGCTTGTAGAACGTTATGACAAATGTTTAAATAAATATGGAAACTATGTAAAAAAAAATAGAAAAACATGTAAGTAATCAAATAAAAAACGTTTTTTGAAAAAATCTGTGATGGTTTATGTTTTATAAGAAATTGAACCTTACTTTCCGAAATACCCTCGTATTATGACCAAATTTGTATAAAAAAAAAATAAAAAATGTACTGGCTCTTCAACAAAAGCTACTGCTGTTATGCTGTGTGCTAAAAATGTTGATATTGGCTATGTCACTAGGAAGTCCCTGAAAAAAGCAAAGAATGGCTCTCAACTGTAACTTTTGCAGTTCATGAATGAATGCAGAAAGAGTTTACAGAAATTCTGCAAAAAAAATTTTGAGCGCTCACCACTAAAGTATCCTTTGGTGGAAGGAATTTCTGCCTGGACCCTACAGTTGTAACAAGACCAGCTGTGTGAAATAAGTGCCTCAGGAAACTGCTCAACATTCTTGTTGAAAAGAACTTGGTGTCTGGTTTGACTCTCAGTTTGTCACTTTTTAAAAGAGATGTCCAGAACACTTCAAAAAATTTTTGTTTGAAAAATGAAAGGCTTGACAGTTTCTGGATGAAACATTTGTCTTTTGTGCCGTATTCTGTGGAGCTGGTTTTCTTTGTGAAATACTTTCTCATGGAAATGCAAATGTGGAATGAGGTTTCTACATAAACTGTGAGTGCTTACTTAGGAACCTCAAAGAGGAGTCTCTGATTGTTCAACGGCAAGTGTATGACACATTTGCATAGAATATTTCAAAGGATGTAATTCATACGGCACGTAATTTACATGCTTGGAATAAGGAAGCCATGGACCAATGCAAGAAAGCCAAAGAAATCAAGAAGGCAGATGAAATGGCACAGAAGAGGGCTGCAATAGTAGCAAGAGAACTAGCTGCCAAGAAACAAAAAATTATTGATGTTGCAAGGAAGGAAGTGGAGAGATTTGGGGCAACTCTGAACAGTGTGGTCTTGAGAGCCGATGAGGGTGATTGAGGTGAGAGCAGCGCCGGAATGAAATGGTGGGGGAAACTGGAGATCCCCGAGAAAACCCACTGACCAGCGGCATTGTCCGGCAGGAAGGAAGTAGAGTTAATGGAAAATGAGATTAAGTGTCTCACCCGTTGAACAGGCATCATGAACTTTAAGTGAAGTTTGTAGCTGTAATTACTGTACCATATAATCATGCAATTTGTAAATGTGACAGTCTGAATGAGGAACGTGTGTAAAAAGTGTTAATTATTAAATTTTGTGAGACAGGTTACATTTTGTCAGTTTTGGGTATTTTAATGTGTTGGACACCCTCAAAATTAGTTGTTCAATATGAGTCTTTGTATTTTCATAGGACAAATTCAGGATGAATTTTTACAAGCAAAATGAGTAGGCCAAAAAGTTTTTGCTAAGATATTGGTTTTTTTTTTGTCACAGTAAGGTGACCACCCTGTTTTATAGGCATAGTTTTTTTTAAGTGAATAAACAGAATAAAAAGTTCCAGCATATTATGCTCAAAATATTGTTTTCCTTATCATGCAAAAAAAAAAATTTTAGAACATTAGTGGTGCCCCTCTCCTTACTTAGGTGTTAATGGGGATAAAACGTATGTCTGCAGTAAGGACCTATTATTTGTACATGTTTCTTTTTGTATGCATATATGTCGAAAAAAATATTTAAAATAATAGTAATATCTGTTTGTGTAAAAAAAAAAATATTGTTGCAATTTTATAAGCTTGTTAAAATTTTAAAATCTGTAAATTTCAGAGAACAGAAACTTTTCTTATGCCATGCTTGGAAAATCATTTTTTATACTGTTTTGCAAGACAAAATACTTGTTTGTCATGTAATTCTTGTAGTATGGCAACACTGACAGGTGTCTTCAAGAATGCCCTAATATCAAGCCTACGCACTAGTAATTGTGGCGAAATTCACACTTATTAACTGTGTTTTAGTTTGCTGATGCACTGTAATAGCAAATAAAGTGGAATTATTGAAGAATTTTGGATAATGTATGCTATCTTACTGAGTATTGTGTTTGGAATTATCATGTTATACATTTAAAGAATTGGAAAAACATAATACAGAAGTTTTATTGTGATAGATATACTCCAAAACTATTAAAATATTTAAAACAGTTAATAACTGCAAAACAAAGATTTTGGCTGTGTGTTGAGCAGGGTCAGATTTCCCACCTTGCTGCCTGAAGACTCATGAAAACGTATGCTTCCCCCTCCCTCTACCATCTCGGCCCTCTCCCTCTTACTCAGTTTTTCCCACAGTTTCGTCATTATTTAATGGCAAACCTTCCTTTTTTTTTTTTCACATATGTATATGGGTGAGCATTTCAGCTTTTTACACAATTTAAAGGTGAATGTTCAAAATTTCTTGGCGTCTTTATAACAGGAAAGAGAATACTGTTTAACTCTTCTAAAAGGAAAAACCATAATGTCTAACTGTTCTGCTATTCTGTTGGCTACCTAAAACATATTTTCTTTGTACTCAGAATTGTCGATCACAGTTAAAAGCATTAACTTATATATAAACAGAAAAAGAATTCTGCACGTCAGTCAGTATTCAAGAACCAATTTTATTCACTGAATTTAATGTGTACATTTTAATTGTGCTGATTACAATATTTATTACCTTTATTTGTTTTGAACTGTTTTTCATTTTACGCTTTTGTTGGGACAGGTGTGGCGTGCCGAGTTTAAACTTCCCGCCTCTTCAGTTTGCTGCAGTTCTGCTCGTGTAGTGTTCTATTCTCCAGGCACCCATTTCATCCCTTCATGCTGTGTCTTCTTTCTCCTTGTTACCCCTTCTCCCATTCCTGTCTTGCGCATGTGTCCGCCCTTCGACTGGCCAGCGATCATAGAAAGTGTGTGTCATGTGTGATTCTGTCACTTCTACTTGATCTCTCATTGAATAGGCATGTAGTTACTTTTCTGTATCTTACTAGTGTTGGTGTTTGCCTCCATCTCAGGGCATGTGGTGATGGCTGTCATAGCTTTGTAGTACCTAAGTACCTTTTTTTCTAAATTGTTCTTTCAGCCTCCTGTCGTTCAAATTTTATTTTTGCATAATGTAGTGTTCCCTTTTTACTGTATTTTCTTTTGTGAATGTTTTTGCTCATGACCTTCAGTCATGTTGCACGTAAGTTTCAGGTGTGTTAAATCATGCAAGCATTTTGTGCCTTAAGCCACAATTTAATTTACTTTAAGTTGTGTGACAGTACCGTTCGGGGTTTGCAACCAATGATTCCAACGCAATATTTTGCTGATCTGAACCCCAAATGTGTTGGTTAAAACGTGATATACTTAAACAATATTTTATGATCGTTCCTTCTTTAGTGCTTTGCCCCATTTGTTCTCCCAAGATAGATTTAGGTACATATATACCACATTGAAGGAAAGGCAATTACTATGCATAAATGTTGGGAATTCATAAATTATACTCCACGTAACTAATCAATGTTTCAATTTGATGTTTGATATTTATTAATTGCATCCATTGTGAATTGTGTTATGATTTGTGCTTGAATCATATGGAATATAGATCCACTTTTTCAATATGCAGTACTTAACATTCAATTTAGTGTTTTGGAACTCGCAAAGAATTTGCAATTCGTGGAATCAAAGGGAACATGTATCCATAATTTTCAATTAGTTGCTGAAAGTAGAAACTTAGATCTTTCAAAAGTGTTTATTTTACAGTGAACAGTCTTTTAATAGTGAGAAGCAGTTAAATGTTGTATATAGTAGCTGCATGTATTTTTATGTAAATTAATTAACAAATTAAATCTATTTCTTTTATTTTTGTCAACACTTCCTTCCCTTACAAACTCTGATAAGCTTCCTGCGACTTGTAACAATATATTTGGTTGTGACTGTCGACTTTACTTTAAAAAGACTTACCTAGCTTTATAAGAACATGTAACTAGAACACTGGTATCACCAAAACAATAATTATAACATCCATTGTACTGATTACTTCTGCTACCATACAAGTCACAAAATATGCCATTTTATTGGAAGTAACAATGAAATAATAAAATATCTGGACCCAAGTAATGCATCCCACAGCAAAATTAATAAGTTGAGAATTTCACGTAACTGATCTAAGATTTATTAATATTCACCAGAGGGAAAATTATTGTAATGAATTAAAATAATGAAAAGTTGTAAGTTTTGGTTAAAATGGTTTTGTCATAATTTATTAATTAAATTCTGTGATAACAGAATTTTAGAATAATTGACAAATTCAAAAAGAAAGAACCTACATCCCTAATGTGCACTTATTGCACTTATTGGAGACACTAAAAATTTAGTAAATACAATCAGTGTACACACTTAAAAATAAAGAAATTAAAAATTACAAATCTTGAGAACACAGATAAAAGGTATTTTTTCTTGGTTCAAAAGAAAAACGTTCTTTGCACTGAGCTGCACATCACAGTGAAAATGTCTCTAGAAGAGACGGGAAACTCTGGATTCTCATCCCATTAAAACTTGAAAACAGCAAATGGAACATACTTAGTATCCTCAAAAGGGAAATGGAAAAGTGAGGCAAAAAAGGGTGGAACATAAAAAACCATACCACAACATAACAAAATGTGAAAATTAGTTACACAATTATGAAAGTAATGAAACATTGTTTATTGAAGAAAACTGTATGCACTCACTACCAAGGGGTGAATATGACACATAAGTTGTAGATTTCCTGAAGGAATGTTAGCCTCACATTGCACATTCAGTGCAACTGGCAGCAGACTGAAACAATGACTGCTAGAAAGAAAGCTAGGATAGAAAGCAAAGTTATTCATGGTTACTTCCAACTTTTCTGAAGTCCTGCTAAAGTTCAACTTCCAGGATATTCCTCCATCTCATGCGAACAAAGCTTGGAAAATTACATCAGAGGGCCAATGCATTGCATTTGTGTGCACTCAGTTAACTAATATTTTGCATAAAAACTATTTATTACTAGGCATTATCTCTCTGTCTTTATTCATATTAGCTATAAATGGAATATTATAATTTATAGATAGATTATAAGTAAATGTTAAATTTAATTAAAAATGAGGTACTTTTATGTTAACAAAAGTGTAAAAATTGCTTGTGGTACACAACATATTTAAGAAACGACCAAACGCATCACAAATGGGGTGTTTTTTTCAAAGGTTTGATTCAAAAAGTGTGAACAAACCGTGAATGGACTATATATTTTAGGTATGTGTACATTATTTAGTTCTAATAACTACATTGTTTCATTATTATGTGATACCCAAACCCCTATTCGCCTACCGTAACATCAAAACTTTAAATTTCAAAATTAAAAAAATTTAAATTAAAAAATATATTTGATATTAAGGATATTGGATAACAGATTGGTTATATGTACTATATAGCCATATATGCATTTCTTATGTATTTTCTGTCTCAGTATACATTTGGTATGTAGAAATATTAAAACTAATTTTTTTTTTTTTAATATGTTCATTAAACTGATTTAAGAGTAACTTGAAATTTTCTTTCTGTTCCAGCATCGGCTACCCAGTGGTCACACTGGGATTTGGATTCAAAAGCTACGTAGGATATAGGATGCGACAGGTAAGTTAGTTAAGTTGGATGAAGACATACACATAAAATAATACATGGTTCATTTGTAACAGATTTTACTTCCATTTAAATTTTTTTTTGTGTGCGCTTGGACCAAAAGAAAGAAGTAACAAAGAGGAATTTGTACAAATAACAAAAAAATTACAGTAAATTACAGTCCCTTAATAGCTGTACTGTAATCATACTCTGAAAAGTTAATTAAGTGAGGGGGTGATTATACTGCAATTTTAAAAAAGTGTACTAATTACAAAACAACCAATTACTTGCATATTTATTTTAAAAAACTAATTAATCAAAAAAAAAAACTTTGTTACAAATTAATTCTTTGCAAGATGTAAAAATGTTCTTCTGAATATCTAAATTACAGTGAAACCTTACCATAACGACCACTGACGATGGCAAAATAAATTATCGCTATAGCAAACTATCATTACAACTAGGGACCGGAAAATGTCTTTGTTTTGAAATGGCAGAAAGCAGTATTTTGAAATCTTTAAAGTGGCATTTTCAATTCTGTATTTTCATTTAACTGATGTTTGCATCTTCGTTTCTTTTAAAAGAATTGTAAGCATTCATACAAATTAATTAAAAAATACCATAAAACAACAATTTTAAGACAAAAATGTGATTATTAATACAAACCCTTAGTAATGTAAATACGGCTCATTTGTGAAAGTTTACAAACAGCGGACATTGTAGTAAAAATGGTAACACACAACATGAACAGTTCTACTTTTCCGGTGCACCTAATGTAACCACGAATGCTCACACACCTGACTGCAGCTTTCCTTATATTGCTTCCCTAAAAGCACAGTCTGGAATATCTAGCTGAGATTACATGACAGAATGATACATATTTAAAATGTGTTTTAGATAAAAAAAAAAATTTCATCTTTGGATAGACTAATTGATATTTTTGTGCCTAAATAAAATAACCTTCAAAAATATATGTAAAATAAATTTTTTTGAAAAATATATTTTAAGTCAATATTATTTTTGAATGGTTAAATTTTGCAGTAATCCTATATTCTGTTAAAGGAAGCCTCATGTTAGTGTAAAATATGTCCTATTAAGGGGGTAGCATCCTTAATAAATTTGCTTAGTATTGTGTATTTTCTTTATCAATCTTGCTTTAGTACACTATACGATCATAACTGAGTACTTACAAGTTCAGAGATTTGTCTTTTTAATACGTTGTTAAGGAATAATTAAGTTTTTATTGTCCATTTTATTAAATTTGCTCCATGATCGGAGGATAATTTCATGTGTTAAACTTCCCTTTTTTAAACTAATTTGATTGTATTCTATGCTTTACAATGTCTTA
>NQII01001120.1:329378-363554 GCA_002778355.1 Clitarchus hookeri | reverse complement strand
AGTACAAAAGTCCTATATTTTAGTACAAAAGTTCCATGTTTGAATATGAAAGTTCCATGTTTGAATATAAAAGTCCCGTGTTTGAATATAAAAGTCCCGTGTTTGAATATGAAAGTCCCGTGTTTCAAAATGAAAGTCTTGCATGTTTGAATANGTGTTTGAATATAAAAGTCCCGTGTTTGAATATGAAAGTCCCGTGTTTCAAAATGAAAGTCTTGCATGTTTGAATATGAAAGTCTCGCGTGTTTGAATATGAAAGTCTCGCGTGTTTGAATATGAAAATCTTGCATGTTTGAATATGAAAATCTTGCGTGTTTGAATATGAAAGTCTCGCATGTTTGAGTATGGAAGTCTCACGTGTTTGAATATGATAGTCCCGTGTTTTTAAAAATAAAATCAGCATGTTCGAATATGAAAGTTCCGTGTTTTTTAATATAAAATCAGTGTGTATGAATATGAAAGTCCCGTGTGTTTTAATATAAAATCAGCATGTTTGAATATAAAATTAGTGTGTTTGGATATAAAATTTGCATGTTTACATTCACTTGTTTGGATATAAAAGTCACGTGTTTGGATTTAAAATTTGTGTGTTGTGACATGAAAGTGGTGTGTTTCGACATGAAAGTGGTATGTTTCGACATGAAAGTTGTGTGTTTCGACATGAAAGTTGCATGTTTCAACATACAAGTAATGTGTTTCAATATAAAAGTTGCACGTTTCTATATAAAAATAGCATTTTTTAATATAAAAGTTGTGTGTTTCAATATAAAAGTCGTGAGTTTCGATATAAGTCACGTGTTTTGATGTAACTTAGCTTCAAGGTCAATACTAGTGTGGGATATTCCAATCGAGGCTGCTCTGGCAGAGATTTTAGTATGCTCAGTGTGGGTCCTCTTAGTATAGTCGTGAGGTAGTAAGCCTGCTGTTCGGTTGACCAGTCATTCAGGGTGGCGACTGCTTCAAATTGTTGTTTGTACTTCTTCCAAGAAGTTTGACCATCATAAGGGTTAGGTTTAATTGTGACCCCTTTTCCTACTGCTGGCTGCGCAACACCAATGCTGTAGAGCTGCCGGCTATCCTCCGAGGTTGCTGTATTGTTTACATGCACTGCTTCCTCACTTTTCTCAGCTGGCGGTATGATGGTAGTGGAACTCTGTTGCTGGAAAAATTTCTGAAATTCCTTCTCTAATGCACTCATTTTCCATTTCATTTAGTTCCTGACACTGCAGTTCTTTCATTTACATTGTTCACTATTTTGTTTACACTCTCCATTCTTTCATTTTTACTGTCCACTTTTTCTTTTACAGTGTTAATTTTCTTGTCCACACAGTCAACTCTTTCATTCGCTATCTTGCTAATGCCTTCTATTTTTCTATCAACATTTTCATTTACGTATTGAGTTTATTTTCCGATCTCTTAAATCACTTTCATTAGTTAACTGACTATTTACAATTTCTATTGCAGAACTAATTTTGTTATTTACAGCTTCATTCACACTGTTCATTTCACTTTTTACATCTCCCATCGAGCTATTTGCACTTTCGCTTACTTGGCTACTTAGCCCCTCAGTTAATGCTCGCAGTGCTTCCAGTTCTGCAGACATTTTTCTAGTTAACATTCACTGCGAAGCTTGTACAAAGCGGGTCTTTTTGGCCTACAACTATTACAGTGGAACCCTCAATGTATTGAACTCAGATGGATTGAAATTCCACACCCATGGAACATATTCTGTAGTCTCATTATGTATTTATCTGCATTTCAAACCCACATTCATTGAAAGACCACATTTAATGTAATTTGTTATCAGTTCCCTGAGAAACGATCAATAGAAAATCCACTGTACATTTTTTTTGTCACTTATTACTAGCGTATTTCCTACCATAACTTAATTTACAATTAAATGCTTGCATCCCACTTTTGACACCAGTGTTGCAAGATGAAGGTCTTAATAAAATTAAAGAACTAAATTTGATTTTAAATTATTCACGCAGTTATGATTTACAACTTTAAACTATTTATCTCCACTATTACTGTTATTATTCTCAGTGAGCGCAATATTAATACCTCTCCGAATTGTAATTAAATTCCCTCTCAATGTCTCGATATTAATTGTAGTCACTTGATTCACACTCATTATTTACACATGTTCAATCTGTCTATTGCCATCATTCCAGATGTCTTACACACATGCATCCATTTCAGTAGTCCCGCCTGCCAGTCTCTCTCTCTCTCTCCACTGCACCGATGGTCACAGTCTGCAGACTTCACTCCCGCTGGTCACTTTCGTCGCTCTGCTGGCTCGCCACTTTGCTGTTTTTGTCCACCTCTGTCTTATTGTTGCATAACCCTCCAAACACTCCAAACTGTCAGCTCGGAGGCCAGTCTTGGCTTAATCATATTAGTCCGATCTAGAATGTTCTCCACACCCCGAGTCTCGCTGAGAGTGGCAAGGGCACTGAACGAGAACATTCTTTCAGATAACTGCAGAAATTCAATCTGCTGAAGGTCAGGAGCATGCAAGTTGTGATAGGTTTATTTTGACGGTATGCGCAGCGACAGTGCGCTCTCAGGTTACTAGCCCAGTCCTTCGCAAACTCCTTTGCTTGCATGACCAGGATGGGCAAGAAGCGATGCAGACCAGCGAGCATGTAACACTTCGCACTTGGTGTAGAACTACTTATCTGACACTGCAGCGCTGAATTCCCTTGGCTGGCGGCTTGGTGGGCGTCTCGGTGCCTGGCTTCGAAGTTCCTTCTTCCCGGGTCCAACGCAGGGCTCTGCGTTTGACGAAGTCTGACTGACTTTTCTCGGATGCTTCCCGCCGCACGTCCGGCTTGATGGCTTCCGACTGAGGTCGACGTCGTGATGCATTCTCGATCCTCGACTGACTCCGGCTGACTGACTGACTGCTCGATCCGCGACTGACTGATTCGACGTCTCTCCACTGACTGCCCCGTTGCTCCCCCCTTTGTGTGGTTTTGTAGCGTCCATCACCATATTCAACTTGCCCCGTCTCTGCTGCACGTGTCCGGGGTGCTTGGCGTCCCTCCGGGTCATAAAACACGTGGTCCGCAGCCGGCCTGGCATAGTCCCTTGGTTCTGGCCTGGAAGTTTATTGTCCCGTTCTGCACGCACGTCCGCTAAAAGCTCTCATGGTTTATTGCGGTATAAGCCCGGGACAGGCGCAGCTGGTGGTGGGATCTCGGTGTCCCTTGGGCAGCTGCAAAATGTAGCTGTGTTCGCGCCCTGGTGCCTTCCGTTGTCTCCGGATGTCGTCTGCACGTGCAGGAACAGTTGCACGTGCCGAAACCTTTGGTAGCGTGCCTTAGCAGCTGCGAGGCTCCTGGTGTCCCTCTTCCGGCACGTCCACAAAACCCTTAATCCTTATTGCGGTCGTCCGGCGGCGAGCTCCGCCAGAGCGTGTGTTCTGACGAATAAAATATAGGGACGCAGAATGTGTCAGTCTATCTAAAGTTTTGTTAAATTAATAGAAAATATATTGTCTAAAATTATAAGAGAGACTCATGTTTGTGAAAATAGTCAAATCGGAAATATAACTAAGCTCACAAATAATTGTGAATGGCATATTTTAAATGTGCTTCTTGATTTGTTCCTATAAGGGCAATATCGACATACTGCTTCATCATCCTAGTATTTTGTGTGAAGGGCTATTACATCTGTGAATTTTCTTGGTGTTTGTGTAAATTTATTCACTCCACCACATATTTGCTCTAATAGCCATTTACAGAACATTCTGCATTGCCTGAAGTGTAGCAAGAACTTTTTTGAACTATTTTCTGAGATATGGCTTATCAGAATTAATACATTTTTCCCAACTTTAAAAAATTCTTACCAAAATGCACTCTCAAGTAAGTCATTACAAACTCAAAGGTGCAAGTTATGAGCTGAAAAGTCTGGTCTTGTTGTTTAGGCTATTTGGTTTGCAATCTTAATGAAACAAAACTTATAGTAAATGTAGAATATTATGAGTGTCTGTAAGTCCAACATAAAAAAAAATTTAGAAAAGAATACATAAAAAAACAAAACATACACAGAGCATGGAATATCAGTGTTCACAAGTTCAACAAATAAAAATTTAGGAAAACTTGTGCTTGTAAGTATTTAGGTAAAGTATTCTCTCTTCTGCACGTAACAACATTCCCAGCAGCAGAGAAGTGCCGTTCTGTGGCAGGAATAGATGGAAAATGTCTTGCTACATTTACAAGAAGAGGGAAGTTGCAGGCATTTTCTTTCCACCATTTCAGTTGGTATTCTTGTCTTGGAATCCTCTCAGGTACAGACTGAGCTGTTGCTGTGGTCCACTCACAACTACAGACTGTGATTTTTCTGACAGTTTGTCGAACGCACTCCACAGTGAGCAAGAACTGGTGACTTTTGGTGTCTCATCCTGTTTGTTTTCTACATATGTGCTGCATTTCAGTGTTCCAATTTCTAAGAGTATTTTTTGTTTTGCGCTGCCAGTTTCATGATATTCAGGCAGTACTGGTTTGAAACGTGGGTCCGACATCATTGCAAGAACAGATTTTATATCATCTTGGTACATTATGAACCTGGACTTTAAACTTTTGAGCAGGTTTCTGGCAAGAATTATACCAATTCCGTGTTTTTTTCTCTATGTGGTTGTCAAGGACACACTGGATTCCATAGAGTAGGGTTTTTTTTCAACAAAAGTGATGGATACTTTTCTGTATATGATTAAGTTTTTGCTTGTTCTATCGGTTGCAAAATTTTCACAACTACTGTTATTAAAGCCCAGTTACTACTGCTTAGTGTTTCCACTTCCCTTTTTGAAACTAAATCTGCAGCAATTGCTTCGTTTTGCTCCAAAAGTCTTGCCAACATTTGTTATTCACTGCTCCACCGTGTTTCTACGTTCGGGATTAGTTTGTGCTGTGGAACTCCAAGCTGTTTTTGCCATCTAGCCAAGCTGTTCCTTGGCTTGGAAACAATGCTTGTAGTGTACTACGAGACCTCGTGCTTAACTGAGCACCATGTCCAGTTTTGCTGTTTCCTTTTACACATTCAAAATCATGTGCCATACATAGTACACGGCTCCCAGGTTGATTTGTTAACAGTTGCAGTCATATTGCGTGCATTATCTGTAACAGTGTAAATCGGGATAGTAATATCTGTAAGGTTCCACTCATCCAACATTTCATTCAGTTTACTGTAGATGGTTGTGGTTGTATGATGTCCTGGAAAATTTGGGTTTTCAAGCACATGGTGTTTCTTGCTGAAGTCCTCGGTTATGTAATAACACGTCGAGAATGTTATGAACCGTTCAGAAAAGAACAGTTAAAAAGAACATTTCATTTTGATAAACTGGAACGATCCAGAACAGTTCCTGAAAATCGGAATGGTTACCATCTCGAATTATTTATGCCAGTAGAAGCAATTCAAACATTAAGAAAAAGGACATCTTATAAGTAACATTTTTGGGGCAAACTTGAGCTCGTACTCGACATTTCGAGTACTTGCACATCACTATGGACGTAGCTGTCAATCTGTAGTACTGTGGATGCACAGGTTAATTTTCAGATGATATGAGATTGTGCAAGGGGCTGAAGCTTTGGCAGGGTAGGTGGGCGAAGGAAAACAGCTTGTAGGATGCTAAACACCCCGGAAGGTACTCCTTAACGGTCCTGTTATCATAGTTCCTCATCCAGTTTGTTCTGCCTTAGGAGGCAGCATCCCTTCTGTTGAGCAGCTTCTTCTCTCTATGGTTAATATACTTTGGGCACACCTGAGTTTTGTCCTACAGTTCGCCTAGCCTGAGCCAAGGCAATCTTCAGCACCTTATACTGCCCAGCCTGGTGGCACTGCATTCGGGAGACAGAAATAAAGTTGGACATAAGTATGTTTTCAATAGATAATGGTAGAAGGTTCTTGCAGTTTAAACGGGGCATAATTTGGGTAGAAGCAAAGGTAGGCCTTCTGGTTAGCTGGTATTCCTCATTGGTTTTTGTGCCTGTAGAGAAACACTTAGGGTCCCCTCTCAGTATTGTCAAGGATGGTGGCACTATCACCATCACCCAAACTCTTGTTGGAAGGTTTGCAGCCCTTTTACCCCCCACTACGAAGTGAATCACTCTTTGCTGCTGAGGAGCACCCAGGAGGGTGGCACAACTACCAGCAGCAAAGTACACTGCTGGGAACAGTAGTGTGCCCCTGTGCGCTATCCCCGTCGTAACTGAGAAGGCAGCACTACTGCTAGTACTCCAGAACCCAGCTATGAAATAGTGTGATGACTGGTGATTGAAATAAGGAATAGAAAAAGGAATGCACAATGTAAAGCATATACGTGGCTGATGGAGTATACGTTTTTATTGGCAAAGCCAATTCTCTCGCATACCCAGAATGTATGTACACTGGTATGTGTGTGAAGGACAGAAATCCTAAGTTTCCAAGGGATATACGCTAATGGTTGAGAAGCTGGTAAGGGGCTATGAAAACCCCTGATGTAACCCATAATGGAGTCAGGTGCTGAAGGGCCAGTGCATGGCAATTCAGTCATTACTAAGTTACATAGGGTGCCTAACATAGTTAAGTCATGATGACCTTACTGTAATGAGTACATAATGTAAACAACTAATATAGATCTAAAGCATTGGCATTTGATGTGTAGATATGAGGTTCACTGTAAAGTGAGTTTTTTTTTAAACCCTGCTTAATTTTTATTTTCCACCAATTTGTAGTTTTCTGCCCGTGTAAATATAAACATTGCCACATGCTTTTATTTTTAAACACAATCTTTACATTTCACTGCTCAGGAAATGGTAAGCCTGCTGTATTTACCAAATAAATGCAAGACTAAAAATTGTAATTGAAAGTACTATAAAAATGCAAATAGGTGGTGGTGATGGTGGTTTGTTGTTGTTTTTGCCTGGTTCATGTACATTGGTAGTTAATTTTTGTATATCTTAACAGTAATTTCTCTGTATTCTACTCTCCCGAGGCACCAAAATTAGAACATTTAGCTGATTATAACAGTTTAAGGCAGTGACTATTTAAGCTATTGCGAATTTTCTCTCTTAAACACACATAATTGGAAAGTTAGAGCTTCTTTCGTCATAGGCACATGATGCTCGTAGATAAAATTTTGAATTATTTAGTTACTTAGCACATCAGAAAGCAGGCATGTAGTGAAAAATTATGGAAAACATCTTCAAAAACATTTGAAAATAACATTTAGGCAAATATTTTACATGCAAAATACTTTGAAAATGACGTGAATTGATATTTAATTTGAGTATAAATACACTTCGCCATGTCAGATCAAATACAATAAACGACTGAATAAACATTTATCAAATACAATAAATTATTGAATAAATGTTTAGGACACTATGGTCACTTGTTAATTATAAAAGTATGAAATTTAACAGTTTTACACAGTTTGATTCTTTCTAAAACTTGTGGCACACTAGCTGTGTTCATTGTTTCTTATAGGTTACTAACATTTACTGGTTTGATTTACATTAATAAACACATGCACTTTTAACTCCAAAGGATCACTACACAATACAGCCACCACAATAAACACTCAACTACAGTTTCAGTAACGTTGCAATTTTATTAATACGTAAATGTTAACTTCGACTTGTGTTCAGACACAAGGGTTAACATTTTCACGTCAAGTAAGATACTAAATTTTGTCATAGCCAAAAATAAATCTGGAATACAAAGAAAAACCGTTAAAAAATGTGACATTTCAATGAGAAACTGTATTATTATGTAAGATCCTTTTCCGGTGATCTTCATAAAGGATCAGTTTAGAAGTTTTGCATTTGTGTTGCAATTCATGTTCACTGAAAAATGAGCATGGCTGGCAATATACACTTTCTGTGGGCAGAGATTTGAAAGTCTAGCATGACCATTTCACTTTGCGACATTTTGTTCTAAATTGTAATGGGATTGCATTTTTTTCTAATATTTTTTGCATCTGTGAGTTATGTACACTAATGTAGTAAATTTTTGAAGTACAGTTTTACGTTTTAAAATATAATTTCATTACTGTAACATCTCATTTCCTCATGGGAAATGTAAATGTGGATAATATATTGTATATTAGGCCTATGTCGGACGTTGCAGTCTGTTTATTCATTAATTTTAACTCACTCAGTAGTGGTTTTGTACATAACTAGGGTATTGTTTGCCTCAGGATACATTACCTTATTAAATTAATTTTTATTTTATCAATGAAAACAATGTAAAATGTTTTATTTCCTCGTAAAAACGGGTTATATCATGCTGTATGTTAGGCATCCTTTGTGCATCCTTGTGGTCCGCTTTTTTGTTAATTTTAAGTCGCTCAGTAGTATTTCCTGCATAACTGGGGCATCATTTTACTCAGAATACATTATCCTAATATATAATTTGTTGTTGAACGTCTTTCGTGGGGCGGCATTGTTTTGCGGTTCTTCTTTCGAGCGTGTGTCATTTTGAATTGCATGTTGTTTTGATGGGGCAGTGTAAGATTTTGCGTGTACAGAAATAACATTCAAATTATTATTATAACTTCAAAAGTTTTAACTTCAATGAAAGAACAAAATGTGATTTATAAGTTGCTATTCGTACAAATGTAGCATTAAACATACACACACCTTTACGGAAGTTAACCTTACATTTGTTGGATTTACAATGTTGACCAAATAAGCAAATATTATTTTTACAATACAAAAGAGTTGAAAAGTGCTGCTTTTTTAGGCCACGTGCATGTATTTCTAATATATTAACTGTTTTGAAATACACTATTTACAAAGCACGCTATTTTTTGTAATTCACAACCTCCTGAACATGTGTTTTTTATGGAAATAGGTCTTTTGTTGGAAATCCTTGAACGATTACTCTACTAAAATCACGTTATCTGTCACTGATAATGAAATAAATTATTTGCAGAATCATTCAGTAAAATCAACACTTCGCTCATTTTGCGAAACCAACAAACTTAAACTTTAAAATGTAAATAATATTTTTGTGTCACTTCGTAGCGGACGTGGTTGGAAAATGACAGAACGAGCAGTTTTACAAAACGGCAAACACATGCAGGTAATATTACATTTCACTCAAGAAAATGAACTAAAAAATGGTAACCAACCATACTTCGGTAGCAAATACAAAATTAATCAACTAGCAATAAAATATTCAGAGAACACCAACCATTTACTCACATAAACATGAAAAAGAGCACATGCACAATGGCATTCACCAGGTTGGAAATGTTTCACTGATCGAAAGTGTCTACATGCTCCGTCATAACTACTAAACATGTTTTTAAAGGCAATTCAATAGAGACCAAAAAAAAATTACATATTGCTTTATAAACATAATTTAAACCATAAATGTTGTAAGTTTAATTAAAGTTTTAAATTACAACGTTTAGTTCTGAGTACTACTATTTTCTCCCATAGTCATCATCAGTATTGGTAACATAACATACAGCCTGCAGCAATTCATCAGCTTGTACAATACTTTGCAAATGAGAGCATTTACTGTGTACATAATTTGTAGGTTGGTCACATTTTTTCTCAAATTTTACCCCATTTATATGAAATGGACAATATAGTAGATGAAACTGTAAATGGAAACTCTTTGTTTTAAACACTTGCAACCGGTTTGCGATACTACTGGCGCTGATAGTTCATGTTCCTTCCACCACAGCTATGACGTGATGCCATGTTGGTATTGTTAGTGTCCACCTTGTCTCTGTATCATGCCCTCATCAATGTACTGAAATTGTATACTTTTGAATGTGTTTGCAGAAATGAAATGCTATAATTTCCCCGGAAGTACTAAAACATTCTGTGTGTTCGTCATACGGGGATGTGTATTAAAGCAATAAAAATATATTTTTGTTGTGGTAGTGCACAGTTGCGGTAGCGTAACCTTCATATTCTTATTTCTTTGGCTATGAACAATAAGAAAGAAGGAATGTGTCCTATTTACTTAATGCTACAAAGAAAATACATGTGTGTGTAATGGTTTTTCTTAACAATTCTGATTTTTTTAATATTTCTAAGGGTTATTGAATAACATACCAATGTAAACAACCTAATTGGCATCTAATGACCGTTGATTTACTGCCGCATGAAATAGCAAAAATTCATAAAAATTACTACTTAACATGATCCGTAATGGTCCAGCTCTATTATCTATGCAAGAAAAGTTTAAATGAATAGGCATAAAAAGTTACACAAATAACCACTCAAAACAGGAATGTAAATTATTTACAATTTTTGCATAAGATATTTGAAGTTTGAATGTGAATAATTCGTAAATTACTATTCGCAACTATTATAATTTTTTATTTTTCACACACCCTTATAAATTTTCATGAAATTCTGTTGGGTTTCTTTTATTTATACCATGCGACACATCATGTGAGGTTAGTGTCTGTACCACCTATATTGTTTTTAGATGTTGCAGCTTGTAACTGTGTTTTAATAAATTTGCACTAGAATTTAAAAAAAATATTTTTATAAATTTTTTACTTCTGTTTTTACAGTTCTATAAAATCTGTTATTGCGAACGAGGTGTTCATATGAACCTGGTACAGTACGAATATTTCTAAAAAAAACTTAGTTTACCAGTGTGTTTTCATAGTTGATTGCAGGAAAAAATTTCCTAATATAAATTAGTTTTGTTGAGGTGATCCTCTTGCATTCATTTTGAAATCTGTATAAATGCTGGAAACTTATTTGATCCAAAAGTATGTTTCTGCATTTTTTTGTATTTATATTTGTTTCAGCGAAAACAGAAAGAAGTTGCAAAAGAAAACGAGTTCTACATGCAGCTTTTGCGGCAAGCGTTGCCATCGGAGCAACAGACGCAGACACAGCAGTCTCAGCCCTGCCACAATACTAGTCCAGAGAAGAGCAGAGGTCTGTGTCTAGATCATTTGGAACATAATTTAATGTGTGATTATATTATTTATCATGTTCATGATAAGCATACTGCTCTTCATGTAGTAGGTTTTTCCTTTTCAGTGCAATTCTGTACAAACAAAAGTACGGATTCAAAGTATTGATGTGCGTTTTGTTCCGTAAATTATTTGTATGTAATAACATTCTTACTATTAGGTTTGATGGCTATGGTTAGTTCAAACGTTTGTCAGGGTTTACAAACTTTGTTTGTGCTAAGACAAGTACAGAAAAGGTTAAGTTTTTTTTTGTGGATGTAAGAAAAATACAATTAAATACAATTTCAGTGACATTTATTCCCTTATTTAGTTTTTTATGAACACTGGTTGAAATATTTTACGACATCTGTTCTTGAGTGTTTACATACTTTGACATGTTAACATGTTAGCACTATGAGTTTTGATTTTTTTTTTTTTTTTTTTGTGGATGTTAGAAAAGATTATTAAATACAATTTTAATGACACTTGATGCAATATGGCCGGGAAGCTTGGCACGCCACCTCATCTACAAGGGAGGCTCTTTTATGTGGGTTCAGGCCAAGAACCCTGGGTCGCCTTATGGGCTGATTATTGTGGGTGTGCCTTTGCTCGGAGGGAGCCGTATACAGTCGGCCTGGTTGGGCGGCCGCAGACTATGTAGGTGTCTAAGGTGGCGTGGGTGGCAGTGGATATTGGCTTACTGCTGACAGGCAGCGGCGTACAACTCTGCGGGCCCCTGTTTGGCAAGAGCCTTTCACCTGCTACTCTCTTGGGGGGACTGCATTTACAGGGGGGTTGAGAGGTACAAATCACCTTTGGAATTAGAACGCAGTGTCAACTTGAATGTATTTATTCTCGGGAGAATAAACACGGTAACCCGTATTAACTCCTAGGCTTTCGTAGTTGCCAAGCAACCGGCGGAAGTTATGTTACGAGTAGGTTAAGGGGACCTGTTAGAGCAAGGGCAAACCTAGAGCAACTAATGAAGTAATAGTGAGAATGACTCAAACCGTACTGTTGCATAGTGTGGTCTTGAAAGGGACAGAGTGCAATACTTCCAATTGGAGTGCTTGTCTCGGGGGATTTAAGCAAACTTGGCTGGTAGTGTTAACTACAAAGACTTGAATGATGTGAGACTCAACCTATATCACCACCGGCAATCAAGCTTATGCACACACTCTGATATATATGTGAGGTATAAATCTTCAGTACCCTAGACAATTCAATCGGGGTACTGGCAGATTTCAGTGCACCCAGATAGTCGAAGGTATATAGCTTTCACAACCCCAGAAGGCGAAACCTTATAGTTTCAGTTAATTTCCTTTGGATTAAAGAATGCCCCCACCACCTTCCAGAGACTGTCAGCAGAGGTCCTCACTGGCTTCATCAGCCAATTTTGTTTCACGTACCTTGATGGCATAATTGTGCACTCCAAGTCCTGGGAAGATCACTGCGGACAACTCCAGAGGGTACTTAAAAGGCTAGAATTGCATGGCTTAACTTGCAAATATTCTAAGAGCCATTTAGGGAAAACCACCATACAATATCTGGGCCACATAATCACCCCCGAAGGAAACTACGTCCAGGCAAATTCAATATGGGCTATAGAGGAGGTAGAAGAGCCCACTAATAAGAAACAACTACGTCGCTTCTTGGGCCTGTGCAACTGGTTGCGAGACTACGTACCAGTTATTGCCCTCCAAATGTCACCTCTTAACCCTCTACTAGAGAAGTAAACACTTTGGCGGTGGGGGGAAGAACACAGCAACACATTTTGCATCCTGAAGAGAAGCTTCCAACATCTGGCAGAACGGGCTGGGGGCAGTCCTATACCAGAGGACCCCGTCGGACGACCTCAGCTTGCATATGCCAGCACCCGTTTGAATGCTATGGAACAGTGATATCATATTAACAAACAAGAGTGCCTCGCAGTGATCTGGGCAGTGAGGAAGTACCGATATCACCTAGAGGGTAAGCACTTCATACTCCGCACAGACAGCAAGGCTTTCCAATGGCTGCGCAAGTAAAGAAACTCCAAGGCCAAGTTAGGAAGATGGGAAATGTAGCTAACGGAGTTTGCCTTTGAGGTGCAGCACTGCCCAGGCAAGTCTAATGAACTGCTGGATGCATGTGGGGGGGGGGTGAATAATGGGAGTGAATGACCCCTCCTGCCCCTATGAGAAGTCCCAAGGAACATATCCGGCTTCTGAAGCTACAACTCTGTCAATATAAAATCAGCTAACACTAACAGAAAGACCCAAACACCCAACGTCTCCTCCAGAACCAACCCCAGCGATTTGAACTTCAAGACGACGACGTCTGGTCTCAAAGGGGACAACTTGGGGTTCTGTGGAAGATCTGGATATCACGAAACCTGAGGGTGGACTTGTGTTGCCACCACCATGACTACCCACAAGCCGGTCATCCTGGCATTAAGGAGACACTTCAGGACATAGGAGAATGCTACACATGGGACGGGGATAAGCAGGGATGTGCGACAGTACATCAACAACTGTGAGGCGTGCTGTCATGGCAAAGCCTAACCCGTGCCCCAACCCGCAGGATAACTCAGTCAGCCTCATACTGCCTAGACCCACTTGGCGGCCGATTTAATGAGGTCATACCCCAAAAGTACGAAAGGAAACCGATCCCTACTGGTAGTCACAGATCAGTTTCCCGGGTGGTTGGAAGCATTTTCCCTACCCAGCCAGAAGAGACAGAACATTATCAGAAAATTTTAAACTGCAATTTTTTCCTACTGGACATACCCACAGGCCATACTGACTTATAGTGGTACTCAATTTACCAGCCACAAGTGGCAAACGGCCTGCAATGCATGGGCGGTAGAGACATGGACTACCCCCCATACCATCCCCTGGCTAACCCCACTGAGTGGAGAAACCAGGAGCTGAAGAAGACCTCTGCCTTAGTGTGGGTAAAAATCACTGTCACTGGGATAAGCATCTGCCCAACATTCTCTTCACTCTCAGGAGGAAAAACAATGAGGCAGTAAATACCAGTCCTGGCAAACTCCTCGTGGGACGAAATCTCCGCTGCCCAGGTGACTGGCAGTGGGAACAGGCTCCCACAGAGATGCCGTAATCGGAAGACATAAGGTTGGCAGCCCTAGTCCGGACCTCGAGAGCGCGCGCTGCCCAAGACCACAAGTACCCTCAACCCAGCTCTGGGGTGAAAAGCTTTGAAATGGGCGAGACTGCGTTTCTCTGCAGCCACCCACTTAGTAAGGCTAAAGGTTAATTCAGCATGGGTCTCACTGACAAATGGGAAGGGCCCTACGCAATTGTGGGACTACAAGACAATGTGTACTGGGCAGAGGACTCCAGGTGACGAATCATCAAAGTAACCCAAGGGCACATGTGCCCTTGCCCCACTGGAACCCAAGACCGCGAGGCTGAAGCACTGGAATAAGAGGGAGATGAGTAAGAGGAAAGAAGGGAAGACCATCACCAACTATGGATGCCCACTGAGATTGAGCTACCTACCTACCTTCCGAGAGCCAGAACTCCGATTGGACACAGACCAAAGGAGTTTCCAACCCACCCTGACCAGGGTCGAATGACTAGCACCTCGAGGAGCAATGTCCATCCAGAGATTACCCTGGACTCCATCGGACTTCGTCCGTAAGATGACCGCCAGACGCTGCTGTATGACCCCCACTGGGTCTGAACTGTCATGGCAGAGCCCCTTAGACAAGGAGCCCTGCCAGCAACCCCAGCAACCCAGCCCCATTCAGGAGAAGGATGAGCCCAGTAGTGTCGAGGAGGCAGGGGGAGTAGAGGAATCCCTGCCCCTGACGGCTGCCCCACCGTCGCTCCTCCAGGAGTAGAGGACGCCTGATCGTCCCCTGGTGCCTGGTGGCTCCAAGCTGGCCACTGCTGTGGATGCAAACCCAGAGACCAGCAGCCAGTCTACAAGAGAGATGCCTTCCCACGCCTGCCGCAGTGTGTCTCAGCCGGAACGTTACCGTAAGACACCATGGCGACCCACTTCCAAGTTCACATGGTCGTAGCCCCAGTATGCAGCCTTGAGAAGCGAGGTTGTCCATGCAAATCCAAGGCTCCAACCAGAGACAGACAATAACAGGAGAACATGAGTTGACAGATACTCAAGAGAGGCAGTGTATAAACGCCAGTCTTAAAATAGCTGTTAAATTGCTTTTATCAGTGACAGTGACATTAGTCAAAGCCAGTAAGGGCCAATGTAAGATAGACTATATCGTGCAACAGAGTATAATAAGGGCATAGCTTATTAACTCATAGTTACGTCAAATAACCATTCAAAACAGTACATGTATCTACTGACAGTGCACATGAGCCACGATGCAATTTACATCCTAGTTGGTAACAGTGAAACACAGATTCTCTTAGTGAAGCACGGACTTTGTCATAGGTGAAAAATGAATACAGATGAATGCTTGTTTACTCAAAGACCTTCTAACAAATGCAAAAATTTAAAATTTTTGTAAATACTTTGAAATGCTATTGTGTCTCTTAAGAGTAATATGTTTTTTTTTATTTTCTGTATGTAATCCGTAAGCCAATTGGTTAATATTAGACATTATAAGGGTACTCGTGTTGTAAATATTAGGTTGTATATTCAGACCAGCCTAGATAACGGAAGACCTAGAGCTGGCCCAACTAGAGTTTTGTCAGACGTAAATAAATTACCTGCCGTGTGATCTGTAGTAGGCTACAGAGCAGAGCCACTTTAAAATCCCTTCAGCGCCATGGCAGGTAAGCCAGCAGAAGCGACACATCCCTCACGAGTAGGACTTTTATATACACCAGTGTTTGATTATTATTTTTTCCGTGCCCGCCTGTAAATTGGCTTTCTTCCAGGTGAAATCTGTTAAATGATTTTTGTACATAAACACAGCCTTCAGCTGACTTGTGTGAGTGGCACCGAGACAGTTATCCTCCCCAGGGGGTAGAACCATTAGTCAGTCGCTTGCCCAGCCAGCCGGCATGCTAGAGAGAGACATCGCCGCTCCGGAGCCAAGAGAGTGCACAGAAGAAGAGCGCTACAGAATCCAACCTGACTTTTTCTGAGTGACAGTACTACATCACTCCCACAGAAAAAAGAAATTTTTCTACCAGATGAGTTTATGTTCCAACGGAGGGGGACGATTGACGCATGACATGTACTGACATTTATTTAAACATGACTTTGCCTCATCTTCACGTGTCATCACGTCATTCCAGGCGGGTTTGAACCCTGAACGACTTGCTACCGAAGTCTACCAGCACGCCCCTAGACGTGAGGCACCCACAGACATGTCAGCCAAGTTCGTTCCGCCTTTGTGTCAAACGTCATGCCAACCCCCCACGTGTGATAGAAGCCAGCCAAGCGGCCCATCTGAGCACCTAATCTCACGCCGCCGATGCAACCCCTGCATGACAGAGAGTGCCTGCTTTCGCTGCAGACAGAGAGATGGCACCAGTGCACGCAGCTCCGTCCATGGGAGGAGGAGCTCATCCCACCCCGCCTGCACCATAGAGAGCCCGCGGGCAGGTGGAATATATGTCCGTGCACAGCCGCAGAACTGCAATTCATTCTCCGCAGCTCGCACTACCACCTCGTGGTGCTTGAGCTCTCTGCAGGCATCGACGTCCTCCAGTAGGACCACCACTACCTGCCAGACATCTTCAAGATCTTCACCAGCAACCACCGAAGAAGTCTTCACCCCTTGAACACCCACTACCCTTCTGGTAGTGCCGCCCGAGTCCCTTCTGGACAACAGTATCGAGTTAGTTAGGGTCAGTTAGTATAATAGCTACCTAGCCACATCTGCTCTTGTCTAGTTTAGGCCCAAGTCCACTTCACCTGGTTTATCGTAGTTTACTCCCGTTACAGTCCTTGTTATTTAGGAGTTAGTACGGGCCACCATATCTATTTTGTCATGGGAATAAACAAGTTTTCTATCAAACCTCAACTGATTCTAGGGAGACTGTGACTTTTTTCTCCCGTAGACTTTCATCTACCAGGGAACAGCAGGAGACTGCGTCATTACAATCCAATTGCCGAACTTAAGGTAGGACTGCGGGCTCCCTTAACTGGGTGCACGTACATCACGAACACACCCATTAGACTGTCACCCATACTGTGCACCTGGTGCACTAGGAACTCAATCCACAAGGCGGCTAGTCAACCAGTCCAGCCAATCCACTCCATGCACCACACTGAACTGTTGCCGCAAAGAGTGATAGACTGGTTCTGGAGGTCTGCTCACCTTTGAACCGCACCCACCGCACTGAACTAACGCCGGTTAGAGTAATCGGGTATGACTCTGGGTGGCTCGACCCCAGCTGGCTTTAAACCCAGCCAGTGATCCTCGTCGCCTACTCTTCCTTAGCGTGGCAGGCCTTATTTCCTACCTCTATGCCATACACCCATAGTACGAAGTGGCAAGCTAGAAAGGCAGCTACTGCCTCCTAATCCAACGTGAGCTGTAACTCAGCCCCAATTGCCGTCTGCAGCATAACCCCCCGGAAATGATCTCAAGCGGCCAGACAACTGGCGAGGCCTCACCTCCCAGTCCCCCCACACTCCCTATTTCAGCCACCCTACAAGACCGCCGTCAAGCAGCACCAAGTTGTCATCAACTTCTGTCAGGGTCTCCACTGTTCCACTGGGTATAGTAAACCCGTGGTTCCAGCACACCGCAGGACCAGCAGCCCTCCATGGGCTACCATCAGCACCACCAGCCGCAGCACCACCTCCGCTCAAGGACTGGGCACAAGTTCCGGCCGGCTCCAGCAGCAACAGCGGCTGAGTCATGAGCTACATTGGGCCACGCTCAATACAGGTAAACCAGTGGTTGTGTGCAAACCCGTAGTATGAAGGACAGTTAAGCCCACAGCAGTTTTCGTGCAATGCTGTCAAGCCACGCGCCCTTGCTTACATACCGGCCTGGGTCCGGCAAGCAACCAATAAAGTTAGCTCTGTCATATCGCCCGTGTGTCTGACAACACACAAAACCTTGCCCGACCGTGACGTCGTCAGTTACGTGATGTCACGCATCAAGGTTTGTAACAGATGTTTTGTGATAATTATAACCTTTTCTCAAATATTGAAATGTCGACTTTGTGAGTCAGTGTATTGAAAAACAAGACATTCTATCTTCCTTCTAGTGGAAAGAAGAAAACCTTATTTTAGTGAAAACTTCATATTAAAGAGGGTTTTGTTAAAAAGCTTTCACTTTTCAAAATTGCCTAATGCATGTGCTTTAAAGCTGTCTAAGGTGTATTCCTTTCTGATTTAAAAACATTGCAATTGAGTTTCTTGTGATAAATTGTTGCAAACAGGGTAATATTTGTTGCCTTTTTATATTAAGAGTTTTTAAATTAATTTGTTGCTTGTTCAGGTGGAAACTTGTATTTCATTAATTTTTACTTTAAAAATATTATTCTAGACAGGAATCATATAGTTTTTCTTCGCATAATCGTTACGTATGTGTTACCAAAATTTTATCCGAAAACTGAGATGCGACCATTGTATGGTGAAAGTTTTGAACTTGGTGTAAAAAAAGGTTTAAAAAAATGTAAAATTAGGTACCTGTAAGCACTTATTACTGTGGTCAGTAATTATCAATATTGTACAGATATAAAATAACTGGTATTGTAATTCTGTATTCCATGAAATTTGTAAACAAATAATGGCAAGTTGGCGACTCCATATTTCAGCTAAGTTGTCAAAACAGAAAAGCCCTGGAAAACGTGGAAAAGTCAGGTTATTTTGTAGCTGCAGGGAAAAGTGAGTGGAAGTCTGGGAATTTTACGAATAACCTGGAAATATTTAGTAAATAGTAAATATTATACTTGTTAACATTAAGCGACAAGTTACAGAACTAGAAATGTTTTGTACAAAAAAACTGAAAATTGTTAAAGAAATGAAAAAAGGAAGTTGACATCAATGCAAAGATTGAATGTTAAAGGTTTCATCATTTTGGAGTGGTTTGTTTTTGTTAATAATTTTATCACTATGATTAGAGCTGGCAACACAAAAGTAGTGATGTAAAGTTATATAGTAAATAAACCAGCATAAGTCATGGGATTTTTTCAGTTTGAAGGAGTGGCCATCCTGTATAGATAATGCATTCAACCCTATTGTTATTACGGGTGTGTGAAGACCATTTTTCAAAACCGAATTGAAGACAAAGACAAAGATCTAAGTCTTTGCGGAAGATCATTACAATTTCGAAACTTCTAAATGTTACGAATGTGGTATGGAATGCATAAATAAATTTTAACCCCACCTCGAGTATCCGCTCGACATGGATACATTTGTAATTATTTTCACTAGCTAAAATTGTTTTCAGCAGATTGTTAGCATATGTTACGTCACATCACTTTTGTCACTAATTTTTTTTAAATTCCGAAATCACATTTTCTTTTTAAATTATCCCACACATTAGCAAGAATGAAGAACTATTCGTGCTGGAAGACAGCTTGTGAGATACACATAACAATATGCTTTAAATTCTTGAACATATCAATTTTACTACTGTTTACATCTCTGTACATAAGTTGCTAAGAAAAATAATAGATTATGCTGAGTTCCATTATGAAAACCTGCATTTTGTTTCCAGGAACTACGAAGCGCAGCAAACAAAAACACAACTTTCATTGTGTGTGAACTAAGTTGATCACAAATTAATTTTGCATATTTGTAGATTTATTGCAATATCTGACTGTGCAACTAAAATATATTATTTTAATGACTCGGGTTGTGGCAAGAACAAACAGAAATAATTTATTTCCTTTGAAATGTAAAGTTTATAATTGTGGGAATTGGTATTGCAAATATGAAATTTCTGTTCTTAAAGTTATTTAATGTCTAAGTTCAAAACAGTTTGTGAGTGGTGCAGGGGAAAAAATCATGAAATTTGTATGTTTTTCCAATTAATTTCTTTGATTCTTTAAAGTTTTTTCAATTGCCCGAAGACGGAGGAAAAAGGTCATCAATTTGACTTCTATTTTCAGAATCTTTGCACACCCCTGGCGAAAGTTTATTCAATGCAATGGATTTTTTATAACTGAAAAAATTTTTACATCACGACTTTATGCTTATTATTAAAATATTCATGTTAAAGCTATGCGCAATACAAACACTAAGTTATGTTGTTATTGAACAAGAATCAATGATTGCATTATTAGCATGCCTCAAACTGCTTTAGTATGCTGTGAAAATCACTGTAAGCGCCACAATTCTTGGCAGCTTGCCTTCCTAGATGCCTGCGCTTGGGCCGACGGTACGGACCTGCCGACTGCAGCTGGTATTAATGTCGGCCCAGCTGTATATAAGCTGTTACAAAAATATTCTGCGTGCTTCGGTGAGCACACAACTGATAATATGGAGACTAATGTTTGTAGCACTGCATTCATGCTGTGGGTAGCTGCGCATGCACGTACCTCTCCCCATGCCGGTCGCATCCCACTCCCCATAAATTCACCCGCCAGAACTCGTGGCGCTATCAGTAGTAGAACTGGGTAAAATAAGAATTTATGATGCCTCATGGTTTATGTTGTTTTTCAATGTAAATAAATTATGACTTGGCAAAGCTCTTCTGATACCATAATACATCTGTTGGAACTACATGTGCAAAATATTAGTCAGAAAATTGTAGTGTTCGTTAAAAGTAGGTGAAGTTCCTGTGCATAGTTTACAACTGCCAACCTGAAAACAGATCCTGAGACATTTTATATAGGTGTGTGTGTGTGTGTTTTAGTAGAATGATGTGTAGTTTAGTTGTAAATGTAAAATATACCTCTTGTTAAAATTTCTGTGTTAGTACTTTGCTGTAAAGTTAAAATTTATGTGAGGGTAGTACTTTGCTATAAAGAACCTAACAACAAAAAAAGCAACTTTTCTGGTCCCTACAAGTTTGTCGTAGTGAAGTTTTACTTGTAAACAAAATTTTGCTGTGCAACGATTATGCAGTTATTTTATTTTACCAGTTTTCTTAACTGGAAAATTAGGTGCAACTGTTAGACAATGAAATACATAGTATAAAAATGTATCACTTCATTAATCAGTACATGTGCCACATTTTAGCTGCCTCCGTAACAGAGATGGTTCAGTTATTAACCTCTTTATTTACATGTTCTTGTAGTTTAGTTTCTGACTTTTTAATCAATTTTGTGTGGAATAAAATGTAATTTCTTAAGTTTTAAGTTGAACGTGTTTGAAACCAGTTTTTGTTGCACCAGTGGTATACATTTCTCAGGAAGCCACAAATGTTGCTGCCTCATTTTCTCATCATACTGAAAATGACCCCAGTTTCAATAAAAGCATGAATTTATTGTGAATGGATGATACCTTAGCATTTGAATTCATATATTTATGAAGGACAAGAGATAAGCACCGTAGAAATTTTATTTTCCTCTTTCAAAAATAATTTACTTGACCCCTTTACCACTACTGGTAAACACACTGCTGGCATCCACGGCCTCTGCTAGAGTATAGTCAATTGTGTCACTGTGTTTAGAAGGCCATGAATGTAACTGGTGTGTGGTTCTGAAATTGCTGCACAAGTAATTGAAGTAGATGAATCAACTCTTTGACGTTCTCCACAGGGGACACGGGACTCTCCAATGGGGTTGTGCACAGCATAGTGGCGCCTCCGCATTCAACCACAATAACGAAAAACAACCACAGAAAGTCGCTGGACAAAGGGGACCGCGACAAATGTGCAGAGTCTGAATCCAAGACTACGCTGGAAAAAGCTGCGAAGTATCTGCACACGAATGGCAGCATCCACACAGAGCTCGAGTTTATCGAGAGAGTAGGGTGCGTTAATGACCATTTCTTAGGTTGTACTGTTTGGAGGGAATGCAGCATTAATACAAGCTGCATACTGTACGTAAAATAGTATTTTTGATTGATGACAATTTTTGTGACTGTACAAACTTTGTAATTCTGGATATTAAGGAGGTTAAATTTATTGCATGGTAGATAGTAGAATCTTGGCTGTATTGCATTTGTTCCAGTAGTATACATGTATAGTTAATCCACAGGAAATTGAAATAGTTAGAAAACCATGCTTATTTTTTTCTGCTTTTTTATCACATTATAAAACATTGCCATAAACCTTTTGTACTTTAATTAGAGGTGTTAGGGTAGTACATTTTTAAGTCATTTCAGTTTGGGTTGGTTAATTTTACATTATTTTTAGATTTGGGTTTGGTCACATTTTTATTGTATTAAAGAAACTGCAAAATTTGTGATTATGAAACTTTTTCCATTAGTATATTTCAGACACACTAGTTTAATTTTGTATATATTGTAAGAATTTTTGCAGTTTATATTTCTGGAACTTGCCAAACTGGTGTTGTGGAAAGAGGCGGAGAGATTTGGGCGGCTCTTAACATTGAGGTACTTAAAAGCCAATGAGGGTGAAGTGAGGTGAGTATGAGGCAGTGTCAGAATGCAAGAGAGGGGAGGGGGAATTGAATATCTCCGAGAAAACCTGCTGACCAACTACATTGTCCAGCTCAATTCCCACATACGATGGTGTTGTGGAAAGTGAAGTTGCAGTAATATTGCTTAATAGTGAATTTTCCACATATTCTGGCTGCATTTAGGAACCACCCTAATGTATCTGAGTTTTGTGCTTATGTTTATTTTCAGTTGATTCATTTCATCATTCCGTTTTTAACATCATGCAGTATTTTCCTTAACGAAACAAAAGTATTTGCAAGAGATTAACTGTAGATTGGGGGATAAACACACAGCAGGGGTGGAGTCCACTGCTGTGAGAATACAGTCTTTTTTGCCATTGGTTAACTGTGAAGAGGGGAGCGATCTACAAGTGGAACTATGTATGACAGCTAATGATAAGAGTGCGTTGACAGGAGAAACATTTGTGTAGGTGGAGCATGTTGTTTATTTACACTGTGTTTCTCATTTGTCAAGTGTCTCGGCACTATTTGTAGTATTTGGTTTTATCAAATGTTAGTGATGGGCTAGTTTGATTTTTACAGTGTCGAGTCGAGTCAGGTTGTATGAAAATCAAGTTGAGTCTAGTCATGTTTCAAATTGTATGAAAGTCGAGTCAAGTTCCAGTATAAAATTTTTGAGTTAAAATTGAGTTTGCACCATAAATGTAAATGCGTACCTAGGTACATGAGTACCGTATTCACCAGAAAATAAGATGACCCTGAATGTAAGAAGACCCCCATATTATGAGATCATGTTTCGAGAAAAATAATTTACTCACAATTTTAATTTTCTTGCTTGGAAAGTCACTGCATGGAACCACAAAAAAATAATAAGCTCAATCGCTTTTAATTTTTTTTTGTTTAAATCACTGCATAAAATTAAAATACTAAATTACTGAGATTGATGCTATAATTTTACACTATAATAAATGTTAGTGTTTAATTTTTTAAGACATTACAAAAATACTGTAAATGGCATATAATTTGAACTCTTTTCTTTCAGAAAATATTTTCAGATTACTGTTTACAAACTTCTTTTTTGTTTACCATGTTAGAAAAAACATTACCATAGACTATAATAACAATAAGAACGTAGATACTAAACACTTGAAAGAAATACCGTATTTTATAGCATATAAGTCGCACATTTTATTTTAAAAAAATTTATTGAAAACTTGGGGTGCGACTTATAAGTGAGAAAAATTCCTCCAGCCCCGCACTAACTTTTAATTTACTCCGAATTAACGGCCCGCAGCTCGATTTCCAAACTCTTCAGCGAACAAAATCACTTTCATTTTGAAACCTGCTGTGCAGGTACATCGCTTTTCCATCAAGAAACTGTCGCACTTCTTCACTGCCACAACATCAAAACAACACTATGTGCGTCGCAAAGGCTTTATAAGAAAAAGACGTGTAATTCACTGCTAACATTTGGTACTGAAGAACCAACGCTAATGTGCTGCTGCTATCTCTTACACTCCACAGAAAGCTTCGAAAATAATTGATTATCAGTTATTGAGCAAGAATCAATCCCCTTTGGATTCTTTTAAAATATTTTTTTCTGTTAATGATTGCGAAGGGAATTACGTAACGGAAAAATTCTTATGCCTTTCCAAAATTTGCACGTTTATTTAAAACTTACAAAGATAAACTGCAGAAATAATGGTTAGGTTTTTGCTTTTAACATAAATCGTTATAAATACTTGAAATATATAAAAAGAAAGCTCGATAGAATTTTTGTCATAAAAATATCACTTCAAATTAAATTACATGTTTATAAGTTATTTCTTTTTTCCATTAAATATATAAACTCCGGCAGTCAAGGCTGCATCTCGAGCGCTATATCAGAACATTCCAGACGAACTACGTCCAACATACATGCGGCGCATTGTCTCTTCGCTATACGCTTGGCAACACCGCTTGCTTGCAAGGACACAGCTGCCACACGACCTTTACCCTTTACCAAGGTCACATGCATCAGCCACCCGTGGCACAGGCCGTGTTGTATTGGATTTACAACAATGAGCGCAACCTGTAAACGAGAAATATTTTTTTTTTTTTTACACCCACGAAAATACTGATGTGACTTATATGCGCAGGCGACATTTGTGATAAAATACGGTATATACAGATAGTGCCACCCTTATGGAACCAAAACCATGCATCATTTACTGCAGGTCGTTGGTAGTTTGGAACACGGGCGTGGTATGAAAGTGTAAAAATTGCACACTACATTCATACCATGCTATCTATGAGTTTTATGTTTTGAATCCAAAATTGCCATTATTATTTACATAGCAGTAGTACGTTAATGCTATACTGCAATGTAAATAGGGAAGTTTAGATATAACTGAATTATATTTAGCATTATTATCAACTGTGTGTGTCTATTTTTATATGAAGAATATATGCATTTACATGTGATGTGATTGGCAATCAAATGGGTAGTCACAGTTTACCAAGAATAAAGTTTGGAACTAGTTTCTACCAATAAGAATAATTCTTTGCCCTCTCACCGACGAATGAATGATTGTGGTAGGGGTGGTAATGTCAGTCGTGTGATGATAGAAAAAAATATGACTGATACAGCGTTGGAGAGAGAGGGTAGCTTTCAGGCTGGTCCATCAGCGTCGCATGCCGCCGCTGGGTAAGCAGACAAGCAGTCCACATTAAAAATTTTTATCTAATTGTTTTCTTTTTTTTTTAACTCGTGTTTTTTTAAAAGAGTAATTACACTAGAGAAGTAATGGTAAGTTTACCATTATGCATATTTCTAAGGTTGACATTTTAAGAGACCAAGGCTTTTCATGTTTAAATACCGTATGTCCTATTTATGTCGTGCTGTGACTGTACCTGTCAACCTTGACAGGTTACTGGTCCTGTTATTTGATGTCGCCCAGGTGGCAGCAAAGAGGAAGTGTTTCATTGAGAAGCAAAAAGGCTCAAGTCACGAATATAATACCCGCCGGATTTTATCACAGCCGAACATCACAAACGTCAACCAAGTGTCAAGGCATGTTGCTGAGTTATTGTTTTCATTCCGGTACATTTTAAGCGGTTTAGCAACGTAAGATTATTGATCCGCGAGACACGAAATGTGATTATTAGGTGTGGACATTTGGTGTTTATAACCTGAAAGCACCGTGACTCGACTTCCCATTCAGTAGCTCAATGTCTGCTGTAAAAAAAACTCAACTCAAATGACAAGTCAATCTTTGTTAACTCGAATAGACTCAACTAGATTTTTAGACACTCGACCTATCACTATCAAATGTTTTATGTACCATAACAAACATGTTGGCATGTGAGACGTGTAATTAAAATGTGACATCCATCTTTTAGAAGTTATTGAAAAATATATTAATAATCTGACGTAATATTAGACAAGTTATGATTTGGAAGTTACGTTGGTGAAGTTGGCGACATCTTTTCATGCTGACAGTATGAATAAGCACTTTCCTTCCCTATAAAAACTTAAAATGACTGAATTACGCTGCACAATAAAGGTTTGCATCATCTTGTATGTACAGTATTTGTTAACACCCGATAGTTATGTTATATCCAGAACATACCTCGTGCACCAGCATCAATGTATATGATTTAGCATTTTTGAAACCTCTTTAACAATTTTGATATAGGGTTTGGTGCTGAAACTACTTGCAGAGACCTTAAAGAGGTAGAATATTAACATTCAGAAATGAATGCAAAAATTAACTGCAAAATCTTTTTTTCATAACTAGTTGCAAAGTGTCCACTAAGGAGTAAGGTTGTGAAAGGGGCATCTTGTTTGTCTCCCGGAATCATTAAAAGTATTGTGTTAAGGAATTCTCGTATCACCTTTGCTTTGGAAATATTTGTGTCAAATAAGCACATGGCACCATATGTAGCAGATTGCATGAAGCGAGATTATTTGCTGTTTTGTGAAAATGCAGCTGTAAAAGAGGGTGCAGAAAAATTCTACTGGAAGTCCCAAAAATTGGATGCTTTTATTTTGGGCCTGATTTCTTTGACAGAAAGACTGTCCACGGCTTTGAAAATTTTTTCAAAAAGTTTTGTTTGTGTTTTATTGCAATGCTTTCGTCGTAAAAAGATGTTTTTCTTTAACCTGACAGAAGCCTCACTTATAGTACAGAGGTGTGTGTTTGATGTCATTCATTCAGAAGGTGGTGTTAGGAACATTGCTGTTACTAAGGGCATGATCCTTTCTGTGAGATATGCCTCTGCAAAGAGGCAAGAAGCATTAAGAAAGTAGAGCCTAAAGAAAGCAAAGAAGAGAACCGTATATGAAATGAAAGAACTCCAAGCCACCAAACGTAGGATGCTAGANAGAGCCTAAAGAAAGCAAAGAAGAGAACCGTATATGAAATGAAAGAACTCCAAGCCACCAAACGTAGGATGCTAGAGCTACATAAAGAAGAAATGAACAGTGTAGAGGATAGGATACAAGCCTTTAAAAAACAGTCATAAAATGTTTAACACGTGCCAGCGTTTTTCTAAAAATTTGTGATATAGAACTTGTGATTTTAAAAAAAAGTTTGTTTTTCATAGTTATGANCGTGCCAGCGTTTTTCTAAAAATTTGTGATATAGAACTTGTGATTTTAAAAAAAAGTTTGTTTTTCATAGTTATGATATTGCTGTTTAATGTCATATATTTTAAAGTTTTCAGCCTTTGTGTGCAGATATTTTGTGTTATTGCAGAGTGCTGTTTGATGTGATAAGTGCTATAGAATACCTGTACTTAATTTGGTTGGACTAATCATGAAACAGATAAAGGGATCTTTTATTCCTTTAAATGAAAATTAGGTGGCTGGTTAAGGTGAGACAAGTTTTGTTTCTAAAGTATTATTTTTAATAAAATAGAAATTATTTTTTTGTATTCTGGTAGTATCTTTTTCCTAAAAAATACATTTTCATTGGACAATATTGGGGTAAATTATTGTGTATACAAAAATTACTAAAGTGAAATATTTTTGTCGTTTTATTTCAAGTCTTAAAAACAATTATAAAAGGGTCCCCTAAAAGTTTCTAAAAGGCCCTCAAAGGTCAATAAATTAATTTCTCTGGTGTCTGTGGGCATCATGTACAAATACAATGTGTATTTTCTGTCTCAAAAAATTCTTGTACTCTGCCTTTTTAATCATAACATGTTTATTTGGTCTTTATATTAGGACTGAGCCGATACCGATACAGATATATCGAAACCGGCCGATATCGTAATTATTGGAATTGTGCGCAATTCATGTTTAAATTGCTGATATTATAACCAATATTTTGCCCTAAGAATCTCTAAGATGATGATGTTTTCAACTTGCCATAATTGGAATGCTTTGCTCACTACAGTGAAATCTCGTTGTTGTGTTCCCGTTTATGTCATTTTCCCGTATCAGTCAATTTTTTTGGATGGTCCCAACAAATATCCTATATAAACAATGNTGTTCCCGTTTATGTCATTTTCCCGTATCAGTCAATTTTTTTGGATGGTCCCAACAAATATCCTATATAAACAATGTTAAAAAAACCTGCATGCTATGCCCTTAAATCATAAATTTACCCGCATACATCGATCAGATATTCTGTCCGAAAACCAAAATATATTCGGAACTAATGTTTATCTGTGAAAAAACTATCTTAAAACCGGTACTACCAAAATTCAGTAGCGCCAAGAGCAGGTAAACAGACCCTCCCTAACCTCAAATGCTAGTATACACGAGTTGTCGTGAAACGTTGCAATTGTTAACCACCACGTAATTTATTTTTTGATAATTCAATCACTATTTGTTTTTAAATAACTCACATCGAAAAACATGTAAAACATAATAATTGCAGGCATTTCTTTGTTTCAAGTCAGCAAACGAATATTCGCGCAAATAAAACACGTATTTTTAATGGGTGTGGTACGGATCAGAACTAGACATACTGACATACATAATGGACGGAACGGATTTGAACTTCACTCTCGTTCCACAATGGAAACGTAATAATTTTTAGATCAGTACGGTAAATAACCATGTAAATTACCAGCATTAAAGGGGAACAATATGTTTTCACTGATTAATTCTGTTTAGATAAAATTACACTAATAACTTTTTTAAAGAGTAATGCAGTGATATCAACTGTCACACAAGATGGCGAATGTTGTTTAATTTGGCGAACTTTAAAAACATTTTGTGGGCAATGGAATTTTTAGCAAAGTTAAATATAATTTCAGAAAATCAGATTTTTACATTTTAAAATCAACAATTTATAGCACATTTCTGTTTTAAATCATTGTTTTTAATGAAGTTAATTTGATTTTTGCCACTTTTTNCCATTTTGTGGGCAATGGAATTTTTAGCAAAGTTAAATATAATTTCAGAAAATCAGATTTTTACATTTTCAAATCAACAATTTATAGCACATTTCTGTTTTAAATCATTGTTTTTAATGAAGTTAATTTGATTTTTGCCACTTTTTTTACATTTGGCAGAAATTTAGGGAATTTTATGGTTGCATCTCTAAAGATATTGCTATCAACGAAATGCCAAAACCCACCTACCATCTAACCTTTTAAGAATTTCATAAAAATTATTTCCATCCATTTAGAGGAAAGTGAGCTCATTAGTTAACATTGATAACTTCTTGTATTATATTGTGACTGGCCTTTGTTTTCCGGACATTAATATTGATGCATCGCTTAATCACTGTTATTTCATATCGCAAATACTTTTGAGCAAATATAAACTTTAACCATGAAAGCAAAACACTTCTTTACAACCATTTTTATGTGTATATTCCTGAAAATTGGGTTTCTTCGATTAAGGATTTGTTTCTCCTATTCAAGTTAAAAGGGCCACCTCGCCATGATGCGTGTGTTTCCCTTATGTTCGCAATAAAATTTGTGACACCTATTGAGATGCATTTCGGAATTGATTCAGATTTTTACAGCATCATTCCACAATAATATTTATAACTTGATGCAAGTTCCTTGAAAATTTGTCCACCCACATAGTTTTAAAGCTTTTAACATGATAACTTCAACTTAAGTCTATTTCCTATGAATATAATCAAATTTTGCTTATAAAATTTTAATGCTTACACTGATATGGATATAACTTTACCAGAATATGAACAACACAATATCTAGCTAATGACAATGTATTTTATGAAATTGCATCCACACATTCTGATTTTGCAAATTCTGATTTTTTCCCCACATTACCTTCCTTGAAGGTTAGTAGTTAAAGCTGGTACTTATTGGTTAATATATTGGCTCATACAAATTAAACTGTTTGAACAGACTTTAAGCCTTGTTTCAACATAATTTCTGGTACTCTTCAAAAAATGTTGCATGTGCAGTTTGAAACATTTTCATAGCATTATTGTTTCAAAATTATTGACATACCTGCCGATGTATCAACTCGTAATTTGGCTTCTAGGGAATTGTGTAAATATAAATAACACTCACACGTGTTTATTAAAGCTTTCACAGTTGCAACACATATCACTAATAACATGATACACTCTCATCCAAAGTTCAAGTTTATTCTACATTTAAAATTTGCTATGTCTTCAATTGCATGTAAACAGCACATTTTCATGGTTGGCATAATATGTGAAATATCAAAAAAAAATTTGGGGCGAGAAGCTATGTTGAAATATAGCATAAAGCAGTAACAATCATTGTCACTTCACTGGGAACAAATATACCTAAAATGTTTTATTTATTACATTAGTTGATGCTTTATTTTATGCGTTACAAACTGCCACTTAGTCATGTTGGTTTATGAAATGCTGTTTTGATGAGAAGTGAACGCGGACAGGAAAAAAAGCAATTAACCATATAACTAGAACGTTGCCTCAGGCAAGTGGTTAACTTTATGACTAGTAAGACCTGAAAACATGGAACCATTTCTCATAGTTCACTGCCAACTGAACTGTAAGTATTGCTGTCATTGCTCATGTTAAAATATCTGCAGTTACAGGCAAACTGAAAAATTAAAATCCTACACACTTTGATGTGTAAAGATATCCTCTTTTCTTAACCTTTGTGTACAATACGTTTTGGTTAGGACTATTTTGAACAATTTATATATGAAGTACTTTATGACACATAAGTATGAGCATCAGATAATTTTGAATATGGTTCTGATTTGTAATACAATCACAGGTTCAGGTGTTTTAACTTGAAAGTAGCCTACCATTTTTAGATAAAAACATCACACTTCACATTTAACTAGAAAAGACTTTTGTTTACAAATAAAAACAATTGCATATTATACCTCTTCATGAAAATCAACATATTTAATCATTACTAAGGGGAAATATTAGTTACATTGAAACAAACCAATTTTATACCTAACAAATATTTTGGTAACATTAAAGCTTTAATGCTGACAAAAGAACAACCAACCTGCAACATAAATTTTAGTACACAAAACATGGTTACTGTATTATTTCTATTACAAAAAATACCAACAATAACGTGCCCAAGCCAGTTAGGTTATGATCAAACATGTGTAGTACTGAAACAGAGGTTATGTTGGCTGAGATGAGATGCGAGCAAGCACTTAATATTATTAGCTTAACTGTGATTAGTAGCGCTGGATGGAAATGCTCATAATTGTATGATCACAAGGTCTCGTAGACTGTAAGTTAAGTGAGAAGTCATTAAAACATCATTCATATTATAATTTATATATTTACCAAATGTGCACATTACATACTTTTTTATTACTGCGGCTAGCAAACTTCCAGAAAAATATTACATTACACATTAAACAAATAAATATGTTTTTATTGCGTACATGATTATATTATTCTCAAAAGTTTGATAATACAAATGTAAGAAACTAAAAATAACAAACTAATGAAAATATTTATTTAATCTGGGTTATTGCTGTAAATAAATTGGCAACTTTATTTGTGTTATGTTGGTACTGATTTTATGCAGATACTTATTTGGCTACTTCATGAAGTAAAACTTGCCTCAAACAAGTAATACTTCTATTAGAAATACTTCATCAAGGCTGTTTATGAATTCATTACTCAAATAAGTAATGCTCAACAAAGAAGCATTACTTCGTGGCAAAACATGCCAAGATAAGCAAGTTTGCAAATCAGAATTTGCAAAAATGTAAATAAAATTTTCAAAATGTGACATAAAAACAAACTGTGGCTTGTATTACTTGTTAATCTGTGTAAATTGGTATATTTTACATATAAAATATTCTCAAAACAACACTTTAGCACTACATTGTAATATTGGCAACACTTTCTCAAATAATTTTCTCATTTGTGCAATGTGCAGGTCGGTTAACGACTACGATGAGAACGAGTTAGAGAAGGACAAGAGTGTAAAAGGCTCTGTCCAGTCTCTGAGGCCGAATACCTCGGGGAAGTGGAGTAGTAATCAAGCGCGTGAGAACGCTGTCAACACACAGCGCGAAAAGAAAAACAAATCAAACAGAGAAGCCAGCGAGAGCTTGGCAGCTCATCATCAGAAAGATGATTACTGCCTCAGGTAATTATATAACCATAATATAATAATTGAGTGTAGTTGGTAATGCTGAATCTGGGAAGTCATGGGTTCAGTTCCTATCAAATACATTGAGAGTGGTTTATGTTGCCGTCAGTCCAGGCATCTTGGTTACTTTCCTTCCAAATTCTTTCCCTATAGAATATCCTGCCTCCTGAATATGAACAAACCTATATCTTTGCAATGACTAACTATTTCCAGTGAAACACTAATCAGGTATGATCATGATTCATAGTGTTGTGTTATCACATACATTTGGCATGCTGATCAAAGTTACGACATTATTTTGACAGCTGGATGTTGTTAAAGCATAATGTTTGTTATATTAGTTATTGCATCACTTACATAAACACGTCCTTTTACAGAAAATGTACTGTAGTGCCGAAAATTTTTTGGATTCATAAAAATATAAAGTAATTTATTAGTAGGGGCATGAACTTTTAGAGGTGAAAAGAAGTCAAACGTGGTGAAATATATGCAATCTTATTTAGTCATACGAAAATGTTTTGTAACTATTATTATTCATAAGTAAAGCTTCTAACTATATAATACAAATATTTTCAATCAAATACCTATTAAATAAATGTAACTTACACACAGTTCTTATTTTAAAACCATTAGATTACTAAGAATTACATTATTTTAGAATTACAAATGCTCAGTATTGAACGTACTCATTAAAACAATTTTTTGATTTTGGAACTTCTTACAATTCCTATGGAAATGTTAAGAATTTATTCAGTTTGTCCAAAAAAAGTATTGCCATGGGTACATTAAATTATGCCTCCTATCTGCGATGACTGTATTATACGAGGAAAAAAATCTCTCACTGTCTACATTTGAACACGAAATCCAGACACATTTCACAGAAGCAGATGCAAAGTCAAGGAATTCATTTTCATGGGAAAAAGAGGATTTGCACTATTTCTGGCAGTGACTCACGTGTTCTCTCTTTGGCCACTTCTTTCATTTGAGTGTAACCTCGAGCGATGTCTGTACTAGTGAGGTTGCAGTTTTTCTTGTCTGGGAGAGTTGTAAACAAATCAATCAGATCATTATTTACCTCATTTAACAAAATTTTTGATCAAACAACTTCCCCAGAGTTTTGTTCTTTACTTCAGCTTGACAGACAATGTTGTCAATTGTCTTGAGGGTGGCAGCTGTGTCGGTATTAAATATTCCTGAAGAAGCCAGCGATAAATCTTCTTTTACAAGGACCAGTGTGTGACTTGTGGCTTATGCTGATCCTTCCAAATGCTCAATTAGGCGGATCAAACTCTACAGGTGTTCCTTCACGAAAGTGGCTTGCACTAGGTTTTTTTTGGCATCCAGTTGCAACAATGAATAGAAATATTCAATCCCTGCATTAGGTAAATTCACCATGTCTTTTGTCTTCAGTGGCTAAAAACTGAATGATGTCTGTAATATTTTCAGGTGATTATATCACAGACTGGAACCAACTGTTCCAACGAGTCAGGACAGGCAGGGGAAACTGGCAGATGCCTTTCTCCCCGTTTGAATACTTCTCTGTTAAAAATTTGAAATAGAGATGTTTCCTCTTTCCGGTGTTGAGGAATGCTGATTTGACCTTGCTTATTGCTGTGTTCAGTTCTGTCAGAACTTTAGGACAGATGCTGCTAACAATATTCAGTTTGTGTGCACAGCATTGAATATGCAGCATCTAGTCATCCAACACTACTTGTAAGGAAGCACTGCACCTGGTCATACACTGAGCACTGTCGCTTAGAAATTCCACTACTGAATAATAATTTACATAATACTNGAATACTTCTCTGTTAAAAATTTGAAATAGAGATGTTTCCTCTTTCCGGTGTTGAGGAATGCTGATTTGACCTTGCTTATTGCTGTGTTCATTTCTGTCAGAACTTTAAGACAGATGCTGCTAACAATATTCAGTTTGTGTGCACAGCATTGAATATGCAGCATCTAGTCATCCAACACTACTTNGGACAGATGCTGCTAACAATATTCAGTTTGTGTGCACAGCATTGAATATGCAGCATCTAGTCATCCAACACTACTTGTAAGGAAGCACTGCACCTGGTCATACACTGAGCACTGTCGCTTAGAAATTCCACTACTGAATAATAATTTACATAATACTATTACATGGAGTCCAACACTGTTAGTGCACACAGTGTTGCATTGGCTTGCTCCAGAAAATGTACTCCTGCCACAAAGATCTTATGCAAGTCTGTTGGCTCTAACAGATATAAAAGAATGACACACACACACACACACACACACACACACACACACACC
>NQII01001120.1:246620-329371 GCA_002778355.1 Clitarchus hookeri | reverse complement strand
CCTTGCCCCTTTTAAAGAAAATTGAATCTGCAAAATGGTAAATAATTTTTTCATGGTTTCCAGAAGTTTTAGGACATTTACAGTAATATTGTTGCATGTAATATATAATATACTAGGTGTTATGTTAGGCCTACTAGCTTGTGATAAATGTGCAAACTATGGGGCTTCACAAAAGTGGCCACAATCTCAACCTGATATTCGCTCCTTCAGATTAGCATTAAAAATCTAGGATTGCTTAAGTTCTTCATGCACCAAAAAATTTTTCTTTACTAGTTGGCTCCTGTGATTCACAATGTATATTTTGACTAACAGTATGTTCCTTTGGTTCTAATATTGTGATGCAATTTGGTTTTCATAACTAGACAAAAAAAAGCAAACATTGCACAAAAAGATTAGGTCTACTTAAAATATTTAGTCTGTGTACATATCAATTATTGGTACATAAAAAATACAGATGGTCTTCAAATTATTTCTTCTGTAAATGTTTATTTTTGTATGATTCCAGACCACATTTATTCATAGTTTCAACAAGTACATGTTTTGAAAAGTAAAGATACACAGTGTATTTATATATATATATATATATATATATATATATATATATAAACCTTCAATATATTAATTCATCCGGTTNAAGCGTTACAGTAGTTGAGGAGGAAACGCGACACTTTTTATGTTTTTCACGTTTGATATGTTTTAAAATCGAGTCTCTATGATCCCAGGTGACTGCAATTACCGTATTTACAGAATAAAACTTGATTTGTCTGTTGAATATAGACCATCAAGGGCAGTTATGTTTTGGGTTCGCGACGCAACACATAAACTCTTGTTTGAATGTACAACTTTTGTTCACTGACTCGTAATTTTAATAAACTTTCTAATTTATAACACCGAAAGGTTAGAAACTGTAGACTTGCTGTGAGTAAGAACAATTTGTAACACAAAGCAGTTGTTTATGTTTACCAAAATGACTGCGATTTTTTGACGTGATGTGTTTTGTTTCACCCAAGCATGCGCAGTAACGTAAACTGTTCACGTCAAATGTAGATGATGGCCATTTAAATCCTGGTACACACATAGCGAAAAACTGGTACGTCATGCCAGGTTTACCTTCAGAATGAGCCAAACTTTTTTTTTCTTTTTTTTTTTGCTGCATTATATATTGAAGGAGGTAAAACCCTGATCTAAGGGTTTTTTTATATGATTCCTCGCAAAACGGCAAAATGATCTTGGTACGTAAGCAATGTCTTGAAACCTGAAAAATGGTACGTGTACCAAGAAATTGTCATGTTTAACGTCACTGCTTCGTGTGCATTCAATATTTCTCGGATTTGGTATAGTTGTAAGCTTGACGAACAATTGATTTTCCAAGATATATAGTTTCTTCGTAATACTTTGGAGGCAAAGCGATTCTCATAAATATGTAACCTCAAATATTTTGCAAATTAATGATTTATGTTTTTTGAAACAAATTTACGTATCATAGTTAGGTGATTTAAGTGTTTGTGTAGTTAAAATAAAGATAAAACGTTCCGAATCACTTTACGTTTTTCGAACACGTACGAGACAATCAATTTTTTTCTCTTGTAAACACTTACTGATGTACGGCGTTTATTGTTTTTTTGTATGAATGTGTTTTAAACTGTAATTAACACGGAAAGTGATTTACCTAACTCTGTAGTCTGCACTATAAAGCAGCGGAAAACTAAAACCAGTGATGTATTAACTGTTGTCTGTTGTAAATAGCAAAGTGAGGCTATTTACAGTGTATAAAATGAGTGTATGTCTTAATTTGAGATGTATTTGCGTGGTTTTTCTCTTCTCTATTATTTTATTTCGTAACATGAGGCTGTTAAAATATTGGATGTTTATATAGATTGCATAGTATGTAATCGTTAATGTTTCTGTACTACAAGAGACGAGATAATAACGTAATTCGCAACCAAAATGTAAAAATCGACGAAATTCGTGATTTTGGAAGACAAAAAACAATAAAACTCGCAAAATAATGACAATGTTTCACAATCGCAAAAAGTTTGTTTCCCTGGAGCACCCCTCAACCGGAATCGTCGGGGGAAGGGCTATTCCGGTCGAGGGAAAATTCCGGTTAAGGGAAATGAGGGTGGGATGGTGTGAAAAATAACACATTTTTATTCTGAACTCTTGTATATGTGGCACATAATTTTAACTTAATAAATCGACGGGTGTAAATTATTAGTTTTATCCTTAAAGTTACAAAACCATTTAAAAAAACAACGTTATGTTTATGAAATGTGAGTCATAAAACTCCCGGCGCTACGTTAATGACCTTCATTAACCTTCTAGCGGGGTTCTTATATCTTCGCGGGGCGCGTGTCTGCCTGAGTAAGCGAGATCTGGATATCATGTTAGTGTTTGTGTTGACGGGGTGCGGGTTATTTACGAGATATTGTCATAAAAAAATGTTCCCCCCTAACCATGTTCAGAATTTTGTCAACGAACAATATGTTCTAATGTTTTAACTTAGTTTCTAAGGAAGTCAAGAAAATAATAAGAAATGAATAGCTCATCACGTGTGTTTAAACGCGTATGTGTCGCACGCAGCATACTTCAGTCTGCCTGTCTTCGACTGTTCTGCTTTGTATCACCTCTAGCCGCCTTTCAGCTTGCTCATTTCTTTTTTCTTTCACCCTCTTGCTTGGCGTGCTTCCTTTCAACCACCACCACCCCTCCCCTCTGCTCCAACAACAACAACAGCCATCCAGCACCAAGCAAGTTTGCTCGGTCCCTTTCTCCCTCCTCCGACCTCTTTTTTGTTTGTGTGTGTGTGTGTTTGTGTGTGTGTGTCTGTCTCTCTCTCTCTCTCTCTCTCTCTGTGTGTGTNTCTTTTTTGTTTGTGTGTGTGTGTGTTTGTGTGTGTGTGTCTGTCTCTCTCTCTCTCTCTCTCTCTCTGTGTGTGTGTGGTTGAATGAGTCATCCAGCAGTAGCTGTGTGTGTGTGTGACGCCGCACGTACACTTGCACCATACCATTGCCTGCTCGACCACAGCCGGCGGAGCTGGCAGACTACGCACGCTGCACATGTTCCGCAATTTAAACGCAATGTTGAGGCATTTTGACATAAATACAAACTTTTATTTACGCGGAATACTGCGCTGTTAATACTTTTCAGCAAGCAGCATGGCAACGATAACTTTCAATGGCAAATTTATTAGTTTGACGTTGCCATAGTTTGCTGTTGCCGCACTAGCATGATGAGGCCCGGAAATATTTACGGGAATACAAAAATTCAGTGGAGCCTGTACTTGAAATATTTATTATCCCCAATTTTTCATCAAAAACTTCTGGTGCGGTCTATACACGCCAAAATACGGCACCTGTACGCTAACACGTTAGAACACTAAATTCTGAAAGTCGCACCGCTAAAACCAACGGCATGTGTCGCACATTGCCATTAGTCACTGTCACTTGTGTCATTATGCAGCTTTTTTACCACCTAACGTGCATGTACAGTCTGGTGTGAGCAACGAAAGACCTCTTGCGAGCGCGGGAAAGTTATAGCACAACTTTGCAACGTTTGGATTTTTTTTTTTTGGAAAATTAGTTGCGGATAAGGGGAGTTCCGTTCGAGGGAATTCCGGTTAAGGGGTGCTCTCCTGCACCGTATTCACCCGAATATAAGACGACCCCCTACATTTGCCTTTTGGTAATGGGAAAAGTTCAGTTTTGCCACAAATACTTATTGACAGGCCATGATGATAAAAAAAAAACTCAAAAGTCAAATATCCCATGAAAATTATTTTTAATATAAGTAAAATAAGTAAAAGCTTACCAGTCATCAAACCTTTATAACATGGGCTTCATGAAATTATGCACAATTAGTATTTTGGTAAATAAAATTAATACGGAATTACTAATTCCAAAGAAATATTTTTTTAAAAGTGAGTATAAAACTGTACTTTTTAATGGAAATGCACAAATTATATTCTGCAAACATGAAGTAATGTGTGGTTTGCAAATACACACTACTTACTTATGGGTGAAGTTTCCTATAAAAAAAATGACATTACTTCCCCTTAACAAATAACTCTGAAGGAAGTTTTGACGCGTGAATGCTGGGTTAAGGTGATATGCGTCGCACACGAGCAAGGGTTTCACTAGGTGTCAGGTCAGAGACACTGGTTCTGTCTAAGCGCTAATGAGGCGCTTGGCCTTAATTGGTCTCTTGTACAAGGTTGACGGGTAGGCCGTCTTCTGGGTATGAAATAAGGTGTTACACTGAGAGCCCTCCATATGGCTGGGGTAAGTGCCCATGCGGGTTTACCTTGTTCGGGTCTTACCCGGGATCAACTGGAAACTGTTGCCACAAGACTGCGCCGCCTCCTAGGGCTGCAGGCAGTAAGGTTGACTTCCTGCTGATCCTCTGGTGTATCTGCAGCTGGGCGAGCGGCTGTATGCCGCAGGCTGGAAACTGCTGTCTGTGTCACTTCCAAGGCCATCAGTAGGCCTACTCGTAGGCTGACGACTACTGGGTGTGGTGTTCTGATGGTCTTGCAGGGTGACTCAAAAGAGGTTAGCTGGGTAAACTATGAGGTGAGGCCTCAGCAGTTGAAGGGCAGCTTGAGCTTGCTCTCGAGCGATTAGACAGCAGAAGGCTGATGGAGTTTAGTTACTTAGTAACTGGTCAGCCTCAGGGGCAGTAGCTGTCCTCCTGTCGCTCTACTTTATACCCTTTCTGTGGGTGAACAGCATTAACGGAAGGTTCTACGTCCTCCCCCGCAAAGCAGGGGCAGGCAGCTGAGTGGCTTAAGTATGCACACTCCATCTTGAACAGAAAGTGATGGACGGGAAAATGGCACCATAAATAACTATCCATACATACTGTTGAAACATGTAGTGTACATTTTTTGTATGATTGTAATTATGGAACTCCGACTGAATTTCAAATTCCTGCGCTGCGGACTACAGTGGCGCCATCAAGTCAGCAGTTCTACCTGGTTCTACCGTTAGCTATTGGCAATAGTTGGCAACCCTACTCTTTCAGTTGTTTATGGTCATTCATGGTGGTACGTGGTGCTATTGGGCGTTCTTGCAGCCTTTGGGCTATTTATCGCAATGTTAAAATTTTTTTGCATATCTGCCATAGTTTTTACAGTCGCTATTGACGCGTGACGTCTGCGATTGACAGGGATGTCACAGTAGGGCTAGTTTTTGGTGTGTCTGTCAGAGACACGGCTGGCTGTCAAGATTGACTAATGTTCACTTGAGTCCAGCCGGTATACAACCTGGGGCACGTGGCTTGGCGGCTTGGTACATTGTCTGGAGTGTGCCGAATGACCTTGTGTATTACCGGCCTGCACACCGCAACTGGTTTACCTTTGACGGGCGTCGCCCGGGATAGCNGCTCTAGACATTAACCAATCAGAGCATAGCTCACGGTTTATACTGCCAAATACAAAATTAGTTTCCTCCAACAGTGTCACCACTAGCCATAGTGTTGCATGTCTGAAAGGAGTGGTTTTGAGTTTACAGATGTTATTAGACACAGTAGAATCTTGTTAATAAATACCTCGTTGATACAAAGTTCTCATTGATACCATTTTTTGTTATTTAATGTTAATTTGCATGTTTAATAAAAATATATTTGTTAATTTGTATTAAGTACAATGTAATGACAGGTACACGTGTAAAAATAAGTCATGTTGGTAATTGGAATGCTTTATTTTCCAATATGCTGAATCACAGGGTCAACATTTAAATTTTTTGAGAGTTTTTTTTACAATTTTTGCAAACACATGTTTACAAACTGTAAAATTTCAGGACCCTTGAGGTTGATATTGAAGAGGTTCCACTTTCAAAATCGAGGTTGTTAATCATGAAATATGTTTGTCACAACTGTCCAACATGTATCAGTACTTGAGCTATTTCATTTCACCACATTTTAATGCAACCAATATTCTCTGTGGTTATGTTTTAGTATTATTAATTACAGTAGAACCCCAATTTTGCGGGGCCTCACAGTACCTGAGAATGACCTCGCAAAATCGCTGATGTCGCAAAATTGTTTCGGACTGATTTTGNAAATTGCATTAGAATAGCATTTTTTGCGTTAAATCAGTTTTAATAGTCTCTTATCACAAAAATAACATTTTTTTTTTCAAGAAAATATTAATAATTTTTAATTTACAGACGTCTTCCAAATCGTGTTTATCCCAGAGGGTATATACGAACTTCCCTTTTCCCAAAAATATGTCAACTTTGGGCACCAATTCACTTTAACAAATGCAAAGTGCATTTCCAGTACCTTCTTGAGGAAAAATCAGACAATGTATTATTGAAATATTATTTTAATATAGTACAGAAGTCTTCTGAATAAAATGATACCCCGGAACGGCATATACGACCCACCTTGTCACAAAAAAAAGGTAACATTGGGTGCCATGTTACTTTAAGCAAGCGCAAAGTTCATTTCCAGTAGTTTATTGCAGAAAAATAAACAATTTATTAACAAAATATTGATTTATTTCAATAGACTGATGTCTTCAGAATAAAATTATACCCCAGAACATTTTATACAACTTTCCCTCGTCACCAAAAAAGCGTAAATACAGTGGTGCGCACTCATTGTGCATACATTAAGAAGACAACACGTCATCCATATTTAAACACTTATCACAGTGGCACAGTTGTTTTTATTGTACAGGTGGACCGGCCTTGTTATAAGCGTGATAGTGGACTTATGCTGTCGCCAGTCGCCATGAGAAATACTGTATATTTACTCATATTTTACGCCACTGTTACACAGTGGCGTATTTGCACCCTAACTTTTTATCACAAAACCATTAAATAATTTACGCAGTAGCTCTTCAGCTATGGAATGGCAGCTTGCGGCTGGCCGGCCAGCAGGTAGCAACCCCACCCTGGAGGCGAGTAAACAAGCTATTTTTAGACATGCCTGGNGTTCATACTTCAAGCATGTAGATGGCCAAGGTGTAGTAGCCAACCAGCCACCCCTCTCCACCTCCAACCTTCTCATCTGTGTAGTAGCCAACCACCGCCAAGCCTCTCCACCCTCCTCCTCAGCTGCAGCTACCCACACCTCACCTGCCCATTACTTAGATGAGCCAATCTGCCAACTATAGCAGCCACACCATATCGACGCAGACCAGTTTAAGGTCAGTGGAGGATGGATTACCAGAATTATTCTTCTAAAACACCATTAATGATTAATTTCTCATTTTATTTCAGAATTATTTATTCTGTTTTTCTGTTTTTAATTTTTTTTTGTACATTTTTATTAAATTCTATTTCAGTTTTTTAATTGCATATTTTTATCAGTGTTCTTTAAATTTCATTTTACCAAAGTGTAAAATATGTGAGAATATAAACAATCGCTGTTTCGTCAGGAAGGGTGGAAAGTGGGACGTGTTAATACGTGGTGGCATATCAGCCTAGCCAGGCGCAGTGTTGCAAGTTCACAGTGGCCTGCATGTGTCAATCACTGCGCGGCAACATGTGAACGGTTAAGTCACAATCTCATCATCATATAATATGTAGGTGTAGTGTTTGTTAATGTTAAAGTGTTTACTAAATTATTTTTATATGTTTTTGGCTGCATCATTTTAGTTTTATTAAAATTATAACCTCACTTCAAAAAAAAAATTCCCAATGTCCACGCATATTTACGCACCCCGAACTTTCAGCTATATATATATGGTATAAAAATCAGGTAAAATATGCGAGAATATAGGGTGTGTGCGAGAGGGTGAGAGTGGATGGACAGAATCCCTTGTGACATCACGTGTCGCACAGCACAGGGCATGCTAACATTCAGGCGTTGTGCGGTGCGCTTGTTTCAAAGCATTACTGCCACTTTTTAATGTTTTTTTCTATAATCTACCGTAAAAGTTAAGAGTAGTGATATTAAAAACCATATATTTTTTCACTGTAGACTGGCAAACGTATTTTTAATCAGTTTCCATTGAGATTTGTTCCATTTTTTTCCCAGAATTTTTCCATTTTTTCGTCAATTTTTGCATTAATTTTTTTACTGTTCCTGAGAATGGCTTTGTAAAATCACTGCCTCTTTAAATCCGGTACTCGTAAAATTGGGGTAAGACTGTAGTAGTTTTGAGTTCCATAATGTGTAAGTAACCATGTTGCTAAGATATTTTATAGGTTGCAAGGACTGTGTATTCTAAGATGACTTATTGTGTTTTTGGACAGACTGGAAGCAGACGTAAAACGACTGAAAATCGATCTCCAGTCCAGTCGACAGGTAGAGCAGGACCTCCGCAGTCAGGTCAACTCATATCTGTCGTCCGAGAAGAGCCTGAAGAATGAATTGTCTCAGCTGCAGCAAGACAATGACAACTTGCAGTCAAAGTAAGTTGCAATTTTTACATATTTTGTTCCAAATGCTTTGTTTTTGGTATCAGATTTTGTATGAGCAGGTTAGGTTGATTTTGCAGAGTAAGTAAGGAGGTGTGAATATTTCTAAATTCAAGTACTTGTGAGTATTATTCAGAGTTTGAATACTAAATGTAACAATTTTGAATAGTTTCATGCTTGTCTGAAGTTCTGCAAAACTTTGGTATCAGAACATCTCTCAATATTTTATTTGTCAAATTGTGGCTTTAAAAAAATTCAGTATTTTTACGTGTGTGCAAATAATGGATTTTGATGTACAAATATTTTCTAATTGAATAGCAAACTTTTTTAATATAGTCTATTCACGGTTTCTTCACATTTTTTGAATCAACCCTTTGAAAAATCACCCCACGTATAATGTTTTTGGTTGTTTTCCACATACTGTATATCATGCATCACAAGCGTTTTATACTCATTTTAACATGAAAGTACCTTATTTTTGTTTAAATTAAACTTTTACTTAAGGTATATTTTATCTATACATTATAATATTTAATTTATAATTAATATGGATAAAAACAGAGGTGAAAAAGGTGTGTTGGTAATGCCTAGTAGGAAATATTTCTAATGCAAAATATTATTAAAGTGAATGCACATGAATATGGTGCATTATCCCTTTGGTGTAATTTTCTTGGCCCGGTTAAGCTTTCTTTGCATGAGGCGGAGGAAAATCTTGGAAGAAGAACTTTAGTAGGACTTCAGAAAAGTTGGAAGTAACAGTGAATGCTAATAATTTTGAAGTCAAATAGTTACCAGTAAACATTTAATTTCAGTTATATATAATAGAAATAACTATTGATCCACTGTTCGCACAACAAACTGTCCCCACACAAATAATACTTATATCTTCAAGTGCAGTATATAATTTACACAAGATGATTTTCTGCATATAATCTAAAGAGTATGCTCCAAAGTGTAATCATTAATTTTTTTAATGAACCATACAAATATAACAATTTATGTGTGAAATATGACTAAACTTTGATAATGTGAATACTTTATCCCCAACAAGGAAGAACACAGATGAATTTTTTGGTCTTTGCAATAAAAACAAATGATTTATCTGGAAAAGAAGCTATTTCCTTTGTGATGCAGTTTTATTTTCAGCGATCATGCAGTTTTATTCTGTGTGATCATCAACATGCGTGAAGTCGTGAAGTTAGATAAGCGTATTTTTGCGGTTGAATTGGTAGTAGATTGTGCTAACGCTGCAGTTTTGTGTTTGCAGTTGCAGTGCTATTTGCTAATTTATTGCTAACTGTTTGTAGGTGTTTGCAATATATTGCTACCATGGTCNGTTTGCAGTTGCAGTGCTATTTGCTAATTTATTGCTAACTGTTTGTAGGTGTTTGCAATATATTGCTACCATGGTCCTGAGTCTGTAACATAATTAGTTTACCGTAAGTTGGAACGTTTTGTAAATGCAAACCTTTCATTGTAAAATTTTGCAACTAGTTTGATGTGTGATAGTTGTGCAGCTACGATGCACCGTCGTACGGGAGCAAGGTTTTAGTGTGTGACAGGTCAGGGACACCTCAGGTTGAGCAAGCTTGTAGCTGGGTGAAATTAAACAACATACTACAATAAAATGTTTTGCTGAATGAGTGTTAAATGTGTGAACAAACTGTTNCTTGAGTCTGTAACATAATTAGTTTACCGTAAGTTGGAACGTTTTGTAAATGCAACCCTTTCATTGTAAAATTTTGCAACTAGTTTGATGTGTGATAGTTGTGCAGCTACGATGCACCGTCGTACGGGAGCAAGGTTTTAGTGTGTGACAGGTCAGGGACACCTCAGGTTGAGCAAGCTTATAGCTGGGTGAAATTAAACAACATACTACAATAAAATGTTTTGCTGAATGAGTGTTAAATGTGTGAACAAACTGTTTGTCACGCAACACTAGTAGCATAGAGAGTGCTATCATATCACTGCACTTAGCCAACATAATCAGGAGATGGGTTCTTCACACAATCACTATTCTCATTTCACCGCACATTGCAAATTTTACTAAAGGTCTTGGAACAGTAAGGGCATTGTTTTCCATGAAATTTTTGTGCAGTTGTTGAAGGTATGCATGTAGTTGTACGATGCATGTAGTCGTACACTTTACTCCTGCTAAGATATTACTGATTTGCTGGTTTATTAACAACTAACCTATGAGACATGAATATATTTTTTTGCATGTGTAGATAATTCATCACGTTCATTGAATGTCGTGTCGGGTATCAACCATTTGTCATATGGCGCATGGCGGATGCTGTTTTACAAGCAATTGCCCTACAAATTCTCGAGCTAAACAAACTGATGCTAGATATCTCACCATCGATACCGCTCACTTGCAAGCATGTCCTTGACCGTTGAAGTAGCACCATCTGATTGGGCTCGATCTGGCAACACATTCGCTAACATCTTAGATGCCCTAATGCAAGTCGTCACGTTTGCGAAATGCCGACTGACTCCTACCAGACCAACCCCTCACAAGAATGACCCCACACGCACCACATGCACCACAATCAACACCATATGCACCAGTCAGCATTCAGGTAACACATGCACCAAAATCACTACCCGACACACCACAATCAGCACCACGTGCACCGCAATCAGGGGTCATTTAAGGGTCATTTATAGGTCACCTGTGGAGCGTGTGGGGTCAGTCTTGTGAAGGGTCGGTCTGGTATAAGTCAGTCACTCACTCCTGCAGTAGGAGACAGCCACTCACTCCTGCAGTAGGAGACAGCCACTGACTACTGCGGAAGTAGTCAGTCAGTATTTCGCAAACTGGTTTACTTTCTTCCAGGCATTGAAGATATTGGCGAGTGTGTTGCCAGTTTGAGCCCCGATCAGATGGTGCTACTTCGACGGTCGTAGACATGCTTGTGAGTGAGTGGTATCAGTGGTGAGTTATCTAGCATCTGTTTGTTTAGCTCGAGAATTCGTCAGGCATTAGGTTCTAAAACGGCATTTTCCATACGCCATATGACAAAAGACTGATCCCCGACGTTGCATTCAATGAACGCGATGAATTATCTAAATACATATATCAATATATTCATATCTCATAGGTTAGTTGTAAATAAACCAGTAAATCAGTAATATCTCTGCAGGAGTAAATTGTATGAATTCATGTGCGCTTGAGTACGATGGAAGCTACTAACAATGTGATATCAAGTGTGTCATGTACGACTACATGCATACCTTCAACAACTGTGACCTTCTGTAAAAGTTGCAATATGCTGTGAAATGAGAAGAGTGATAGTTTGAAGAACCCATCTCATGCTTTTCTTAGCTGCTATAAATGTTCCAGAGAGTTCACTCAACGTGTTAACTTAAATAAGAACATCAAGGCTGAAAAATGTAGTGTTCTTTCACCCACTGAGAAACAGCATGTGTTGATTTCGTTACCTCTTGTTAATACACTACATTAAATGTTCGCAGGCGACAAGGGACCTCTCCTTATGAAGCATTATGACAATGGCCACATACAGTTTATACAAGGTAACACGTTGATGAACCACACAAAGCACTGCAAGGATTCGTCTTTTGAGAGCCAGCTAGTGTTGTTGTCAATACCTCTTGCTGCATCAGTGGGTACTGATTCGCCAGGCAATTATAACGAGACAGTTAATGCTGTGATGAAATGAGAGATCTACAAGGCCTGGTAGTCTGTTCGTGCGAAATATACACTTGCAAGACTTTTGCGTGAAATTGATGAACTTCAAAATAAACTGTTGTCGGCTCTAAATACTGACGATGACTATGTGACTTCTACAAAGAAATGTAAACTTAATATTGAGGATGAAATTGGAGTCTAAGATGATCATGAAGGCAGCATTCATGAAAATTAATATGAAGGCTGTTATAGTGTTGAATATGATGTCAATTTTCTTGACGTTCCCACACATTTCACCAACGAGTTTCCTTAGACAAGTGGTGTGTAGAAGGCAGAAGGCATCAAGAAAGCTCGTTACATATTTCCCGAAGACCTGAATGAACTTGTTGATAGACTCTGACATTTGATTGACCTTCAAAAATGCGGGGATCTCTCGCACATTGTTGTGATATCTACAATCATCGATGAACTGAAGGATCAGGTTTATATCAGATGAGACTGTTGGCTTCTATACATGATCTTGAAACATCTGAGAAATGTAAAGATCAAATGTCCAAATTAATTAGAAAGATAGAATGTATATAATAAGTAAATTAATTAAATTTATGTATACATAGTAATGCGTGTTTAATTTCTTATAGAATCTCTTCTGCTTCTCTGAAAGACTAATTCAGTAATGAAAATAATTGATTGCGAGAGTCTGTTTTAGATAAAATTTATATGAGCATTTCCAGGAGGAGGGCAAGAGATTGATCTGAATTATTATGCCTTGTGTCGTTTAAAATGGACGAGTTCTATATGGCAAACAAATTAAATGAGGGAATATTTTTTTAGGAATGTTTTGAAACTATATAGTTGGTTGGACTGGTTAGTTGGTGTGGTAGTTAGTATGACCCTTTGGTATGGTCAGCTCTAATATAACAGTTTTGCAAAAAAATTTCAAATATTCTGTGCAAAGAGGTTAGCTACGAGAATTTTACTAGAGACTTTTTTTGAGATTATCCATTATCGTTGGTTTGAATAGGTGGGTGGTATGGCAGGTGGGTTTTGTCGGTTGATCTAGCTAGTTTCGCAGGAACTGATTTCGTCAGGAGTTAGTCTTGGGCTCAGTCAGTCTCGTCAGGAACCATTGTTGGGTGGAATCAGTCGTTGGCTAGTATGGTTAGTTGGTATGGCCCCTTGCTGTGACCAGCTAGTAATGGACAATTGTATGGACTGTGATTTTTCTCAATTTTTCCAGTTCAGTATCATTGGGGTCTAGGTCAAGGTCAAAACAACCAACATGGTGGCTAAATCAGCAGCTCCTCTGGCTGCAAAATCTATAATTAATAAATTACAGTTAACCAGGTAATGAAAAATTAAACAATGACAAACGAAAAAACGAATATGGTGGGTGGAGTTCATTTGAAAGAATGAGCCATGGTGAAGGGAAGGGAATGTTAATACAATAGGTAATAGTGTTAGCATCTCGAATGAGCATGAGTAATCAACCAATAAAAAACACTGTTGGGGGGGTGAAGCGAACACAAGTAATCAACCAATGAGAAATATTGGTGGAGGGAGTGGAGGGGAACATACTAATTAACCAATGAGAAACATTGGTGTGGGTCAGTTGTCTGCTGGACATAGTGCTGAGGGTCAGGAAACCTCTGGAAATGGTAAATTAAAAAAAAAATTTATACATTTTTTGAAGTTTTTAATTTTTTTTTAATTTTTTGGAGAATAGTGAGATTTTTTGGGTTTGAGATTACGGTCATGGGGTCATAGTCAAAGGTCAAGTTCAATGTCACTTAGATTCAATATGGTGGTTGGGTGACTTCATAACATGGAGGCTGGTAGGTTCCTGTCCCCTGCACCCTCCAAGCCCAAACATTCAAAATTTTAATTTTTTATACATTTTAAAATCAATTTTTAATGCATTTTTATTAATGTTTTTATAATTCTTTTAATGCTAAAAAAAATTTTGGGTAATGTTTTAGAATTTTCTGGGTTCAAGGTTAAAAATCATAAGGGTCAAGGTCAAAGTGACAGACATCTAACATGGGGGTTGTAGTCAGTAACGTAATATACTCGCAGACTTTTATGAATTTATTTAATTTTTTCTCAAGTTTTTTTGTTTTTAGAGTCATTGGGGACAAGGTTACTGGCATCCAACATGGTTGTCGGAGTCATCAATGTAATTTTTTACTACATTTCTTGAGAATTTCTTGATTTCAAGATCATCCAAGGTTACAGGTCAATGTCAAGGTCATCAACATCTAACAAATGTGATGAAATGGACACCGGCCAACCTGGCGAGGATCGGTGGTGTCTGGATATTACTTAATCCATCTGTCATCGAACCTCGGACCTCCTACATATACATCGTTATGAAATTTTTTGAGATATTTTATAAAAAAAATTTGGGAATTTTTGTTATTTTTTGGTTTTAAGTTCATTCAATGTTATTGGAACAGGGTCAACGTCGAGATCATGGGTCAAGGTCACCTTCATCCAATATGGCGGTCTGATGACATCATAACATGGTGGCCGGTCGGCGACCGGCGTCTACACTGGAATCCCTTATGCTCAACTCATCATAACTTCTACTAATATGAAATTCTGTTGAGTTCTGACGTCATGTCGGGTTGTAGTGTCATGTTCGTTAGGCTATTGTTATTCCATCTTTAGGAAGAAGAAATATATCCTATTTCCATAAATGTTACAGTGAAAATAAATGTGTGTTTGTAATGATTTTTCGTAGTAATTCTAATTTTTATCAAGTTTCTGAAGGATTTATTCTATACCATGCCAATGTAAACATTCTAGCTATTATCTAATGATCGTTGATTTGCAGCCACTTCAAATTACAAAAATTCATAAAAACTACCGGTTAACATTATTAGTAATGATTCTGCTCTAATAACTATGAAGTGAAAGTTTATATGCCTACTTATTTGAAGAGGTCAATGACTTTGATGAAGAGGAATATAGCAGGAGACTATGTTTTTTATGATGCATATTACTAAATCATGGCAGTAGCTGATACTTTCGCTGAGTCATCAGGAACTGGCAATCAATTATCGGCAGCAGGTATGTCACATACTCCTAGGGTTCCATTGCCAGCCATCAGTTTGCTCAGTTTTAATGGGGAAATCAAATCATCACAATGCTAATCTCTTTGAGGCCCTGGTTGCAAAAAACTCACAGTTGACGAATATGGAGCGGTTGTCATATTTAAAGACAGCCTTATCTGGGGAACCCCTGTCTACAGTCCAGTCCTTGCCCCTCATTGAGGAAAACTTTGAGGTTGCATGGAAGCTCCTCCAAAGACGTTACAATAATAAATGATTAATTGTTAATCACCATATAGAAGCATTGGTCAGTGCACCAGCAGTTGCTGGAAATTGCCTGGGATTCGTTGCTACTCCACGTATTCAAGATAAAGTTGGAAATGAGTCTCAGAAGAGAGTGGGAACTAACCATTACAGATCCTAATTAATGACTTACCTTAGAGCAATTAATATCATTTTTGGAAGGAAGACAGAGGATGCTGGAGTTACTTGGGGGAGGTCGCAAACCTAAGGCAATACACAAGGGTAGCAGTCAAATTTACATGAAGCCATCTGGTTCACTTGCAGCACAGTCATTCCTAGACCAAGTTAAGGAGGGCTCGTCTCATTGTGTCATGTATCAGGATACTCATTCATTACAAAAGTGTCAACAGTTTTCACCTAAGTCGTCCAAGGAGCACTTTGACATTGCAAAAAAGTGCAACCTTTGCATTAATTGTTTACAGCCTTCTCATAGGGCTAAGGAGTAGCCATCAAAGACCAACTGCAAAACCTGCGACAGGAGGCACCACAGACCTCTGCACTTTGACTACTCGTCGCCTAACCAAGACTAGTTCACAGCAAAGTGCAGATACAAGTGATCAAAACCTTACCACCTCACTAACCAGCACTGCACCTGCATAATTGGTTTTAATGACAATTGCCAATGTTGGAGTGAAGGATGCTACTGACAACATACAGATGTGTCGCGCATTGTTGGACTCTGGTAGTCAGGCCAATTTTATTACTAGCAGCTGTCTTTCGAGGTTGGTAGTGTTGAGGTCAAGATGTTTATGATCAGTGCAAGACATTTCTGGCGCTCCGGTTGTGGAGGTAAAGGGTGTCGCAACGTGTTGCATCCAGCCAGCTGGTGAGGATCATCAGTTGTTTACCATTGAGACACCGGTGCTTAACAAAATCAGAGAACAGCTCCCAACTTCGAACGTACCCCTCGATAACTGGAAGCATTTGTTGTACCGGAAATTGACTGATCCTCAGTTTGAGACACCACACTCCATTGACTTGTTAATAGGAGCAGAACTGTTTCCACTTGTACTGACCGGTGTTAGAATAGACAGAGTTCCAGGTGCACTGGAGTCGATCTTTGTGTGGTTAGTGATGTGCAGGGTGGACACTGCTACGGGATCATCAACCTCACATATCTGCATATGTCAGCGATGTTCTTGGAAGAGAGTGTAAGGAAATTTTGGGAATTGGCGGAGGTGCCTAAGGCAGTTCTGATCATTCCTGAGGAAGCTCAATGTGAAGAATCCTTTCAGCAGACACACCGCAGACAGCCTAATAATGGAAGGTACGTGGTTGCACTTCCATTCAAATCAACAGGGACAGAATTTGGAGAGTTTACTGGGGTCAAGCACTGAGAAGACTGTACCATCTAGAGCGGCAGCATCATCTGAACCCACAGGTAAACCTTCTCTGCCATGATTTTATGACAGATTATCTTGCATCAGGCCATATGGAGATGATACCAGAAGCAGATGTCNGATTTTATGACAGATTATCTTGCATCAGGCCATATGGAGATGATACCAGAAGCAGATGTCAACCAGGGTTCATCTAATTACATCCCTCACCACTACATCTTGAAACCGGACAGCATCACCAAGCTGAGAGTTTTCTTCGATGCCTCAGCCAAGACATCATCGGGACATTCACAAAAACTTCAGTGTGACATTAGTTACTTGATAATCTGCTTTCGGTTGCATACAGTTGTCTTTACAGCAGACATTCAACAGATATACAGGCAGATCTTTATCCATCCATGTCATCAAGACTACCAATGTATACTTTGGCTCTTCGACACATCCTCAAGNTATACAGGCAGATCTTTATCCATCCATGTCATCAAGACTACCAATGTATACTTTGGCTCTTCGACACATCCTCAAGTGTCAAGGGCTATAGGTATTACTTATGGAGGCACCGTTTCTCTATTTTTGGCTCTCTTTGTCAGTTCTCAGATGATGAGGATCACAAGTTCCCACGTCCTGCCATGGTATTAAAAACANTATTTTTGGCTCTCTTTGTCAGTTCTCAGATGATGAGGATCACAAGTTCCCACGTCCTGCCATGGTATTAAAAACAGATACATATGTTGATGATGTGGTGACTGGAGCAGAGTCAGTGCAGGAAGCCATAGAACTTCAGCAGTTGGTGGATATGCTGCGATTAGGTGGCTTCTGCCTTAGGAATTTTGCAAGCAATAGCTCTGAGTTTCTGGCAATATTGCATCAGTCCCATTTTCAATAGCCCATTAACATCTGTTCAGCGATGCTGACGGAGCCACTCTGCTAAAGGTGCTCGATCTACAGTAGGTACCAAGCAGCTATGTAATTTCATACGAGGTACGAACACCAGGTGGGACACTGACTAAAAGAGGTGTCTTATCTGATTTGGCACATATTTTCTATCTGCTTAGGTAGCTGTCGCCATTACTGCTACTATGAGATTTGGCACATATTTTCGATCTGCTTAGGTCGCTGTCACCGTTACTGCTACTGGCTAAACACTTTATTCAACAGCTGTCGTTGGAAGGGTTCGAATGAGATGAAGAATTATTATTACTCTAGTTTAAGGGCTTTCATTGACAATGATGTACATGCTATTGCTATTAACGTTTTTGAAGGAAAAATTTAAATTTTAATGCACACCATGTTACGCAACGAAATTAAAGTGAATTTTCTGGCATAAATTTCTGTCTCGCTAGTTCTTTTTCTATAGAGTCCAAACAAATCAGGTGGACTCAATGAAGGGAAGAACTCCCGTATGTCAAGCAGATTACCATTCCTCGAGGACCCTTGGTGAGTTTGTAACTTTCGGCACTTGTTACCTGGCCGATGTTTACGTTGCCACTGTTAGCTCAAGGTAGAAACAAGAGACTTCTGTACCATTGACGCCAATTCATTAAGAAATAAAGAAGTTCCAGAGTATTTTGTTATATATACGATTATTTAACTATTGAATTTTCACAGTTCACAGACGGAGTTTCAGTATGCAGAGTACGAACCTCTCGGAGATAAATATAAATGTTCAGAACGGAGCCACAGTTGTTTACTTAATTATGTTCTTAAAAAAAACTGGCCCGAAGAAACTTAAAATGCGGCTACCTCCCACACTGGCAGAGAATTAAATTAACAAAGTTTAGTGGCCGATGTGGGGGTTTAGCGTCGCGCCCGACGCGACCTAAGCGAGCATTGTACCGCTGCCCTGAAGGGCGACTGACTCTGAAGCACTCCTTCTGAAGTGAGACTGCTTGTACTGCTTGGAGGGCGACAGACAGACGCCTCTTTTGTGCTGCCTATTACCCCCCTCTCCTGAGATAAGGTCCTGGCCATGCACGCTCTCAACACGTTATCGAAACAACATCCAGATAAACTAACCTCTCGTACAACAAAACTGCGCCGGAGGAACTAAAACTTGTCGACGTCTCCTGAAAAAGCTAAATAATGCTGATGCTTCACAAAAAACTCCAACGTTCGAAACAGAAACTGTAACCGTCGTCCTGATAAAATGTAAACAGCAGACGTCCGCCCGATAACCTACAATAGCACACGTCTGCCGGATAAACAGATAAACAAACTACCACGGGAAACGAGCCACCACGGCTTTAAACTTCAAACCCGATAAAATTATTACTAAGCTTTCCAAAGCTTTATAAACACGAAAGAATTTTATACCCGTGCCCCGAAAAATTAAGACTATTGCGTCATTACAAGTTCATTAGATTCACTATTGGAACTTCAAGGATTCTCAGATAGCTCTGAGAAGGGTTATGCTGCAGTGGTATATGTTAAAGGTATTCCTGCTAGTGGTCCAGTGAAGGTGCACATGATAATGGCAAGATCGAAGGTAGCCCCAACCAAGAAGGTTACTATCCCCATACTGGAACTCTGTAGAGCACTGCTTCTTGCAAAGACCATTCGCAATGTGCTGATAGTGTTCAGTTACCAACTAAAGGTTAGTGACGTTTTTGCATGGACTAACTCGACAGTGATGGCTTGGATCCAGTCATTGTCTCACCACTGCAAGACATTTGTTGCCAATAGAATGGGGGAAATTCAGACCAACACACCACCAGAATGGTGGCACTATGTTCGGTCAGTGGTCAATCCGGCAGACTGTGCCTCGAGGGACTTGATGCCATCACAGCTGGTCGACCACCCACTCTGGTGGACAGGGCCTTCGTAGGGATGAGTGACAGCCCAATGCCCTATCAGCCAGTTTGTGAGTCTGAAGTAAGAGCAGACATGGAGGAGTGCTTGTCTGCAGAAAGTCGTGCCTCAGTGTGTCTGATTGGAAGTGTGCAATACATTGACTTATCATTGCCGGATCAATATTCATCTTGGAATAATATAAAACAAATAACTGCATTTTGCCTTAGCTTCATTGAGTTAAGAAAGCCAGACAACACAAGAATTAAGGGACTCATCACTACTGTTACAGAGATGCATGCATCTGTTTTGTTTTGGGTTAAGAAAACACAGGCAGTAGAATTCAGTGCAGAGTTTGCAGCCATTACGAAAAGGGAGTGCTCAGCCTCCTTGAAGAGGTTGAATTCCTTTGTGGACAAGGATGGTATCCTTAGGGTGGGCGGAAGGATCCAGGCATCATCGCTGCCCTATAACCAGAAGCACCCCGTACTGCTTCCAAAGAAGTGTCACTTGGTAGAACATAATTGACCAACTGCATAAAGATCTGCTTCATCCATTGTCGTAACACTTGTTGTCTGTTATGCAGCAGGAATTCTGGGTTGTAAACGGGCGAGATGCGGTTATACAGCGGTTGCTTCAGTGTGTGACTTTTTTCCGTTGTCAGCCCAAACCAATGACGCCTGTGATGGCAGGTCTTCCGACTGAGTGGATCACTCCAGCAAAACCATTCTTGAAAACAGGTGTGGATTATGCAGGACCCTTCACCATCACAATGGACAAAGGTCGAAAACCAAGGACGTTCCGAGCCTATCTCTGTTTGTTTGTTTTTTAACCAAGGCTCTTCATCTTGAGCTGGTATCAGAACTATCTACGGAGGCTTTCATGGCAGCATCCCGAAGATTTGTGGCTCGGCGTGGTTGCTGTACAGAGTTATTTAGTGACTGCAGAACAAATTTTGTTGGGGCTGGTAGGAAGATCCATGAGCTTCAGGATTTTTTCTCTGATGCCAAAAACCATACAAAGATCCAGAAATCATTATGTGACCTAAACATAAATTGGTACTTCAATCCCCCAGTCGCAGCACTTTTTAGAGGTTTGTGGGAGGCCGGTGTTAAATCAGTGAAGGCGCACCTATGGAAGGTTGTGGGGATCCAGATCTTGACATATGAGGAATTCTACACTGTGCTTACGCAAATTGAAGAAGTGCTTAATTCTCATCAATTATCAGCACTGTCTACAGACCCTGCTAACCTCACCCGTTGACACCACCATTTTCTAACGTTGGGACCATCACAAGCTGTTCCTAATGATGATTTCACAGCTTTGCCTTCTGGTCGTCTGGCAAGATGGAATCTCCTGCAGAAAATTCATCAAGATTTCTAGCATTGGTGGCATCAGGACTACCTGCACCAGCTCAGGTTCCAGGAAAGTGGACAGCAGGTTCACTCAGTCTTGAGCAAGACACTGTCTTGATTCAAGATCCCAATGTGCCACCTCTTCGGTGGCGACTTTGTTGTGAGGTCAAGACCTTCCCTGGTGCAGATGGAATAGTGCAAGTGGCTCAACTCCGTACCGCTCAAAGACTTTGGACATGCCTAGTTGTTAGCTATGCCCCCGTACCCTTTAAAATCATCATTTCAAGGTGGGTGGAATGTTTAGTGACGAAGTGTAAATACGATAGTAGGCAGACACTGCATTAACTGACGGTGGCGGGTGTGTGTGGCGTACGTCTGAGACAGTCATCTAGGTTAAGTTAAACCTTGAGCTCGTCCTTGGTGAAGGTCATTTATGAGAACTCAAGATGGCGAACTTGGCCGTGTCTGGTGTTTGGTTGTCGTGGAGATTGTGTTGGTTGTGGTAATTAAAGTTCCGCCATGAAACAAAGAGTTTTATCAGACAGAAATTTCAGTAGGTAATTTAAATATATTGCACTCCTTAAAATGTACAAATTTTACCCTAGTTTTCTCAAAATTATCTATTTATGTTTCTCAATTTAATAATTGCATAATGTGGTTAATTTTTAAGATACTTGCATGATAAAAAAATTGATTTTATTCAGAATTTTAATCTTGTTCACAGGATACTAAAATTTAGAATTTGTCCAGGAGGATGAGAAGGTTATTTTTCCTTTAATGCATCACATTTAAATTACAAAAATAATTTATTTTACACAGATATTACTTTTGATTATGTGATTTTGACTTTTCGACTGACACTTAGAGAGTCACGGTTTGGGTCATTAGCAAAATACAAAAATCAGACCCCCCCATCTACACGTAATGCTGTGGTGTGCACTATCCCAGTGTAGTTAGTGTTGGCAATGAGAGTTTTGTATGGTGTGTTCGCAGGCTGCACGGGCTGGTGACATCCCGCCAGGTGGACAAACAGGCCATCTCCCAGCTGGAGCGTCGCCTTCAGGAGGAGAGGCGTGTACGCAGCTCTCTCGAAAGCCAACTTGCTGCCGAACGCAAGGCCAAGAAGGCAGAGGAGGCAGCTGCTGCTCGAGCTGTCGCCTTAGCTGCCGCTAACAAGTCAGTGAGCCTGAATCACATTCATTACTGTCTTTGCTTGTGAACTTGAGCTGCATCAATGAAATCATTGTTTTCCTATCTCAAGGTTACATTGAATTAGACGGTGTCTGTGAATATTGTCTCCCTAAATAATGGCATTTGTCAATTTCACAGAATAACACAGTTTAGCTGCAACAGCCAAAGTAGCAAGTAAGTTGCTGCTTCCTGCCACTTTTAGTTATTATTAATTTAAAAGTGAAATACTTAGGCTGGTGTTATCACTTTCATCAGAAATACAAGCATAGGCAGCCATGAAATAGGCTAATACTGAGTGCCCCAAATTAATATTTACACTCTTTGAACAGGTATAACAGAGAAACTATTAATGGTAGTAATGGGATTGCTTGTATTTGACATTATAAGGACAATGTTATAGGTATGTGCTAATTTTAATAACCTATACAAATGTTCATAATGTCTTCCATCGCCAGTAAGACATTATGTGCAACGCTTTATAATAGAATGAAAAACAGTAGCTATGGTTTCCATGGGAGTGGATTCACAGGCAATTGTGTGTTGTAGCATCCAATTTCTGTGGCTCTATGGTATACACAGTGTTATTCAGAGTTCCCCACAGATAAAAATCTGTTTTAAACCTGGATATCTGGGTGGATACTTCCTTGTCGACCTATTCGCCTCCCAACAAATGTTTAATTCAGAAGCGACCCCATGTCTCTATGATAATGTGGCGGTGCACCATCCTGCTGGGAAAAAATGGTAATCTGGGTATAGTTGGTGAACAGTTCGCATAATGTTTTCCTGCAACATGGTACGGTAACTTTCATCTGTCACCGTTCCATCAAGGAAGAATGGCCTCAAGTTTTCTGACAGACTTACCGCACCACACTGTTAACCCAGGAAGATTAACTGCCACAATGTGGGAAATTTTCATCAGCCCAGTATACATGTTTCTGTTACCTATTATACAGTAATATTAATGGAATTATTTTAACTTGTTTCTGCATAATGAAGATATTATTTTGTATGTACCAGCAATATATTAGTTACATCTCCAGTTCTACATTCTATTTGCTCAACAAATAGCAGCATCCTTTCATTCTGCAACAGAATAATTGTCAAAAAATTGTAGCCCTCAGTTTTATGTCAAGAAATACCATTTTGCAGCATTATATTCAATATCCATGCTAACACTTTATTATATAATAATGCTTTTTTTTTTATTCATTTATTCTTATATTTATAGTGCCCCAAACGGCTGTATGCCTTGGTTGAGGTACACTTATACTTAAAACAGTACAAAGATTACATAACACGTGACTAAAATACAAACAGACATAAATTATACAAATACAAAAATCAGAAGGTAAATATTAAAAAATAAAATAATAAAAGAATTACAACCATATGATGTAAACAACACACATGCAATACTAACACAAACGTACAAGAACATCGACAAAACCAAAGTAAGACATCTACTACAAAAGTGCTTCTGACATAAAAAGCATAATGAAACAGTGCAATTATAAAAATTGAGTATTACTTTAGTCAATGGATAATACTACAGTTTAAAGTATTACATCTATGTAGAGAATTAAGTTTAATAAACAGCATGAATAAAATTAATGTGATGTTATAGACTTACATTTTATCTGTTTTGGTTAGAAGTTATTTGGTTGAAATGTCTGTATTTATTAAAGAATCTGTATTAGCTAAACACTTATTTACATTGTCTACAAATTGTTTAATTAAATCAAAAGGTCCAATGAGTAGTTATGAACAAAAAAGGAGATCTTTGATGATACTGTGAGACATTCAAACTAACACAATGTAATACTTCTGAACGACTGTATTTACATTGTCATTAATACAGTTAATCAGGAACACAGTGTCAATTACTTTCCTTCCATACATAGTGTATGAGTGTTAAATTTTTTAATGGCAATTCATAGTCAAATTTCTTGTTACCTTTGAAGATGTATTTATTAAAAATGGAACTAAAAATTTTTTGTTGAATTTTCTCAATTCTGTTTGAATTTGTATTTGTGATTGAATTCCAGACATAGTAATGAATCATAATTAGAAGCAGACCGAGTTAAATATTTTATAAGACCTAGAGTTCTATTTGCAATAGTTGATTATCAATGTAGTGATGAAAGTATAATTTTGAAGAACTATATTATTGACAGAGTATTTAGTATTTAAATTGTGTTTCTTACGTGAATATGTGATAATTTTAGTTTTTCTTTCATTAAATTTCATACAGTTCTGTCTACACCAATTAACAACAGAATTTACATCATTCTGTAACAGTATACAATCAGTTATTGAATTTATAATTCAATGTAATTTAAAATTGTCAGCATACATAAAAGCATGAGAATTTTGTAAAATTTCACAGATATCGTTTATGAAAATATTAAATAAAAGTGGGGACAATGTTCCACCTTGTGGTACGTCTGAAGGAGCATCATATGCTAAGGAGTTATTGTTGATTCTTACTGAAAACTTCCTATTGCTTAAATAACTCCCTATCCAGTGTACATAATTTGCATTAAGACTAATTATTTCCAGCTTGGCTAAAATTAATGTATCACCACAATTATCAAAAGCCTTGCTCAAATCAAAGTAAATAGTGTCTACTTGCTTATGTGAGATTATCTTACTATAGAGTGAGTTAAAAAATTCAAATAAATTTGTTGTAGTAGATTTTCCTGAGATAAAACCATGTTGAGAAGGGTTTGATAATAGCCTTGATATGAAAATAAATATGTTTATGTATGATTTTTTCAAAAATTTTGGAGAAACAACATAAAGAAATAGGCCTATAATTACTGACATGATGTTTGTTTCCCTTTTTGAGTATAAGTACAACTACTGCACGTTTCCATTTGACAGGATAGGTTACCGTTTCTAAACTGTATTTTAAAATATGTGCCAATATAGGTACAAAAATAAACATACAGCCTTTTATAATAAAATGTGGAATGCTGTTCAAGCCAGTTGATTTGGAGGCCTTTGTTGATTTAATGGCCTACTGTACAAGACCAATTGTCAGTGGTAATAAATTATTTTCATCTACAATATGTTTTGCTTGTTCATAAGTCACATTATAACTATTATAAACCTTGGCAAAATGATTTGCTAAAGTATGTATTTGCCCATTTTTCATTATCATTAATGCGTACATTATTATCTCAAATTTGTGGAACTTGCAGATAGCCATCTTTCATTATTTTCACATAATACCAAGATTTAGTTGGATTTGACTTAACCTTGTCGTTCATTCTAGTAAGTCAAATATTTTTTTATCTTTTCTGATTTTATTCTTAACCCTGCATCAAAATTAGAAAATTGTTCATAATCATCTCTGTTTTTCTTTTTTTATAGATTCTGAAAAAATGAACTTTGCATTTAAGCAAATTAATTAAATCTTATAGAAAACCAATGTGGATATTCGGATTTTGTTCAAGTTGCAATCAGGATATATTTATTCATAGCCTCATAACGAGAAGTAATCACCACAACTATAATCTCTACATCTCACAAGGTCAGGATTATTATCAGAGATGATTTGTATAGTTTTGTATTCAATAACAAATCCTGGATGTGCAGCATCTTCACTGACCAGTGGGTCAAGGTACCCATCAGCATTTATGCCATTCATATTAGAGAAAATAAGGTCTAATAAATTTTTACTTGGTTCTCTGTAATTTAATTGCTTGTAATTCAAAGCATTTAATGTTTCAAGAAGATTCTGGCCTTTTATTGTACTATAATAATGTGCAGTATTTTATAATTTTTTTTAATTTCCAATTAATTCCAGGAACTTAAAAGTTATCAGTTAAAATTACCGGACAGGAATACAATAATAATTTTGACTGAATTTATGTAAAATAAGTCTTAAAATCTTGGATGCTAAAATTAGGAGTAACATAAACTTTTCCAATAAGGAATCTATATTGTATACCTTTACCTATTTCAACCCATATTGTTTCAACATTTGAAACATCAAATTCGTATCTCCGAAGTACATCAGGGAAACATAATTTGTTAATTGCTATTAATTAGGGGTGTGTAGGAATGAATATTTGGTGTTTCTTTTCTTAATATTGTTGTGCTTTTAAGTACTCTTCTACTTCTTGATTTGTTGTAGGCTGTTGCAATGAAGTCATTTCTTCAAATTCTGCCCAAAATTAGGTATGCACTGGCACTGGCAGATTCCAAATCAGGAAGGTGTTCTGGGAACAGTTGAAAATAAAATGTACTTCTTACAATTGTGGTCTAAGTAAACTTTTATCCAAATAAAAACAATATGTTTTGCAACATATTAAATTTATAAATTCTTTTAAAAATATCATGGAGATATGTATGAAAAAGGTGGACTGCAAAAAATATAAACTTCACTGAAATTTTTGCAGTGTGCATCCACACATGGTATTGCAAAATTTCTGACTTTGAAACAATTGTCTAATGGTGTAAGTCAATAAAAGTGTTATTTGTTTTCAAAAAACTTACCAAATTTGCATGCACCTTGTGGGATTTTTGACTTTGTGTTCCACTGCAAGCTGTTTTTGGTCTTGTGGTATAACAATACTTTTAAAATGTGGCTCCAGTAACATACCAGAGAAGTACGGTTCTTTAGGTTCGTACACAGGAAAACTTGCTTTAACGGAAAGCAAAAGTAGTTTGGCAAACACAACATCTGAAGCAGGCAATTTGAAGTGGTTAGTAATGTATCTCTCCAGTGAAGACTTCAGAAAGAATAGCACTGGGATAACCATTGAAATTGTTGGTGTTTTGTCACCACACAACTTGGTTGTAGCTTGATGCATGGGCTGTAAAATGTTAACATAGCCTTTAACTGTTCACAATTCTGAAACTGTCAAAGTATCAATTTTGTTTTGGAGAGAAATATGACGAGATATTGAATCCTTGCAAGTAGTCATTCAAGCATAATATATTCGGAATTCCACAAAGTTTCACAACCTTGAATGAGTTGAAGCACAGGTTGGCCTAAAGATTCTTGGATCTTGTGCAACTCCCCAGAACCTTTTGCACTATACTTATAGTGTCTTATAAAGGAATTAACTTTTTTAAGCATGAGAGCCATTCCAATAGTATTTTTCTTTGCATCATTTAGTGCAAGTTGCAGTGTATGGGCAGAACAATGCAACTGTTCAAACTTTATGGCACACAGGATGCGCTCAGTAAAATATTTCTCCCATTATCAGTGACAGCATAAAATGGAAAGGATAAATTATTGAGTTTCCACTCTTGTAATATGTCGTTTATACTTTCTCTAATTGCAGCTGCAGTGTGGCCACTAGGAAAATGGTATCCACCCAAGCAATACTTCTTCAGCGAAAATGACTCGTTAAGAAAATGACAAGTGCTCGACATGTAGGCAGCAGCACTGCTGCCTGATGTCCACAAATCAATGGTGAATGACATTGACAAAACAGAATCACATGCAGCAAGTGCTTGTGACATCACTTCACTCAGTTTGCTTTTAGCATTATGTTACAAATCAGGGATCACTTTACGAGAGAAGGTGGTATGTGAAGGTACTTTGTACAGAGACTGAGCAGTACCCATAACATTCTCAAACTTTTCAGTTTTCCACTACACGGTACTGCAAAAAGCTGTCTACAATCCATTCACCAATAGCATTTGTGAGTTTGACAGCACTTGGATGATCAGAAGGCCATTTGGTAGTTGTTTGTATTGTTAGTTGTTTAATGCTGCTGCTAGCTTTTGTCCCTAACTCCGCTGTTGTCACTTCTGCAATGGAAGCCTTCTTTGCTCCATCAAATTCTTTTTTCAATGCAGGATGTTGGTTCAAGTGTCTTAGCAGCCCAGATGTGCTCCGATGCTCACATTTTAACAACTTACTGTAAGATACACATCTCACTAATGATTTGCTCTCTGGCAGACGTTCGTAGAATTTCCACATGCCCAATTTTCTGCTGTTTACTGACTTATCTGGGTTTTCCATTTGCAACCGAACTACTACAATAACAACGTGAAGAAAGTAGGTTCACGTAAACATTATGCAAAAAAAAACGCAAATAAAGTTTTTGCCATAGATAAGTTAAAAAAGTAGCAGTAGAGGTCCTCAAGTCTGGGATTTTTAGTTCAAGCTGAGCCCAAGCGAGCCTACTGAAAAGTTTTTAAGCTCCAGCTGTTGTATTGAATATAAATATTAAGTTTTCTAATAAACATAATATTAATATTTTGAAGGTATTCTGTGTCAATATCTGCAGTTCTAAGGTATAATTTTAACAGAACACGCCTACCTTTTTAAAATATTGATTCGGTATGAATAAATAAACACACACGTTTTCTGTGAAAATGTTTCCATAATTTATTCAGTTTTGATGAGGTAATTTGGATATGTTTTTCACTACTTTTTCTAAAATGTCATTTTAAAAATTTGTGATTTTTATACGTAATACAATATCACAAACGATAGTGTATGTATACAATTAACATTCATTCTGCAAAATATTAAATCAAAATGCTTGATTTTATGTAAATACATTAAAACTCTGTTAAAATGTTTTTCAAAGACCGGATGCTAAAAACTTCTTAGGGGGAAAAGAGGTTTTATCATTTTAACAAATTGATTGCAGAATCTACAAAAATTTGATACCCAAGTTACTTAGTCTAAGCATTTCACACAGGCCCTAGCCGTAGTAATTTAAACATCACACTTAATCTAATTGCTTGTCTGCAGAATGGAAACAACTTGCATATACAAGGAAATTTGATGAACAATCACAAAATCAGCAACAGTGGAATGAAATTTTTGTATGCAAATATCAATAAGAATTAATTATATATAAAAAAATATTATGCACTTTAAATGTGTAATAAAATATGCATGTGTGCATGCATATGTGTGTGTGTTCGTGCATGTGTGCGTGCATGCATGTGTGTGTTCATGCGTGTGTGCACGTGCATGTTGGAATTCCCAACTTCTTCGCTATGGCCACTCTGGAAACCTTAGGGTTTGCTTCAATTTCCTATATTATTTACAGTTTTTCTTCAAGATGTTTTTTTTATAAATGCCCATTACTTTTTGAACGTTATATGCAGGTTATCTATCTTTAACAATAACCTTTTAATGGGATTTACTAACATAGAGCTAAAGGGAAGAGATCTAGGGAATTAAAAATATGAACCTATTAGGTGGGAAAACCTGTTATGTGGAAGCTTTATGTTATTTTAATGGCTGAAATTTTGCCAGTTCAATAAAAAAAACGGCCCATCAGTCCATGTCTACAGTACATGTGTGTGCATATAAAAAACAGTTAGTTGGTGTGAATGCATAAAATAAAAGCAATGGCTTGCATCACCAGCATGATACCCACACAGAATATAAGACAGTGTCTCAATTGGTCTAGAGAGCGCTCTCGCACTCACAGCCACGTCATTATGACATCGGAGAGAATGCTCTCTGATCATCTCAATTCGACGGAGAAAGCGTGAAAGAGCGAGAGCACAGAGAGAGCACGAAATTATATACTCACTGGTGCTCTCTCATGCTCTAACCGTGTGCCATATTTGTTTATATTGTTTCTGTGTTAGAATAAGTTTAGAGTAGCTTTCTAATCCAAAACCAAGTGTGCGTGTGTTTGTGTGTGTGAGCAGGTTATGAATCAAATTCTGTGTTATTCAAATCTGAATATTCATAAGTTCAATATCATTGATGCCCTACGGCATTTTTGCATTTGTGCGTTTTTTATTTTTTTATTTTATTTTTTATTATTATTTAAAAAGCTGTAAGTGAATAATTTCAACTGCTTTAGTTTAGTCAACTAAATAACTTATGCAACATGTATTTCTGAAAATAAGTATTTCTGACAGTCATGTATTTTTTGTCACTTTGCTGCAACATGACTAAGATATAAAACAAAAAGAAATTTTTCTTTTGTGCACTAACCATTATTCTGGTACTGCTATAATAATTTTTTGAACATATGTAAATTACTTCCAATAGCGGTGGACGTGATTTTAGCTTAACACAATTTCATGCCTTTTTGACATCAGCTGTTCGTGTGATGTCAGAGAGTAATGAGCGAGTGGTTGTCTCAATTTCACAAAGCGAGTTTGTGAGAGAGCATGAAGAAGCAGTGCTCTCACCAGGTTGCTTGAAAGAGTGTTCTCTCGAAAGAGTAATTTGACAAATAGTGAACCTAGCGGTCAGGAGGTGAACCAGTGTGAGGCGGGAAATTTGAAATATGGCAAGAGGGGTTTATTTTATGTTGAAACCAGGTGTCTGTATGAATTTGGTGATGTATTCCAGTTCCCAGCATCACAGTTCTGTACTAGTATTAGAAGGGGGTAGGGCACTCATCACTCTGGTTGTGTAACAGGACTCAAAATTATGGCTGTGAGATGCTGCATGTGCTGCAACTGGCTTCTCTTGCAAATTTATATCCCCNCCCCTTATAGCTTGTTTGGTGTCTACTCTATGGCCATTCATTCTCTGTCTGAGAGTGTTGGTAGTAAGGCCAATGTACTCTGCATTGCAGTGAATGCACTGTAGTTGGTTGATGAGATTTTATGTCGCAGAGGTGTAGCTTTTCTGGATAGGATAAATCTGATTGGTGAGCCTGCTGTTAAAGGAGGTGGAAGACTGGTGTATAGCACAAGAGCTACAACATGGGCTATTGCAAGGATGGGACCCCCTGGGGGTGGTGATATTACTGTTCATGGAATTCAGTGGCAATTTAGGGTGCACGAGTTTGTTTCAATGGTTGGGGGTTGTTTCAAGACCAATCTGGTTGGTTTAGAGAACAAGTTTTGAGTGAGTGGTGATATGAGGCCAGAAAGATACCTGGCTTATATATAAGATAACCCCTCCGCCACATTTCAAATTTCACGCCTCACCCTGGTTCGCCTCCTGGTTGCTAGGTTCACTGTTTGTCAATCACCGCTCACCAGACTGCAGTGTGCTACCGCTCGCCGCTTGATGAAGTTGGCCTAGCCAGCAAAATATTACGCAACTGTGCATCCGCATGGAAAACGTGTTCGTCCGACTTAGTTTTGTGTGTGTATATCTACAAGTTCTACCCTGTGAGTAGTTGTGCATTCTGTCTACTTTTTATAATGTAAACTCCATTTAAGTTTTACGTTTTGTCTTATTAGATACTATCGAATGTCGTTCTGACTAGCTATTTATTCGAACCAGCTACGTTTTTATTACTTTACATGTGAATCTGGCTGGTAAAAGAAGCAAAAAGAAAAAGGGAACAGGTCACCCACTGGAGTTGTTGACATTCTTTTAATGACCATACGTTAAAGCCATGCCACAATGTTCTGGCTTTTAGCACTGCGAGTTATTTAGTTAAATTATTTTCCAAACATATCATAATCACCACCTATTAATGTAAAAAAAAATATAATAATTTGTTACATATTTACTAACCTTAAATAAATTTAATACAAGTTTATCTGTATATATTAAATTTTATCTTCACACTTTGTTATTGTTCTATTCTTCGGTAGGTTAAATAAAACATTTAATGAATTTTACCTGCATTGGTTGAAAGTAGTTGCAAGCAAAATGCAAGTATTCAAAATGGAACGAATATTTAAATTGTAGAATCGGTACCGGAACCGGAACCGTTATTTTTTGTTATTCGACCCATCCCTACTTATTATACGAACTGTTTCGTCGAGCGCCTCATTTTAGGCAGATTTGCAGTCCAATTTTAGGTAAGTTTTGCTGTTAACCAGCATTCATATTTCCATTCCTTAGAAATCTCTTTATCGGAACACGTTGACCTTTTAATAATTTTTGTTTGATAAATAAACTGCATATTGTCTTCTTTCCTTAACAGTAAACATAGTCTCAACTGTCATTTACTGAATGACCTGACGTTGATTAGTAAACCTCAAATTTTTCGAGCCTGGAAAATATTTTGAGTCCATCTCGAGCGGCAAGCAGGTATTCCGCTCGAGCTTGATTTTCGAATACACTCAGACCTCTAATGAGCAGTGGTAGTATAGTTATGTTTTTAAACAAATTTGCCAGGCATAATGAAGTACCATAAATAAAGCCAAGACAATTTTGCAATTTTTGCAACAATTTGTGAAAAACTAAAATACAATTACTGAGGCTCGCATTTTTAATGGAACGGCATCCACAAATAATAGCCAATCAAATGAGAGCATTAAGTTTATTTTTACTTTGTTTATGTTGAATTTTTTCTGCTGAGAGAAACGTGGTCACTAGAGAAGTATAGTGATACTGTACATACAGATAAAACATAATCATGATTTCAACATTTTAGAATAACCTGTAAATCATTATATTAAATTAGTGCAACATATGCCACAGTTTTGAAACAGTATAGCATTGACAAATTGACTTAAATTATTTCAGAAGAATCACTGAATGAAAGGATTAAATCTACTCGTCTGTAATTACAATATTATTCACTGTCAAATAGGTGGGCAAGTGCTCTTCTACTCAGTTTCCCTTGGTAGTGGTGGATTTTTGTGCATGTGACACATACACACTAATGTGTAGGTACATCCGTACTTTAAAAAAAGAAAAGAATTTCTTTCATTGTGTTGGCAGAAATGGCGGTTGCTGCACAGAAAGCTGTCGTGCTCGCCAACGGGACCTGGAGACAGATGGCAAACAGTTGCGACGAGAGCTGAAAGCGAAGGATGAAAAATTCTTGGCTGCTGAAAGAGAAGTTCAGGTACTCTTTCACGATTTTACTTTTGGTGTTGTGTGTTATAATTTTGGGTTTTAAATGAAGGAAAACAGGAGTGAAGCAGTTCAAACTATGGTAAATCTTATTTGCTGTTTATTTCATTTTAGTCTTGAATTAATTTGCATCCTCGTCGAATTTCATACAAAAATTTGTAATTTGTGTAATTATTCTCTTTTGCATACCTTTTTTTGTTTTCCTTCCTCACTTCCCCTTCCCTTATTTCCCTTTTTCATTGATTTTATGCAAAATTGAAACACTAACTGTACTACCATATATTGACATGTATAGACCACACATTTTTATACTCAAATGTCATATGAAAACATATGGTGCAGCCTGTACACATGACTTTGCCCTTCGTGCCACGCTTCCTCGCCAGCTCAACCTCGCGCCTTCCACATTTGTACCATAGTTCTGACTACAAAAACCAAATTCAACTGTTTTATATCAAATAATCTGTTAAGTTTCCACATTATTAATGTGAAACATGATGATTTGCATTTTTAAATTGTATTAAATATCAAAAATATTACAAAAAGCATTTACTTGCAATCCTGCAGTGTGGTGCTTCAAACTGTGTGATTGCTGGAAATAACAACATAAAATTATAAAATTGAATAAATTGGGAATTAATAATGCTTAGTTATATGCTATGTTTCTGAGACTTTCGTCTAAATTATGCCAGCAAATGGCATTTTTACTCTAATCAAACTTTTATGTAGCAATGAACTTGGCAAAAAAAAATTAATAATGATTTATTTTAACAATTTGCAAAAATCATTTAATTTCAAATCATCATAAAATTTTACCATTGTTGTCACATGTTCCCAGAAATGTTGTTACGACAGGTCAATCGCTATAGGTATTTTGGAGAATTTTGAACTGATTTTGACTCACCCCCAACCCCCTGTACAGTAAAATTCTTTTAAAATGTAATTCACAAATTATCATTCACTTTAAGATTTTCAATTTCCACCCAAATACTGCATGTAAATTATGTAAAAATATTTTACTTGAACATGCAAAATTTAGGTTAACTTTCAGTGCAATGAAGATATTTTTACGTTGTGTCTTCCAAAATGTGATTAATTAAATGTCCATACACAGGCTTTACATAAAAGTATTGATTTTTTAACCATTTCCAACCCAAATTTGGTATTGTTTACCAATATGACATGTAAAAATCATTCTGATTGCGGAGTTGCGTTCAGTATATAATTTACGTATACACTACAAACAATAATTGATTTTCCCTGTTAACTCACAATGCTGTCGATCCTCATGTGTGGACTTAGATTAACAGACATGCAACACCATCTTGAATTTTTTTGGTACTTAAAAACGTGATTGTGAGTGCAGCTGAGCACAGTTCTGCTACTGTAGCATCTGCATCACCCAGGGGCCTTGTTGTTTTCCAGGGACAGAATGTATCTTTTGACTTGTTCCAGTGTTGGTGGATTCGACAGTGGGTATGAGTTGGATGGTGGGAAGAATTTTATTTGCTCAAGTGGCTCCTCGCAATTCAGGAGTGTTTGAAAATATTGGGCGAGCATGTTGCAGTTCTCGAGATTGTTCGTGATCAGTTTCCCTTCGCTGTTCTTGAAGTGGAGCGACGGTGGTTTGTAGCCTGCCAATTCTTCTCTGAAAACTCTAGTATTCTCATGTATTGTATTTGCGAAAGTCTTCGTTCAGCTGTTCCAGAAGGGCTTTGTCGTGCAATCGTTTCTCAAATCTGATTGTTGTGGATGTCTGTTTACGTGTTTAGGTGAATTTTGTCTAGTTTTTTGGTGTTTTCATATATATTTTTTTTTTTCATATATATATATATATAGAGAGAGAGAGAGAGAGAATGAGAGAAAGAGAAAAAGAGAAAGTAAGATCAAATAGTATTTTTGTGTTCTGGGTCCTATTTCTTTAACAGCCCATTTTGCCATGAAACTACAATACTGTAACAGCTATACTTGGAGTGGATTGGATACTTATTACTTTTGCTGGTAGTAATCAAAATTATGATCATTGCAAGGTTTTTGTTAGCGTGCGAGTTAACTGTAAATAATGCTACTGGAAAGTTTGTTGGTGCTCTGCGTTATGCACTCTGAAGACAATTTTGTAGCACTACAAAAAGTTTAGCTATATTTGCCCTGCCAAATGTTTTGTGGTAATAATAGAATTATTTTTGATTGACCATAAAATTTATTTTAATTACATCTAAATAAGTGCATATTTTTAAGTCATTCGTAAACAATTTCGTGGCTAATAAATTATTTTGTCAGCGTAAAATTTAAGCAAAAAATCTGGCAGCACTCACTAAACTGTTTGTTTTGTTTTTTGCTGTGTAATTTTCATAGTCATGTTTAATTTAGTGGATTAATTACTGTATTGGCTTGAATAAACTACGTTTTTCGATAAATTCGTTGTTGCTATTTTCATCTAAATAGTTGTGCTCCTTTTTATAGTTTTGGCACTCAAATTTCAAAGATCAACCGCTCCATGTTTATGAGACGATAGGTGAATATAAAAGTAAGCTTTTTGGGATGTTAATGTAATGAACCGTATATAAAAGAGGTTTATTTACCATTAAGGTTGTACAATATTATTTCAATGTAAATATGATTGAATATGAACGGAGCTATACAAATATACTGAAATATTAAATTAAATTATTTTATAATGATTTAACCAGCCACGTTAAAGCCTCATGGGAGAGTCTCCACCTTCTTCATGATTCCGGAGGCTGATTAAGATGGCGCAAGTCGACGGCCGGACACTGTCTTATATTGGCTGCGTCGTCCCCGTTTACTGGCCGGTGGAGGGGGTTTCTGTGGTTTGCAATTTCATAACTAATTTCAGCGATCACGGCTCGTGTCCTGGATAAATAAGTGAAGGTGTGATCAGGCAGGCCGCTCAGCTAAGAGTCTGACTGCAACTCGTAACATTGTGCAGAGAACATGTAATGCACACCTCAGCTTCTCTGGATCCGTGCTGATAAGTCAGGTCGGTTGGCGTCCTGTCGTAGATACACCACACAGCGGAGGAAATGGAGTTGGCATCTGCATACAATAGTGCGTACGAACACAGCCATGCACATTTGAACCAAAATAACCGGGTACTGCCTTTCACCTTAAGGCCTTTAACATGCAAAATACCTCCAGGCTAACGGCTACCTTGCAGTAACTGAACCCAGTGTTACTATTTTTTGTCAGTTTCAGCTTCCAAGTTATGCTGCATGATCTGTAATTTTTTTGTTGTAAGTTTTATTCATTTTGGGGCACAGCAAATTAAGTGTGATTTTTTGCCTAGTGGTTATGTTGTGCTAGTAATTTGGCTTGTTTGTGCAGAGCCTGCGCCAATACAAGGAGAGTCACAATGACTCTGAGATCCTGATGTCTGCACTCTCTGCAATGCAGAACAAGACTGCACACCTCGAGAACAGTCTCAGCGCAGAGACTCGCATCAAACTGGACCTGTTCTCGGCCTTGGGTGAGGCAAAGCGTCAGCTGGAGATACGTGAAAGTGAGTGAAATGCTTTTGCAACATAACTACTACATTTGCCTGGTTTCATTTGTAGCTAATTTGCTTCATTGCAAGACCATAGATAATAAAATTGGTAGTCTCGCACCAAATTTTCGACTTTAAAGGAGTTTGTAATAGTAAGTTTTTCAAAGCAAGGTATTCCAGACAGTGCATTTTTGGCATACTACATAATTACTGTAAGATTGGATAGGTAAGTAGTCCGTGGTTTAAGTGCTGAAGAATACGTTATAATGTGTGTTAATGTTTCACCTATTACTGTACCAAGCTTATCAGTGACTTGCACCAACCTGTCATACTTAGAATGACGATTGGATGGACACGTGTTATGTTAAACTGTACTCACCCATGGCACACAAGGTCAATATCTGTAATGTACACATGCACAGTCAACACTAATGGAAGCCAGAAGTGAAATACATTTTCAACTCATACACATTGTTTTCGCTGACATCTCACTGCACTACATTGAGACCTACAGTAAAATTCAGACTAAGTGTACCTCACCGTAATGTATCTTTCACTTTAGCATACAATTTTCGATTTCCGCCCAAATATTCCACTTTAACATACAAAATTTACATTTACTTTCAGTACAACAAAAATTATTTTACCAGCATCTTCCAAAATGGGATTAATTAAATGTCCATATGTGGGCTTTACATAAAGGTGTTAATTTATTAACCATTCCCAAACTAATTCTTTTTTCGTTAACCAATACAACATGTAAAAAAACATGCAGATTGCAGAGTCAATTCAATATATAATTTACACACATGCTAAAAACAATCAGTTCTCGTTGACTCGTAATGCCATCTATACGTGTGTGTCGACCGAGATTAGTGGTGTTGACGTGCAGCACCATCTTGAATTCTTTTGTGCATCAAAATTTGAATGTTTAATTGGGTAACTGTATATATCTACATGTTTTGAGACAGCATCCCATAACATACTGTAAACCCCTTTACGAGAATGACTTTGTAAAATTGCTACTCTCATAAGAGTGACAATTGATAACTTTTATCTCTTAAAAAAATGTATAAATTGCATGTCAAAATGCATCCCTCCCTCTCTCCCTCCCCCCAACATTTAACCCTCTGGTTAAGGTCTGTTTAAACATCTCCTGTGTAATCGCAAAATTATTTTATTAATTTGAATCAATAGGTAGACATCCTATGAATAAAAAGATATCCAAGGAGCATAAATTTTATCCTTTCTTGTCGCCAATATTGTTTATTAATGGAGATGTAAGACTTGATTCCACGATTCCTTGATATCGGCGATTCTTGAAGAATCGTATAATCGAAAATCGGAAGACCAAGAATCGAAGCATAAAAAACCAATTGCTACAAATAGATAACCTATCACCTCTCCAAAATGGTTTAAAATTACTTGATTTATCCCAGTAATTGAATCACTCTTTGAAAATTATTTTGTGCGTGAAAATATGAGATGCGGAAATAATCTGAAAATAAAATGGTGCTGGGTGTGTTCAAATTCACCATTTGGTATATTGGTATTAGTAGCTTCAGTTCGGTTGCGATTTGGTAGTTTCATTACATACTAAAAACTAAATACTAGAATACCAAGTATGTCATCATTTTGCCGACTAATTCAGGTCACGTGAGCTTTTAGTAAACTAAAAGTGACCAATTTGAACACTCCCTCACTTTTTGCGTGACCTATACTTTTCTCATTTAAATAAAAAAGAATGTTTAAAAAACCTATCACATAACGGATGATTTCAACGTTACCATGACAAAGGACTTATGTAAAGAACATAACACTTTATTAATTTGCACGCGACAGAAACTAACTTTTTATTCCATTCGTGGAATATTCACTTTTGCGCTTTTTGTGCTTTCTTGTGGCTTTAATATGATGTTTCTTTGTTCACAACATCGTAAATTACGTGCGCACACTTCCTTGTTTACATTATGACTTGGTAAGGAACGAAAATAAATTATATTTGTACCATTGTAATATTTCTGAGAAATAAATTTAAAAAAAATAGCATTATCGTAAAAGGAAACTTAAGTTTCTCGACATCTTACTGCTTTGGAACAACCGTCTGGCATCTGCCATGATTGTTTACTAGACTGCAAGCGCCGTTGGTTTAATTTTGCGTCAGCGCTGATAGTATACAAGTAAATAAGCATGCCATTTCAAAAACACAACGCAATCATTTGATTATAACAAAAAAAATATTTCCATGCAATTGTTTTTCAAAATGTGCAGCAAACAAAATGCCAAATAAAGTGTTTGCAAAATGCCTTTATATGTAGAGGCAATTATGGAGATTTATTTACTAATGATACATTCCCAATCTCGTCCTTTTCCCGCAGGAAAATTTATTTTCAGTCTCAAAATTTGCAATCCTGCCCAGCTATGTTTTTTTTTTATTTTATACACCAGCCTGTTATAATCAATCTACAGTTATTGTGCTTATTAGTTGTGTGTGACAAACAGATGATTTCTTTTGTTGTAAAACATAGTAACAATATGTTTTCACTGTGCTATTCTTGGAAACTTTATAATAATTTCATTAATCTGCACACCCAGCGGAAATGCAAGTGCAAGGCGCGCAAGGCCACTGTAAACACACCACCCAGCGTTTGATCGGCCCACCTTGCCCGAGGACTGCACGAAGGCAACTGGCAGTTCCTTATACCTAAATTATCCATCTGCTTTAATTCCTTTCACAAAATGTTTCCTACTGTAGCGAAGAGGACTTCAACTCGATCCATATTCCGGCTGCCACAACATGAACCCCGCAACACCTAGTCACCTACATAATCCACACGGACTCTAGAGCGAGATGAGGGCATCTCTCTAGTGAACGTTGGGGGAGATGTTATGGTGTGATCAGGCCTTAGCTGAACGGCTTGCCTAATCACACCTTCAAACATTAAACCTGGAAACAAGCGGGATTGCAAGGCTACCATTTGGTCGTCGATCCTTGCGAAATAAGACAGTTGCAGAAATCCCCTCCACCGGTCACTGAGCAGGGCTGCAGAACCACGCACTTGATATAGGCCGGCGTAACACCCGGAATGTCGTCTTGCGTCTTTCGTCTTTAGTCCTTTGGGCGACCCAACCAGCGAAGCAGACCAGGAAGATGGGTGTGTCTGGCCGGCGTTAACCGTCTCGCAGAATCAGCCTCCGGCTACAACAAGGTGATGACTTTACTGCATGTCGTTGGTAGTTTGGAACACGGGCGTGGTATGCAAGTGTAAAAAGTGCACACTACTTCCATACAATGTTTTCTATGAGTTTCATGTTTTGAATTCCAAATGGCCACCATTATTTACATAGCAGCAGTGGGTTAATGCTATAACCGCAATGTAAATAGGGAAGTTTAGATATAACTGGATTATATTCAGCTTTATTATCAACTGTGTGTGTGTATATTTGTATGAAAAATATATGCATTTACATACTATGTGTAGAGACCTGAAGAAATGGGGGTTTTTTTTTGTCAAAATAGCTGTTATTTTCTTGCTATAAAATACAGGTTTCTGCATGAGAATTGCTCCATTTTTGCATGTTCTCTTTATACATAATTTGAGAAATGTCACTATTCGTAAAACCTGAAATTGGCAGTGTTATTCCTATTGAAAAGCAGTGTTTTTTTTTTAACAATTATTTCCTTGCAAAAATACCTTAACTCCCAGAAAAAATACAGCCACGTTTTTAAGACAAAATCACTAGTTTCCTTTATCAACAGACAACATTGAAAACTATTTCACAATTTCTTACTTAAGATTTTGTATTCTGCCCGACACCTGGAACAACAGTCACAATGCACTGCCAAGGGTATATTCTTTCATGAAGAGACTAATGTAAACAATTTATACACAATTATAAAATCACTGTTTAAATAAAAATAATAAAAGTGCCTTGTACGAACAGAAAAAAAATTAGATAAATCTACTTTTATGTTTTTAACTATCTGAACTTTCAACAACAAATTTTTTCGTTAATCCCGCTAACAAAATTTTTGTTTGTTCAAAATGTGTCATTTTTAATGCACATATTTAAGAGAATATGTATGATAAAAAAATACAGTTAGCTAGAAGAATGCAAGAAAATCACATTTTTGACCGCCGCGCCACTTTGTAAAAAGTAAATAATTGTTGGATAAAACGTAAAGATGCTATGAATGTAAACAAACTCAGCAAGCACGTTGGCGTGAATCCCATAGACAACATGGTACTTGGTAGACATGAACACTACAACGGCGGGGTTTTCTGACCAATTCAGAATTCATTTGTATATGTAAAAACACACAAAATCCGTCGTAAGAAGAAACTTTGTGACATAAAACAATAATTCGCTAAAATACTGCAGGATTTTGTACAGTTCGTGAATTACAGCTAGAATTCTCAAAAATCGTAATTTTTTGTTTATGTAAAAATTCGGATTTATAGCATTTGCTAAATTTTCAGGTCTCTACAGTAGTGATGAAAATTTCATCTTAACTCGTGCGCTAATTTACATTCTGATTTCCTGTCAAGTATTCTCTAGCCGCGTGTATTCTATGGTCAAGGCCTTGTAATAATCCCAGCTACCTTAACAGTAACACTTTTGTTTTTGAACTATGTACGAAAAAAAATTATGGAACGGGTGTGTCGTTCAAAGAAAGCTACAAAACATGATCCACGAATTATTGACACTTAGACATTGGGTGTGTCGTTCAAAGAAAACTACGAAACGTGATCCACAAATTATTGACACTTAGACATTCAAAATATTTAACACGTAAAAATAATTAGTTGCTGCAACGAAGACGGCGTACGTTTTGTAAACAGTGCAACGAGTATTCCTAACCTCAACCACAAAAGTGATGTAAACATTCATTGCGTGTCTGTGTGCATTTTTTTGCCATATTTAGTTAGCAAAGCAACAAAACAGATCTTTGTATAACACTCATTCCGCGAATATAGGTTTGGTTTCAAGTAAAGGTCGGTGTAAATTTTCAAAATAGCTTTATTTGAAGTAAAATGGGAAAAATCGCTTTATTCACACTAAAATGCTAAAATTCACATTATTTTTGTTTTATCGCAAATGCTAGTTATATGTCGAATGGGTTAGTAAACATTGCATATTATTGTAGGTTGAAACAGTTTGCTGTCGATTGTAAGGCGACCCCCATTTTTTTTTCCGAGAACAGTAATGGATGAGAGAAGATGCAGCTCACTGTGAAAACGAGTCCACTTTTCTACCATATCTGGCAGTGGCTTGTCATCCAGTCAAAATTTTTTAACCAAAGAATTTGAATCAGATGTCTTGAAAACATAGAAAGAGGAGAGAGCTACCCAAAGGGATTGAATTTTCTTTCTACATCTGACAAGATGTATATTCATTTTTGTGGCCCGTTTGGATAGTGTAGCAAAATATGTCAACGCTAATGTCCCATTGCAGCCCCAAAATATTCACAACATGACCTTCCTGGTTCAAGGAGTGTGCCCCTGGAACTTCATCATCATCTGTGGGAGATCTCAATGGGTGCTAACAAACTTTCAAAGTTTAAACCCCCTGTAGCAAGTAGCACGATCAATTCCTGTTGCAGGGCTAAGGCCAACTCGAAAGAAGAAGACCCTGTGACCACATCATCGACATTAACATCAGTCTGAAGAACACTAGAAGCTGCAGGAAATCTATGCCAGGTTATGTTGTCTTCAGCTACCATGTCAGTAAGACACTTGTTGTTGTCAGCCAAGAACTCTTGCTGCTTCGACAAGTGACAATTAACTCCTACAAAGTTTGTACCACGTAAGTGAGTACACTGCCCATGATGTGCAATGAAACGTCTGAATGCAACAAGAAAGGTTCCAGACNGTTTGTACCACGTAAGTGAGTACACTGCCCATGATGTGCAATGAAACGTCTGAATGCAACAAGAAAGGTTCCAGACGATAAATTAGAAGCAAGTTTTAAATGCACTGCCTTTATAGCAAAGCATACAAAAAAATAAATGTATGCCTGCAGTATGCAATGTTTTCTTGTTCGCGCCACAGTAATTGGGATGCAACCATAATGGTCCAGGTGTAAGGCCTCGAGATGCATAGTCAGCAGGATTATCTTCACTTGCCACGTGATGCTACCTCTCCACCGAGGTGCATTCTTGTATCTGAGTCACCTGGTTTGCGACAAATGTCTTCCAAATGTGAGGGGACGTCTTTATCCAGGAGAGTGCAACTGACTAAGTAGACCATGCTTATATTATGCTGTCTAACTGTACGACAGATGTAAGGGTGTCGAGCAGCAAATGTAAACATCTAGAAAGCAAAACAACAGCACATAACTCCAATCTGGGAAGAGTAACTCGCTTCAATGGAGCTACCTTAGTTTTTGCCAATAGCAAGTGAGTGGTGAACGTGCAAGAGTTAGATGTAGCTCAAAGGTACACAACAGCAGCGTAGCCTTTCTCCGAACTGTCAGCGAATCCATGCAATTCAAAAGTGGCATCTAAAAGATTGTGGACGATGCAATGCTGAATAGAGATGGCTGAACAGCGAGGTAACTGTTCAAAATGTGGTCCATCTGGCAATTATATTGGGCGGTGCTGGGAATCCCATTCTACTTGAGCAAGCCACCAGAGAAACTGAATAAGGTGTTTTGCATATAATGTCAATGGTGCAAGCCATCCCAACGGGTCAAAGAGTCTGGCAATATCTGATAAATACCTTGTTTTGTGTACACTGGAGGATTGGGTTGCAAGTTATATGAGAAGGCATCAATGTTGGGGCTCCAGCGTAAGCCTAGTACCTTGATTTTAAAGTCTTTGCTAAAAGAGTGTGTTTCCCCAGAAAAATTGACATCTTGCAGGATCAAGTCATCAGGTAAAGCTGGACAAGTACTTGCAAATTTTTGAAGCTGAAAACTTCCACGGTCCAGCAATTGCTGACAGTCTCATCTAAGCATGAGGATAGTGGCTAGGTCATTTGTACCAGTATCATCATCAACATATGTGCTCGTTAAAGGTTTAGAAGCATCTGGAAAATTGGTCATCTCATCTTGCGCCAGCTGTCTCAATATCCTAATTGCTAAGTACGGAGCTGAGTAGACCTCGTAAGTGACAGTGTTAAGCAGATAAATTTCAACTGGCTGCTCCTCTGACTCTCTCCAAAAGATTCATTGATAGTCACGATGCTCGGGATGTACTATGATCTGCTAATACATTTGCTTAATATCTGCAGTGAAAACAATGTGTGAAATTCTGAAATTAAGCAAAACAGTTACAGTGTCTGTCTGCAACTTTGGACCAGTTAACAGGACATCATTAAGAGACACACCCAGGTCTGTTTTTGACGATGTATCAAACAGTACGTGTAGCTTGGTGGTAGTGTGTCTGACCTTTGCACGCACCAAATATAGGATGTGTTCACACTTCCCAGGTCACCTTCTTTTTCATGGTTTGTGTATCTGGCAGCCAGATAGTTTTGTATGAAGTAAAAATGGCGCAGAGCTGAAGAGGCTAAGTCTCCCAATATTAGCTTGGGAGATTCAAATGGTAGGGCTGCACTGTATCTACCTGTGTCAGCTCAAGTGCAGCCTTCAATGAACATCTTTTCACATAACACATCTTCTAGGGCTGGTGGTAATGTGCCGCTGACAATTCTTCAATTTCCCAAAAAAATTTCAACTATTCATCCAAGGTGAGCTGCTGTACATTTGAGATGGATGAGATACCTGGCTTTAAATCTGTATTAATCTGGATACGTCCCATTAGCACCCAACCCAGCAACATATCAATAGCAGTGGGCATTCCTGGGGGGCCAGTAACTTTCTTCCATGTCAGAATCTGAGGATATATTTCTGCACCCAGCAAAATGTTAATTTCTCCCTGGGTGTGGCAAAGGTGGGATCAGCCAGTTGCATCTGTCTAGTATGTTCCCAAGCATCTGACTTATGAAATGTTGAAATAACATGTGAGGTAATTTGTGGCAAAACTAGGGTCTCAATGGGCAGACTTGGTTCCTTCNCATGTGAGGTAATTTGTGGCAAAACTAGGGTCTCAATGGGCAGACTTGGCTCCTTCCTTCCGCTTAGTGTTCTGATACATGAGGGAACATCTTTAGCACTATTAAGCAGAGTGTGGGCAAGTCCATGAAGTGGAATTGATAGTGTTTGATGCTTGATACCTAATTGAGACCGGCATGATTCAATAATGAAATTGGCATTGCTGTAGAACTCTTACAGGCTGGCAGTTTCCACAAACATCCTGAACATAAGCAGCCGAGGATAACATCACAGCAGATGGCTGCGAATCTTTGGAAAAGGAAGACAGAATACTAAGGGTGCTGTCCTCATTTGAAGGTTTATCAACAGGCACTTCATCCTGTGCTGACTGTTCCACTGTGGTAGTTTTATGTGATGGGAAATGCAGCATCGTGTTATGACTAGCATTACATAATCGACAAGATTTGGTGAATGGGCAACACTTCACTTGGTGAGCAGCTTAAAGGCAGTTCATACATAATTGTTTGTCCTTTGCCATTGTAAAAGGTGTCAACGGGTCCTTTTGCACAAATTCATAGTATCTGTGGATGCCTTAGAAAGGCAACACTTTTCTGGAAAGGACTCAACAAAGAAACTACCTGATGAAGTACGATGCTGCTCAGGCACTTTGTGATTGCTAATTGATTTAGGCTGGCTATACTTCTGAGATGTACCATCTATGACTTCATTTGATGTGCTGTGTTTTTCAAGAAAATCTGTAAAGTCACTCAACATAGGGATTTCAAGTTCATGAACCATTAGTTCCCATTGTTTCTTAATGCCTGGTCCGTGCGTTTCTCAACAAATGCAGCAGCAACATATCCCGTTGATCTACTGGCAGGTTCAATGCATTCAAAGCAGCTACATTTTGGACTGAACCTGTAGTAGCCACAGGAGCTTGCAAAAGTGCGTCTATATGATTTGTCATGATGACCAGTTTGTCATCATACTGTTTAAAAAACAAATTCCAACCAATGCCAAAATTATCAGAAGTCATTGGAAGCAACTGAATAAGAGATAATGGTTCTCCAGAAAGCAGAGTTTCAAGTAAGTGAAATGCGCCACTTTACTGAGGTCCTTTTTATCTCCAATCAAGGTTGTGAACAAATTGGAATAATTTAACCAACCTTTGACTTTGTAATGAAAAAGTATTCTTAATTTTTGGGACACCTTGTTCAATTTTGTTCGTTTTCTTTAGCTTTGGAAAACTTCGTAATATTTTTATCGGTTTCAAAATTAAAGCTGCGGTGGCTCGTTTCCCGTGATAGTTTGTTTATCGGGAAGATGTTTGCTGTTTTACGGTTATCAGGAGTCCGGTTGTCGTTTCGTTTCAAACATCGTAGTTTTCAGTTTTTGTTAGGCGTCAGCATTATTTAGCTTTTTTAGAATGCGTCAACAAGTTTTGTTGTACGAGAAGTTCGTTTCTCTGTATGTTGACGGCGTTTGCAGTTTTAGTTCCTACGGCGCAGTTTCGATAACGAGTGGAGAGTGTGCGTGGCCAGGCCCTTATCTCAGAAGAGAGGGGTGATAGGCAACACAAATGCACGTGTGCCTGTCGCCCTTCAAGCAGTCACTTCAGGTCGAGCAGTGCTTCAGGTCAGTCTCCACTCAAGAATGCTCGCCTGGGCCACGTCGGGCGTGACGATAACCCCCACATTGGCAACTAGATTTTACTATATTATTTCCCTGCCGGTGTGGGAGGTTGACGCATTTCATATTTCCTGCAATGCAAGTTTTGAGACATAGATAATCTGTAAACGACAGTGGCACTGTTTCTGCACTTGTATGGTTATATGTGAACGTTCGTACTCTGCATAATATGAACTTCGGCTGTGAACTGTGTCACTTCAATATTAAATAAACATATATAACAAAATACTCTGGAACTTAATTATTTAATAATTAATCAGCGTCAATTTTACTGAGTCTCATGTTCCACCTTTGAACTAGCAGTGGCAACGTAGCATCGGCTGTAACTGAAGACCCAACGCTACAACTTCTCCAGAAAATGTGGGGGAGCTTGATGACTGGTAGGGCGACTCGAGCATGCAACTGGGAGGTTGTTCACTGTTCTTATGAAACTGATAACTGCTTTAGCGACTCGGCGACACTCATAACCTTATAATAAGTATCNACTTCATTTGATGTGCTGTGTTTTTCAAGAAAATCTGTAAAGTCACTCAACATAGGGATTTCAAGTTCATGAACCACTAGTTCCCATTGTTTCTTAATGCCTGGTCCGTGTGTTTCTCAACAAATGCAGCAGCAACATATCCCGTTGATCTACTGGCAGGTTCAATGCATTCAAAGCAGCTACATTTTGGACTGAACCTGTAGTAGCCACAGGAGCTTGCAAAAGTGCGTCTATATGATTTGTCATGATGACCAGTTTGTCATCATACTGTTTAAAAAACAAATTCCAACCAATGCCAAAATTATCAGAAGTCATTGGAAGCAACTGAATAAGAGATAATGGTTCTCCAGAAAGCAGAGTTTCAAGTAAGTGAAATGCGCCACTTTACTGAGGTCCTTTTTATCTCCAATCAAGGTTGTGAACAAATTGGAATAATTTAACCAACCTTTGACTTTGTAATGAAAAAGTATTCTTAATTTTTGGGACACCTTGTTCAATTTTGTTCGTTTTCTTTAGCTTTGGAAAACTTCGTAATATTTTTATCGGTTTCAAAATTAAAGCTGCGGTGGCTCGTTTCCCGTGATAGTTTGTTTATCGGGAAGATGTTTGCTGTTTTACGGTTATCAGGAGTGCGGTTGTCGTTTCGTTTCAAACATCGTAGTTTTCAGTTTTTTGTTAAGCGTCAGCATTATTTAGCTTTTTCAGAATGCGTCAACAAGTTTTGTTGTACGAGAAGTTCGTTTCTCTGTATGTTGACGGCGTTTGCAGTTTTAGTTCCTACGGCGCAGTTTCGATAACGTGCGGAGCAGTATCAATAACGAGTGGAGAGTGTGCGTGTCCAGGCCCTTATCTCAGAAGAGAGGGGTGATAGGCAACACAAATGCACGTGTGCCTGTCGCCCTTCAAGCAGTCACTTCAGGTCGAGCAGTGCTTCAGGTCAGTCTCCACTCAAGAATGCTCACCTAGGCCACATCGGGCGTGACGATAACCCCCACATTGGCAACTAGATTTTACTATATTATTTCGCTGCCGGTGTGGGAGGATGACGCATTTCATATTTCCTGCAATGCAAGTTTTGAGACATAGATAATCTGTAAACGACAGTGTCACTGTTTCTGCACTTGTATGGTTATATGTGAACGTTCGTACTCTGCATAATATGAACTTCGGCTGTGAACTGTGTCACTTCAATATTAAATAAACATATATAACAAAATACTCTGGAACTTTAACTTATTTCTTAATTAATCAGCGTCAATTTTACTGAGTCTCATGTTCCACCTTTGAACTAGCAGTGGCAACGTAGCATCGGCTGTAACTGAAAACCCAACGCTACAACTTCTCCAGAAAATGTGGGGGAGCTTGATGACTGGTAGGGCGACTCGAGCATGCAACTGGGTGGTTGTTCACTGTTCTTATGAAACTGATAACTGCTTTAGCGACTCGGCGACACTCATAACCTTATAATAAGTATCNTGGTTGTTCACTGTTCTTATGAAACTGATAACTGCTTTAGCGACTCGGCGACACTCATAACCTTATAATAAGTATCATCAAACTTTTCAAGTCGCTTGCTGTGTACCACCTTGTTGACAGATGTATCCTTATCACCATGTGCTTCAATTAGATGTTGATCATCCTCGTAACTTGTTATGATGGTCGGCAGATCCCGGCAGGTGGCTTGGAACAACCATTGTTGTGAGGGGTGGTTGAGGTCTTCATCTGCCAACAGAGAGGCTCTGTGCAGCCGATTTTAAGCTCGTTGCAGTCACAAGTGTGCTAGTTATCGCTGCCATTGTTTGTGCAAAGTTGAAACTTCACAAATAACCGTATAAATATCACCTTAGTTTCCAACTATAAATAAATGTGACCTCGCAGCACGTGGTGCGAAGTTCACTGTGACCTTCAACACCACTTTCATATTCATGTGAAAATCAGCCGGCATGGTAGGTCATAGGCCAAAATAAATGCTGTCCATCAAGCCACAATGCAACTCAATGATATATAAAAGTAATGGGCAGCAGAAAAGATACACAGAAACACTAAATATTTATGATCCTGCCCGGAGGAGCAAAATGTCTAGGCACGGGACGACTAGAACAGACTGTGTATAATATTTTGTTCATTACGACGATGTTTAAATGATNGCAAAATGTCTAGGCACGGGACGACTAGAACAGACTGTGTATAATATTTTGTTCATTACGACGATGTTTAAATGATAGCGCACAATGAAACAACACACGCCGATGCCATATTGCTCACAACTAACTTTTTGTTGTTCATTTTTCTGTTTAGTCAATAATATGGTGGATAAGATGGCATCCACAAAGAGTGGGCGGGAATAACAGATTTAAAAGTTTGTCTACAATACACACCACGCTAAATACNTAAGATGGCATCCACAAAGAGTGGGCGGGAATAACAGATTTAAAAGTTTGTCTACAATACACACCACGCTAAATACACATGTCTAAACAGACATTGGAAGGTGGGTCCACTGTCTGGCCAAACCAAGCCTCTGAATGCAACCCTCTGTGATGAAGCTCATTTGACGGGCGTTGTCCAAGAGCACTCGAGCTACCTGAGGTGTTTCAGAGGCATCAAGAACATGAACAAGGGCAGTGGACAACAATACGGTAGGTGCCAAAGTACAAACATCAGGCGTAACGGCAGACAGTACTGCAGGAGACTGAGCTTCAGAACTCGAAGCAAATGCAGCCACTGACTGTTCTGGTGATTTGGTTTCTGCACCCTTTTGTTCAAAATGTAACAATGTATGGTGGCACGCCCCACATCGATGACAAGATGACTAGTACAATTAGTCGAACGGTGCGAGAAAAGAAGGCAATTCAAACACAACTTATGAGGTTTGACACAAAATTGCTCCTTTGGATTCTGTTTACAAAATTCTGGACATTTGTACAACTTGTGGATCTCAATACATAGACAGTATCTACTTTGTACGGAGCTAACTAGGCATTTTGAAGATGCTTGGGTTCGGGGCTGTCTCCAGTTAGACATGGCCTGTATGGGTTTAGACATAGTCTGTGTATTAGGCCTTTTGGCAGTACTTGAANGGGCTGTCTCCAGTTAGACATGGCCTGTATGGGTTTAGACATAGTCTGTGTATTAGGCCTTTTGGCAGTACTTGAATTAACAGCCTCTTATGCTCAACAGTGTCTTTCAAGGAATGCTAGCGTGTCCTGCAGAGGATGTAATTCAGTACCCAGTATCATCTCCCACTGTGTTTGAAGAGTAGTTTTGCACACAATAGTTACTAACATAACTCATCCAAAAAGTATGTAGCGTCTTTTGTTAATGCTTACTGGCATAGACTATATGATCCCTGAAGGTTAAGGGGTTTGTAATAATGTAGANCGTAGCGTCTTTTGTTAATGCTTACTGGCATAGACTATATGATCCCTGAAGGTTAAGGGGTTTGTAATAATGTAGACTTTGGCTGTTTCAATTTGAAGGACGAATATATTGTCTCGGATNGGGCTGTCTCCAGTTAGACATGGCCTGTATGGGTTTAGACATAGTCTGTGTATTAGGCCTTTTGGCAGTACTTGAACTAACAGCCTCTTATGCTCAACAGTGTCTTTCAAGGAATGCTAGCGCGTCCTGCAGAGGATGTAATTCAGTACCCAGTATCATCTCCCACTGTGTTTGAAGAGTACTTTGCACACAATAGTTACTAACATAACTCATCCAAAAAGTACGTAGCGTCTTTTGTTAATGCTTACTGGCATAGACTATATGATCCCTGAAGGTTAAGGGGTTTGTAATAATGTAGACTTTGGCTGTTTCAATTTGAAGGACGAATATATTGTCTCGGATATATTCACAAATAAACAACATCAACACTTGAGAGGTGTGGTACTCTAATAATTGGGTTACTCGGATTGACTGCTAACGACTTCGTGATGGAGGGGGGCTTCTCTTGACGGCGTACTGAATACTTATCTCTTGCTGCGGGTGCTGTCAGCTGTGGTGGGTGAGCTCCGGCGATGGGCGGCCTTTGGCAAAGGCCCGCTGTTGCTGCCGTCTCACTGTGGTGATGTTCTACTGACGTGGCCGAGGGTCCGATTTGCCCCCGGCCAAAAATGGCGCGGCTGACTTCTCTCTGCGCGGCGATCTTCAACTGGCTGCTCGATGGTCTCCTGATCTAACCTCTCTGCGCGGTACTAATGAACTGACTCCCCACTACTCTCGAAAAGGGGTTTTTATGCTCGCCAGCCTCCACCATTAATTGTCGGCACGTGTCGCCTTGTGGGGGGGGGGGGTGAGGGGGTACGACGCAGAACAATGCCTTTCAAAACACGTGTCCTGGTTCCTGAAGATTGTGGGCGGCGGGGTAGTACCTCGCCCCTAGCTTACTCTCGTCAGCTATTTCTTCGGTGCGTTTCCACATTGTCCTGTGGTTAGCTAAGGGGGGAAGGGGGGTGTTCTCGGCACCAATATCCAGCTCGTCAGCTATTTCTTCCGTGGTGCGTATATTTTGAATTCCGGCGAAATACACATGATTATTTGGTGATATCGCGTGAAACCTCTGCGCTCCACAGATCTCACGGGCAGGCGAGAGGCCTAGGGGGGTGAAGGGGGGTGGCAGGGAGGCCTACGCAGCAGGACGCGCAGCAAGACACGTGTAACTGCGGTCCGTTCTGGCTGTTCACCTGCTTCGTGACACGTGTCTCTACCCTGGTTATGGGGGGGGGGGGTTGTGGGCCAGCGTCGCTCTACTAACTATCCCTAAACCGTCACACGACAAACACAAACATTAAAGCCCACTGGTCAACTGGCACATTGAGTCTTAAGAGCAGACAAATTTTCATTGAGAATGCACAATAGATGACGCAATGAGGTGTGATAGTCAGGGAGAGTCAACTGAAGCTGAAACCACCTGCAATAAGGCCTCCACATGCACTCTGACAAGAAGCCGTTTGTTTTCATAACAATAAACCAGTAATTTCCATGCAACTTAGAAATTGGTTTCCGACATAGGCAGCAACTGAATTATACCATGGGGTTTGCCGTGCAGTGCAGTCTTCAAGTATGCTCCTTTTTCTACAGGGGATAAGTCATCATTATTATTAACAAGTGTGGCAAACAGGTTGAAGAAATTTGGCCATTGTCTGGAGTTACACTCAAAGGTAGAAAAGAGTTATTTTAGGTAAGGCTACCTGTGAACTCATCATTTTAGGGAAAGCACAAGCCTGTACAGTTCCCCTTGATGGTACATCAGTTATGGTATCTACAGTAGCCATTACTAGGAAATACTTCTCAAAATCTGCCAAGCAACTAGCATGCGCATCCAGGTCAACCTCTATCGACTCATTTTACAGACTCATTTGTAGTTAATTCTACCATAACATGTAGTCAACATTAACATTTTAACATTTTTGTGAACCTTTGGTAGGCCACGGCTGGTTGCAAAAACAAATTACGTTTTGACTGGTGGTTGGCAATTACTTGCGCAAAATCGTAGGCGTGCTTAAAACTACCCGTGGCCAGGCAAAGATGCAAAAGTGCCAATTGTAATTATGCCATTTTGAGAGAACAATGACTGAACACAATGAAAAACAAAAAACTAAGACAAACGTGGATAAAAATACTAACGGAAGGACCAATTGAAATGTACGTTTCTAATGGGTGCACTGCAAAATTTGCACTGGCACTGCACCATAGTGGAATTAAATATGAACAAACAGAGAAGCAAGCTGTCACTTAATTGATGCTAAATGCAGAGAAGTCTGCGCTGGGCAGATAGCTCGGCGCAAATGGAATTGCTCTCATTTTGCATGCGCAGTCAACATATGTAGTCTTCCACAACATGGCTGCCATTAGAGTGGCGGCTGTGTTTCAGCAGAATAAGTAACATTAAAAAAAAGTGTAAAATTTTTAACCAATTTTTAGTGAAGGTGCTTCATTAAAATTTTTGCTGCATTTGTTGGAGGTGAATTTGTTATGGAACACAAAGTTTGTTTCACTAACTGTTGGAAAATGTGAGGTGACAATTGGCGATAGCAAAAAATTCCCATGGCATGGAATGCAACTCAAATATCATTAGAAGTGTTTGAATGTGTAACAAACTAAAAACACTTTATGTAAACTTAAATATTCAACTTGACCACTGTGCCAATTGCATTACACTGCAAAAAAATATGTAAGCTAATGGAAATTGGTAAAGAACATGCCATAAAATGTAAGGTCATGTTTTCTGAACCAAATAAAAATTAACACAATATTAGCTCNAAATTGGTAAAGAACATGCCATAAAATGTAAGGTCATGTTTTCTGAACCAAATAAAAATTAACACAATATTAGCTCCGTTACACTTCAAGCACAGACATTAACATTATTAACGCTTATAACGCAGAGATGTAAAACTGTTTTCCAAATAGTGCATATACTAAATATGTTGCACTGTCAAAAAATATATCCATTTATTGTCTGCTGAAAATATGTAGTTGCCCATGTATTAATCACCAATCGTCACGCTTTATCCATTAGTGTAAAAGACGGCTGTCCACGTTCGTACTAGGTAACGGCGCAGTATAAACAAAATACTCATCGTAGTGGAAACTATGCAAGGACAGCCAAGTAAGAAATAGATTGTTGCAAGTCAAAGCAGACCTGAGTACTACTAAGGGCTGCCGATCATGCCCGAATGACCATATTACGAAATATCCAATTGGNAAATTGGTAAAGAACATGCCATAAAATGTAAGGTCATGTTTTCTGAACCAAATAAAAATTAACACAATATTAGCTCGGTTACACTTCAAGCACAGACATTAACATTATTAACGCTTATAACGCAGAGATGTAAAACTGTTTTCCAAATAGTGCATATACTAAATATGTTGCACTGTCAAAAAATATATCCATTTCTTGTCTGCTGAAAATATGTAGTTGCCCGTGTATTAATCACCAATCGTCACGCTTTATCCATTAGTGTAAAAGACGGCTGTCCACGTTCGTACTAGGTAACGGCGCAGTATAAACAAAATACTCATCGTAGTGGAAACTATGCAAGGACAGCCAAGTAAGAAATAGATTGTTGCCAGTCAAAGCAGACCTGAGTACTACTAAGGGCTGCCGATCATGCCCGAATGACCATATTACGAAATATCCAATTGGCTCCTGAAAAAGGCAAAGGAGAAATAGAGTTGCTAGGCAAGTACATGATATACACTCNGCTCCTGAAAAAGGCAAAGGAGAAATAGAGTTGCTAGGCAAGTACATGATATACACTCCAAACAGTGGGGTCATCGCTGTACCCCGGTCCCCGGCACAAAGAGGGAAGTTAGGTCTGAGTATGCATGAAGAGGGGGGGGGTCGTGCCAACTCCTGGAATAGTGTTTAAGGAAGTTGGTCTAAACAGGGTAAAGTAAGGATACAGGTTTTGAAAGAAAAAGAGCGGGTAGAGAGAAACTAAGATAGTTTATTATATCTGTCGTATTGGTGAACCCATAAAACAGAATAAAGCAGCCAGATCTAGGTTGCCAACTGCTATAACAGGTTAGTACACTCAGTAGAAGTTGACGCCAGTGGGGCAAGGGTTTAGCACTGTGGCTAACATAGCAGGTGAAGCAAAGCACTTGTATAATAAAGTTCAAATGAGAAAATAATCTTTGCAATGTTTTAGGGTGGGAACATAGGGAAAGCAGTGTAAGGGAGGTCTCTCCTGAATGCTTGCTGCTGGAGTGAAGGGGAGAAACCACGTGACACTGCTGGCGCTATACATACCTAACTGATAAAATTCCTCTGTAGTACAGCGCTGTTAAATACCGCACTATGCGACTTATCATTTTTTTCATAGGTAATATGCACACGCCGAGCAGCTCTTGCCCAACCGCACTCACCCGCTGTTACTATTAAACTGAACAACCCACCCCTTCGTGTAGCGGCAATGGATTCTATCAACTTGCCCAACGGGTTTGGGCTTATGCACATTATTTTATCATTTTGATTTCACTCTAGCTGAAGCATAGGTCATGCCCAGGTAGTGTAATGGCGTACAACCGAACTGAGGCAAACCAGCCTCGAATTGCAGTCTGTGGCTGGTATATGTACTCTGGACCCAAGGGGATTGAGGGGAGGGCTAAGAGAAAGCGACGAAAATTATCAATGGCGGCTGAGCGCTGGGCTGCTTACCTCTGCATGCAATGACTAGAAGGGTGGAAGGGTGGCATGCACTCATGCTGTAGTGTGATGCGAGCAGCATATATACTGGCAGCAGCAGTAGCTCTGCGGGCTAGCTACCCTCACATCAAAGAGTTTCAGTGGCGTGTACGGCTAACAGAGCTTGATTGGAATGGGGTAGATGCTAAAGGATTAATAGACGTCACCCATGACGCATCAAGTGAAACGTAATATCTGCTTCCAGAAACATCTTTGTAATATAAATTGTTTTGGCATACCGCAAAAAATTTACGCCCCCAAATTTAAAATGGCTTATTTCGGGAAACAATGATTTTAAAAATAAATTATTTCATATTACTGACAGACAAGCATGATTTTAGTGTAGTATTCGCCCACAGATTGCCATACAACATACTGTGTGTTCTTCCAANTTACTGACAGACAAGCATGATTTTAGTGTAGTATTCGCCCACAGATTGCCATACAACATACTGTGTGTTCTTCCAAACATTTACAGGTTTAGAATGTTTGAATTGGATGTGGTCTAAAAAATACAGCCTTTCAACTCTGTTTTGTTGTATAAGAACGTTTTATGTTATATAAAATATGATTGTGAGCCGAATTTGACTGAAAATGTTTACACCTACTGAGTGTGTTTACTCGNGTTTTATGTTATATAAAATATGATTGTGAGCCGAATTTGACTGAAAATGTTTACACCTACTGAGTGTGTTTACTCGCATCTGTATGAACAGCGACATATTTATCACATTTTATTCTTTTGGTAAAGGTAAAATTTTTTACTGCTCCATCAAAACAATATGCAATTGCTTTGTGGTTTTTCTTACGAGGCAATGCCATCTCATAAAAGATGATAAAGACCCCTCCCTTTTTCCAAGGATTTAACAGATAGCCCCAGTTATAATATCATACAGGAGTACTGGACTGAAGTTCATTAACGTCACCTTTCAGTGCCTTCCATGAAATGAAACAAAAGTTGAAAGGTGAGAGAAATGTGTGCATTGGATTCGTAGTATGTGTTTACAAACATTTTGTTTTTTCTTCAGTGGCATAACTGTGGCGGAAAGATATGTGACTCCACTACTTACATTTTACAGTGAAGATAATTTTGTGACTAATGCCTTATCTCATTACAAACTTTATGCAAACTGTTGCATTGCACGTGGCATCGTAGGCAGACTCCTGGCCCAGTTTTTATGTTAATTTTGACGGTTGTGTGATCACATGTTCAGTTCTGAGGAATAAGTTTAATTAGAACATGTCTACGTTTTAGATTCTTTTTTCGTGATTGAATATCATAATTTATATGAATTTTAAGAAAAATGTCTTGTTGAGCACAGCTTCTTGTGCCAATTTGCAGCCCTGTTTTTATGCTGATTTTGACAGTAATGTGTGGTCATGTCTGCCGTTTTGAGGCTCTTCTAAATTCTAAATATCAATTTAATCTGCCTTCATCGGATGGAGGAAAATAATCCTAATTTCCCTTCCACCTCTTGCCGTCTTGCGCAAATTTAATTTTTCTTATCTATGAAATATGTTTAGCGGCACCTTTGGGGCTATCCAAGCTTAGAATATTGGTTTCCTCCCTAGTATCAAATTGTCAAAAAAGAGCTTTAAAAAAAATAAACAAATTAGTGTATAATTTTTTATTTGTAATACCATTCAAAGTTTTTGCCTTGCATGTTGTCCCAATAACCTTCAAAATACATCCTCTGGGTTAGGCGAATGGGGATTGTAACTTTAGTAATGCCAGGCCAGTAGGCGAGCGTGGTTAACATTGGCAACCTTGGGTATAGTTAATGTCATATAAGAAGGCCACATTCTGACAGTCAGTGAGTGGCAAATTGATGTATTCAAAACAAACAACGTGCCATTTANAAGGCCACATTCTGACAGTCAGTGAGTGGCAAATTGATGTATTCAAAACAAACAACGTGCCATTTACAAAATCCTGCATCAGCTGATGCACGAATGAACAGAAATTAATATTACGTTGGCTATTCTGAGAGCAGTGCCGACGCACATTAGACAAGCAGAAAATACGCAGATAAGAAAGAGTTTGTAGATTAATTAATACATTTTATTTTACGTGCTCATAAAATAGTAATGTATAGGTGTTCAAAATGAAATGCACAATAAAACGATCCGTATCCAAATGTAACGAAATANTCCTGTATCAGCTGATGCACGAATGAACAGAAATTAATATTACGTTGGCTATTCTGAGAGCAGTGCCGACGCACATTAGACAAGCAGAAAATACGCAGATAAGAAAGAGTTTGTAGATTAATTAATACATTTTATTTTACGTGGTCATAAAATAGTAATGTATAGGTGTTCAAAATGAAATGCACAATAAAACGATCCGTATCCAAATGTAACGAAATATCGAAACCTTTTTCAAGTTTCCCGACTCTCCAACCATGTGCTGCCATCTTGTGAGATACAGGCGTGCCATCTGTTACAACACGCCCTTCCACGCTATCTGTTATCCATGTCCCGAACTACACCCAGAAACATATTATTGTTTTGTTGTTTAAAATAACGTATTTACGTGCATATACAAATGGTTTTATTTTCCCGCGAGCTCTGTATAATTTTTTAAGTAACATATATTTTGTGTACAGCGTTCACAAATGACCCTACACATATCCACCAAGCTCCGTTTACGAATGCAGCGCCATCCAAGCAGTTCACCAATTGCCACACGTAGCAGCACCTCCTGGACGCGTTGACTCGCCGCCACAAAGTCTATACTTGACACACCAGTTGATGGCTAATGGATACATAAACGAAAAGGCACGGCGATCGTCAACTGTCAAAAATGTGGCCTCCTTATATGGTACACAGTTTAACATTGGCGATCTTGATGGAAGGAGCGTACAGTTTTATGTTAGTGAGTGGTGTCTGTTTTTATATTGTTCCTGCTTCAGAGTCGTACAATAGTGGCGAAGAGAATTGTGATGGTTAGCGACCAGAATAGAGGCAATAGACTTAGTTTTCAACCTATTTCGTTTAAATTTTTCACGGTTTCTTAAAATAGGGTCTTTACTTTAAGGTAATTGCTATTACCGGGGTCATTTTCTCAAGATTTGACTATACAACCTGTGCTGATGTGCCACCACATCACCACCTGCGAGTGATGGAGCAACATCATGAAAAACTATCCTATCTCGTAGTAAATGGCAGTGGCTGAAGAAGTTGGTAATTTGGAACCAGGTGAGGTGGAGGTATACCTGACTCTGTGGCAGGAGTTCATGTGGCAGGTCATCTAGTATGTGGTCGATTATGGTAAATGCTGGTCTGAAGTGGTCTCTGGAAACCGTGGCCTGCCAACCATGTATCTGAAGTGTAAAAGTACTTACCACATTTTGAACAAATATCTTTGTTAGAGGGGGCATAAACTTGCCCTTGAGTTAAAATGAAAAATTAATTACGAAATCATTTGTGTAACACTGTACCATATTTTCACCCAAAACATAAAAACTTGTTTGAGTAATAACTGAGCACATCTGATTGTGACAATTACCGGCATAATAATAATAAACCATTCTACTGTACTAAGTTGCTTGTGTTGTTTGCAGACATGATCCGCGACCAGGTGAAGGAGATAGACGAGCTGAAGGCAAAGATTGCAGAGGTGTTTGCAGTTGTCCCTCCGGAAGCCCTGCAGTCTCCTGGGCCCCTAATGGGTGCATCGAAGCTTCGGTTGAGTGAAAGCTGCACTGTCTCCAACCTCGATCCCAACGCCACTGCATACACTCCCAAGGGTATCATCACCGTCATCACGTCGACAGAGGCCTGAGCAGTCTATGGAGCATCTTGGCACCTTTCCATTCTCACAGCAATATTTACATCTTGAATTGTAGTCAAGGGAGACTAGGAGGGAAAAACACATTCCACGGCCCACAGTGTTGTGGGAAGCAGCATTCTCATGGTCTGAAAGTAAGTGTACGGTTGTTTATCCTCAGATTTTGGCTTGTCGGGCTCCTGGTCAAATTTACACATTGACGGTCTCTTCAGTGTGAAGTTGAACTGTAGTTGAACAAACCAACTGTAGTCATAAAGAACTGTGTGCTTACAGAATGCCACCCACAGGAAATGCTTTGTGTCACATGGAATTATTTGCACAAAGTTTTAAAATACGAGATATTGTATTTTTGTAATGTACAATTGAAAGAATTAACCTGGCAGGAAAATTATTTTTGCAGTCAACATGTGTAAAATGGGATTAAAGGTACTGTTTTGCACTCAGAAAGCTTGATGTTACTTATTGCTTGTAGTTGTGATGTACAAAGACGGGCTGTAATCCATGTGGAATATTTGTCATGATACTTCTTAAAACTGTTGCCACATACTTGAAATGTGTTCTGGTTATTCAAGGTGGTGTTCATTTAAAATTAAATTTTGGTAGCAAATGAACACCTTATTTTTATATTTAAATTATGTGTATTCCCACAAAATGCTTTTGCATTATTCACACAATTTACGACATCACGTGATGATGTGGTTTCCTTTAATACACAGTTACTTTAAATTTCCAGCATGATGCGACTCCTGTGATTTGCCGTTTGTATTACTAGATGTTACATAAAATAATTTTGTTTTTTATAAAAATATCTGTTGTAAAATTGTTTTTTTATTTGTTTCGAGGCAGTAAATTTTTTAGTGCTGGCAATTAATTTTGGAATTAGCGACACAACCCTTGAATAAAAGGTTTCCATAGCTTAATGTGTAATTTCATGTACATAGTTCTTGCTGTATTTTGATCACTTCACAATTTATTTTGGAAATATCAGTTATGCTGTGATTTTGTGGATATTTTATTTTTCATAATATTTTGCAATGTGGCATTATTTTGCAATATGCAATGCAGACAGGATAGCAGGTATGCATATTAATAAGTTTAAAAAAAATAAGTGTAAATTGACCCATGCGACTTATAAATGGGGGGTACACAAAATTAATTACTGCCATGTAAGCTTAATGTTTACTTTCTGTTATTAGGATTGGCAGAGAGTTTTTTCATGCATTAATGGATTACAGTCCTCTACAAATGTGTGTGGTTACCTGGTTTCCTGTCCACAGTGACTGTATGCTGTTGCTACAGTAATGTGATCAGCTACATTCGCCACATTGTATTGTGGGTCGCATTCAGTCCTGCTGCAATTTTCATTGGTTTTGTGCCATGAACGTGATGGAACCAGAGGCACAATTTTCATTCCCTTTTTTTCGTATTGGGAGCCAATTTATATTATGGGAACAATAAGTGGGGTGGAAGTTTCCACTGCACCAAGTGTAGTGATCACCTGCCAATTGGAATGAAGTAAATTCTGCTATGCTTGGCTAGTAATGCTCACATAATTTGGCTCCTGATAAGCAGAAAAGTGAATGAGAAACGTGCCCCAGACAACGTGTAGCGTGTGGCATGTCATGTATTTTCCCTTCCTTGTCAAGTCATTTCATATTTGTCCCTTTGTTTGGAGAACAAATGATACATTTTCCAACTTTCCAACGTTTTATTCGGTTTATAATTCACTGTATGTAGATTCATGATGTGACTGATGGGTGTCACAGCATGTGTTTCAAGTCCATTTTTAGCCACTGATTAGCTATGTATCTTTTTTATTGCATGAGCTGAGTTTTTTTATAATTTTGGTAAATTTGATGCATGTTCATGGATGACAAAAGAGAAATGATTTTTTTCTGCTGTATGTTATAGGAGTGGTGTGTGCGCCTCAAGTACAAAGCACGTAACAGCTAGGGACTGATTTTTATACTGTTTAAACTTATTAAAATTTAGTTTTAGTTGACTATATACAATTGATTAAAGATCTTTGCAATTAATCTCAGAATGTGGAGACTTTTGTATCCAGCCATGCCTGTATTATTTTTGTACAGCAGGGAATGTTGTGGGAGTGTTTTTTGTCTTGCCATTATATTTGTTTGGATCCTAGACTTTTCTAGTGATTCCAACCTAGTCAAACAGTGCTGCCCTTTTCCCTCAATTCGTAGTTGCATAGTACCTTGGCCCAGTAGGGTTGCATTTTCAAATACTCTTTATAAGCTGTTTGCACTATCGAAACCCAAACATGTTATGTATGATGTGAACTCACACACCTGTTAATTATCTAAAGTGAACTCGTACAATGTGATGGTCTTAGAAGTAGCATGTATTTATTATGACTTAAAGTTAATTTTTGACATACGAGTGAACATTAGCACAAAGGTATTGATAACTTTACAACCGACTTTGTTTTGTAAACAAGAGATATTTGTGTGTTTTGTGTGTTATTTTAACAATTGAAAAATGTGCATTTAGGCTGCTGCCAAGTTGTGTTCAGTTATTGGATTATTTTGGTGGTACCCAATTCATTTGTACTTAATTTTTTTCATTCAGCTTTTATTTGATTGTAAAGATTTTTCATGGGTTGTAGAGAACGTATTCAGAAATGAAGTTGTGTGAAAAAAAAATACAGTTCATGTTTGGCAAAACAGTGGTCAAACACGATTCTTGTTCTTGTTGTGGATGCGCTTTAATGTAACGCAGAGACTGAAAAAACATTTTTATTTTCTGACAATTTAATATGTGTACTTACTATGTTTCATGTTTTGATTGTCTGAATTATGGGTTTTAGAAGGGAATCCGAGAGACTAGTAATTTACTCAAAAGAAACTTTAATTTATTAATCCAGTGTTTATTGTGATCTATGTGTGGAATAATATTAATGTTAGTTTGGCCACCGTTTTGCTTTGTGGTTGTGGTCATTATTTTGTAATAAACATAGTTGTGTACGTTTTGAATTGCTGCTACTGGTAATTTATCTGTGTCCACTTTCCTTTGATTTCACAATTTTGATGCATTAAATATTTTTGATGATCTCTCAAAAATGTGCACAAAAGAGAGACTCTCTACTGGGTCAATGTAGCATTGTTTCAGTGACCATGTTCACAAGTGTTGGAACTACTTCACAAGCTGTTGTGTGTTCTCTGGTATGTTTTTTTTCCTCCTCTGATAACAGTGTTTACTGCTAATTAGATTTTTCCTATGAGTTACATATTACGTACTTTCAGCATTTAGCAAGTTATTTTTGTAATTTTTATGGCCATTTTGAATTTTAAATTGTCAAAATATTGCAGTTATATATCTTGCAGTTGTATAGTTTTAAATAGAAACAAATTAAAGATACGTAACACATTGTTCTGCACGATTGTCATTTCATTAGTTCCACAGACATAACGGAACTCATAATCGTTAATGACAGTTGAAATCATATTTTATGTATTATTAGTGCAGGCAAACTCTGATAATGTGTTTGAACATAATTATTGTTACTTAGTACAAAGGATTTCTCCGGTTGGTTGGTGTCTGTGGGTTTTTTAATTAAAGCAATTTTTGCAGCAAGTGCATAGCAGACTATACTAATAAAACTAATGAGTAGTAGACATATTCTGCTTAACTTTGCAGCATTAAATGCTCCCTACTCTGTCTTTTTCCTGGAAATTACCTTACCTTACCTTAATCTTCACAGTTGCCAATTGTGAATTCTCAGAAGTCTCATGGCATAAGCTTAGGTAATTGAATTCTCCCATAGAATAAATAATAGCATTGTAAACTTATAAGTATATTAATTAATAAGATTATCATTTTTTGAGATTAAGTCATTTATCCTTTTTTTTTTAAGCGTAATTTTTAAAAGTAGTTTTGTTTTCCTTTATACAATACTTCTTTTCTGGGTGGAAATAACTGTTTAGGCCAAAACAATGGTGATGGACCCACATGAAGAGCTAGAGTGCTTTTTTTTTATCTTGCAGTAAGGAGTCTGCAAATTCACATTTTTGAAATCAAAATGATTAAAATATTATTCATAAATTTTTGTCACTTTTCAAGAAGGTTATGTAGACAGACACTGACAAAAATAAACAAACTCAAATAGTTTTACTGTATATAATTGATTGTAAGCCGCTTGATCAGGTGAGGATGCACAGAAAGGTTGTTGCTAGGGCAGTGTTGTTGGTACATGTGGCAGTGGAGGGTAAAACAACAGCATGTTGAATGGGGGAGTGGTCCTACAAAGAGGCTGCACAAAGGGGAAGTGAGAGTGCGTGTGCACATACGCGAAAAAACATGTTGCACTGCCGGCTGGAAAAGTGCAATTTGTAACAAGAGAAGAGAGAAAAGAAGGAATGCAGTTCAAGCTATCTGCTGTAATAACATTACAGCAGATAGGAAAACGATCAAATCACATCTCACATTAAAAGTTATCATCTTGAGCACTAAATATACACACGGCACTTAAAAACGTAGCACGTGTTCCAAACTAGCTCACTCATAAACTTGTTCAACGTGGGATGTTTCCTTTCACGATTTGTTTTGGAAGCGCTGTGTAAATTTTGAAATTTGATGCGCGTATCATGCTACAAGTGCATGCCAAGAATTTTGTTACAGATGATTGGAATGGTGGCAATACCAGTTAAAAGAAAACACCTTTGCAAAAAGGAAATGACTTGTTCAGATTTATTGCAGGTGAAACCACTTTCTTTGAAATATGTGGTTATAAAACTATTTTGGGCAACAATAATCTTGATAAAATTTCTGCAGCCTGGAATATAGCTGGAAATGATGATAATTGTGCAGTGCCATACTGAACTAAAGTCACGTACTCTGTTTCTACTGTAACCTAGGGGCCAAAAAAATAATAGAAAAATTGCTGTAATTTGCAATAATTGTAGTCAAAATATATTAAATATATTCACGCGCAATAAAATATGTGTTTTGCAATGACATTGCCCCTGATTAGTACATCTTGGTACAAAAAATTGAAAGAAAAAAACTGTGGTTTGGAGTGGGTGTCATTAAAAACTGTGTGTGTGGTTAATGTGTAGAGAGGACACGCTAAAACAGCTTGCTGTCCCTGCACAGACCCATTTGCCCCCACCTGGTTGATCACAAGAGAGGGGGTATGAAGATGCCATACTGGTTGCCAGGAAACCACGGGGATGCCTCCCACCACCGGTTTGTTTGGCGGGCACTTATTTTTGGAGAGATTAACAATTTATTGAAAAAATTTGTAATTTTTGAGACAGAGGTTGGATAAATACTGTCACTAAAAATGTTTTCTCTAAGACATTCAGTAGTTAATAATTCAAAACCATGTTCTCTGGTTTTTCCAGTAAGATTGCACTGCAGCTCGCCATGAGTTAACACAGTGCTCGGGTTCTGTGCTCACTTATTCTTTTACAACGAAGGAGTATTGTGTATGGCTTTCCAGGATACCAGTTTATTAAGTAGACGTGTATGTATTGAAATAAATTCATATTTCAATAACAGATCTTCCTATTTTCCTGCGTGAAGCCACTGAAAATTTACTGTGTGCTCAGTGAAACTTACGTGCTGTGTGATGTTTTAAACATTTCTGACAGCATGGCTAGGTCAAGAAAATGCATCTGGGCTATCATTTTATTTGCAAGATAGTAATTAATTTAAAATGTATGTTATTTTTACTCTTGTAACTATTGAATACAGACTTAATTGAAAAAATGCACTTCATTTTGAGTTTATTAAGGATATGATCAGATTCAATTTTTCAATGTCTTTCACAGGATGTAATAGAATGTTTCAGAAGGGTCTGCTTTTCTCTATTAAAAAAAAAAAACTGCTTGGGTATACATTTCTTTCATTTCTGTAAATTTCTCTCTTTTTTTAAGTTTGCTTGTGGTTTTAAAGTTTTATTACGTGGCTTGATATTGTCTGTCTCATATAACTTGGCGAGATTTTGACAGTCTGTGAGTGGCAATTTGACGTATACGTAACAAACAACGTGCCATTTACAAAATCCTGTATCAGCTGATCCATGAACAAATGAAAATTAATATTACGTTGGCTATTCTGACTGCATTTCCGACGCACATCAAACAAGCAGAAAATACGCGGATAAGAAAGAGTTCCTAGATTAATTAATACGTTTTATTTTACATGTTCCCAAATCAGTTGTTATTAGTGTTACAAACTAAACTTCGTGCTAAAGTAGTAATTTATATGTGTTCAAAATGAAACGGACATTAAAACGGCCCGTATTCAAATTAAATGCAACTTCAAACATTGGAAGTTCTTTTTACGTCGTACCCCCACTCTTCACACCTTCCATACATGCTTGATATTAATTCCAAAAGCCTACCGAAATATCAAAGGGTATAGTTAAATAATTTTTTTCAAATTATTTTATTAAATGTATTTTAAACTCTTGTCGTTTTGAGCCAGTAAAACGAGAAAAGTGAACTTTTACAAAGACTGAATAAAGAAGCAGGCCAAAGTGCTGCTACCTGTTGAGGTACAAGCTCGGCTCACAAGCCCTACCACCAGCCTGAAACAAAATATAGTTTTATTGTTTAAAATAACAAATTTACTAACATATACCAATTGTTTTATTTTTCCGCGAGCTCTGTATAATTTTTTAAGTATCATTTGTATTTCCATGTAAAGCAGTTTTGATTTCTAGTCGTTTCTATTGGGCTGGTAATTGTTTTCGTTAACGCTAATGTCCATTACACGCAAAAAAAATTCCTGCAAACCCATATCTTTGTTGTTTTCGTGTGTTATATTTTTGTTGTTATTGTGTTGTTACTATTCTGTATTAATAAAACAAAGAAAATGGGATGCGCGTGGGTAATTTTGATGCAATTCTTACGTTATTGCACGCCACATATTTCTAACTCAAGCTGTTTAGTATCGGTTATAGCAGAATAACTGCTTTGCAAAAATTTTTGGTAAGTTATTTGTTGGTGAATGAAAAGTGCGTTGTCAAGCAAGTTCCCAAAATTACTTTTATTTCCAGTCTTAACATATTAGCTGTAACATCCAAAGTGTGATAAGAACTACAATTACCGTCTCGCAAATGTTAACCCAAATTCATTGTCTGTAATAAATAAAAAAAATAGGTAACAAATATTTTATTTTTTGCAAGGTTTTCTTATTTAACTTTTAAAACTTACAAATTTTTTAGACAGATGTGAGTCTCTAAATACCTTAAAATTTGTTTAGCATTACAGAGTGGAAAGTGGATTAGCGGACAGCGTGTTAATAAAATAAATATACAGCTGCCACTTGATGCACCAGCTGATGGTGAAACGATACATAAACAAAAAGTAAACATTGGCGCTACTTTCGTCAAACTGTCAAAATCTTGCCAAGTTACACGAGACAGAGAGCAAGTATATTCTGCTTTTATTCATGTAAATATGGAACAGCAGAAAATTACTTTATTTTATGTTTGGGATACTTTATAAATAATTTACGGTTTTTCAGATGTGTGCTGTAAATTTTTACCATTTTCAATGGAAGCGCAATGTTTCAAGGAACTTACGTTTTTTTTAATGTATGGCATCAAACATCAGCATAACATGACCAAACTACTTCCTTACACCTTCCCCCCAGCTTTCAAGATACTTCTGTTTAACTCAAATCAAACTATTGTTGTTCAAAGTAAAGCGTAATGAGTTCGGCACACAATTTTACTTTCATTCTTTTCTTGATAAATCTTTTATTACATTGCTAAATGTGGAAAGTACAATTTTCTTTTGTTGACCAGTCTGTGTATATTAAATTCACAGTAATTTCAATCTTATTTGAATTTTCAATAATTGGGATAAACTTCTTAATGTGTAAAATTAAGTTCAAAGTATTTTGTAAAATACTATCAAGTCAATACAGGAAATAAAAGCTGTTGTTTTAATGTGAGAAAAGAAAAAGTGAACTTACCAGGGAAAAATAGAGTTTTGTGATTGAGTTTTTTTGTGTCTTCCACATGTTGTTTATCTTTGACATGTCATTTCCTAAAGCTCTTTTCTTCCATTTGTAAGAGTTATTTTCTTTACATGGCAAAGCCTTGTTAATTGTAAAGTTATGTAAAAAAAAAATATTAAAACTCTGGAGGTTGTTTTTTTATTATTATTGTAATTATTTATTTAAATGATGAAATAGAAATTTGACTAAGTCTAGGCATCTTGTGGTTAACTGAACATCTTTGGAAGACTTGCTTAGGGGTGATGATTTTCCTCATTTTGAATCCATCTTATTTACATAAAATTTTCATTGCCACGGGCCCAATGAGTGAATTTATTCATGCATCATTTTAGTGCAGCTGTGAGCGTATTAAAACGGTAAATATGTTGCTGCTATGCCAATTCTTATACAAATAGAAACCAAATTAAATAAATTGTCTGCAAATTTAAACATTATGCTTTTAATAGAAGTAAAAACATGGAACTAATATTTCTCCTACATTGCTGCTAACTAATCTGGGAGAATGCAGCCAGAGATGTCTCTTAAATCAAAAGCAATTTCAAAAGTGCTTGGTTAATTAACTGTGAACCAGCTAATAAGTAATGATAATAGGCAGGTTATTTGGATCCTGTTCCATAATTCTCAGTTGTACGTGATAAAAAAACATTTGCGGTAGACTAATCTCGGAAAGGACTTATGGTGAAGCATGAGCTGTAAACTAAATTATTCCTTCTATTTAATTACTCCTATAAACCAAAATTATAATAGGATGATTTCATTGAAGCAATGAAAGACTGTAGAAGTGGTAATTGTTGGTTAGGCAACTCTGAAAGAAATCTGTTATTAAATACACCAATTTTGAGAACTGAACTTTTCATTTCATAAGACTGAATATGGGGTAGAGTGTGAATGTTAGGTTCCAATTTAGAACTTATTTGTTTTTGTACGAGAACTGTCAAACCACATGGCTTTGATACAGAGTATCACACTCAGGTGTCCACCCACAGGGAAAAGTCAGGGAAAAATTGGGGAAATGTCAAGGCATCTTCTCCTGGGTCAAGAAAAATGTAACTAATTTGCTATTCTGCAAATGTGGTTAGTTGTGTGAATACAGGATCATAAAATTATAACTCTTTGTGATTTAAAATTTCAATTATTAAGTTTCTGAACTGGCAATAATACATTTTTGTGTTTGTAATGGGCACTCGTGTGAAGTCAATAGCATACATTGTGAGAAATATAGATGGCATGAATAAAATGTTGTCCATACTTGCTTGGTCTGTTGCAGTGTAATTTCTTTCTACTTCACTGAATGCATATTTGTTCCGTCAGCAGTGGAAAAATATGGTATTGGAATGTTTTGGTCCTGAAAAGAAGTGCTTTGATATGCTAACACACTACTTTTGACTAACTTTATTTTGTAATGCAAATGTGATGTAATCAAGAATGCAAAATGTTGTATTTTTTCACAAAAGTGTGGGTTTTATCATAAAACCAAATACAAAAAGTTGTTGTTTGAACATGTTACTTGAAGGTTCTGGCAGCAATTCTTGAATCAATGTTGGGGACATGCGCAGAAGACAATCAGTCTATTTCATCTTACAGCCTACAATTTATTTACAGATATTATACCCTGTTGATAAATAGGTAAAAAAAAATCATTAAAATATATTTTTGATTTGTGGGAGCATTAAATTTACTCATTAATAATTACATTACTTTATTATTTGAAACAAAAATTGACAGTGTACTTATAAGCATTATTAAATAAAACCTCTAAACAAAGTTAATATGTCTTACAGTTCATAAAAATCTTGAAGGAGAAAAATACGACATACTGAGATTCTGAGCATGGTAAATCAGTTTTTTGCTACAACTTTCAGCGAGAACAATTGTAGCAATTGGTTTACTATCTTGGAGTGCATTGAAAGCACTCGTTAGGAGACTGTAAATGATAACAGCATAGTTCAGTATCTGGCTCATCGACTTGGAGCAGGACTTGATGAAACACTGTTCGTGTACTGTCTCAACATCACTTTTTGTTTTTTGTAGTAGGTTCTTATTTCAAGTGGGTTTTCTTTATCTATTTCTGCGGAGTGGTGAATGGGAGTACAGTCTTCCATTTTTGGCATGAGGAAGTAGTAAATCATTGGTGAAACTGTACAGAGTAAATTAAGTATCTTGATGAAAGGAATTCACTAAGACTCTCGTTTCTGTTCTTTCTGTGCAGAATTAGCCCTTTTCTCGCAACTCTCCTGCATTTTCTATAGTAGCAGAATTATAATGGTTACTGCAAGTGACATTTTGATTATGATTTACTATAGATGATCTAAGAAAAACTTTTTATTTCATTAGCTGGGCATGCCATGTCATCGCAAAAAAAAAATCATTGACCAGGCAACACTTGGTTCCACACCTTTGTGTGTTGGTGGTCTTGACATTTCTTGTAAGCTCAGCTGGAGACCTTAACGCAGTTCTACTACAATAGTACATTTTAAGCCTGCCTGCCTGCCTTGTTTTTGCAAGTAATTTTCAGACATGCCTTTCTTGTCATTTTTGTTCTCCTCAATGGGATCACCTATTCCTGTATTTTGATCGCCTTCATCTTCACTGTCGCAGGGCACTCGTAGATCTGCTATAATCACGAGGGAAAAACTTAGATCTCTCGAACACAGCAGTCTTGGACACATCATTTCTTATTTTATTCAAAACTATCTACTCTTTTCTGTGAAAATTCTGATCAGTAAATTTTATAGGCCCAGGGTCCAGTAATTTTCATAACCTAAGTTTGTAAAAAATAACACTTCCAGTAAAGCTAACAGGAACACAGGTGTGGGGTCCATGGGACTACAACATAGCAATCAGAAGTAAATGGGTGTCAGATAACACCAGTCATGCATGTGGCAGAAATCAGACTAAATGGTTGGAAGGTATTACAAATAATACACCTCAAAGGTCACTTGTTTCTAAGGGGAGGGGATGGAAAAGTATTACGTGGCCACATGTTTCATTGTGGGCATATCAAATAAGTTAGCATTTGAAACATGTGCAGACTCCATTAAAAGAAAGTCCCAGACTCAAACTCTATGCTTGAATGTAATAATAGTGATGAATATTAAGATCCTAAGATATGTTAACTTTCTATGTTCATATTTCTTCATTATGCTTTCAGGTTTCAAAAATTTCGAATGAACAAGGTTTTGCTGTTGTATGCTTTGCTCAATATTTGGGCTATGAGAAGTGATAACTTTTTTCCACAAAAATTAAGTACTGTAATTTTACACTTAAATGTTCAATTTCATTGTAAACTGGTGGCTGTGTGATAAACACATGGTACAAATGTGTGGTTTTTTTTTTTTTTTTTAATATATATATATATATGTATTTGGAAATTGATAAAATAATATTTGATTATGTTCCATTATTGTCAGTAATGGATAAATAATTGTGGAAACTTGTTTTATGCAGTCTGTAAAATTATATTTTATTTTTGTAAACTTGATTAAAACAAACTTTACATTTCACTATTTTATTTCCCACTATTTGGATGGTTATGCAAGTAAGAATTAATGTGTACAGTTGAATTTTTTGAGTGACTGCTTCTTGTATCAGTGGCTGTTGGAAAAAAGTGCAGTTTTGTGTGTCACCGCAAGAATTATGAATTATTTGATGTTTGGTGATATCCTGCTCTCTATGTGTGTGAAGTAAAAAAAAAATAAAACGTGAAGAAAACATTGGTACTTCAAGTGCCCATCAACTTAATATGCTAAACAAATCTTTTCTTTATTATTTCAGAATTCCTGTCCATTTTACATTTACAAGTGTGTATCTATGCCTAACTTGCCTGGTAATACAGGAAAAATATTTGCAAATATTGACTAATCATGGCACTTGAAATGTGCAAGATAAAAATACATTCTCCGGGGCAGTATCAAAGAAGTGCAGTAATATTAGTGTCCAACTGAATGTTTAAGAGTGTTGGCAGTACTGCTGAGCCTAGAGCTTTGCAGATTCAAGTCGGCTTCTGCAGAATGTGGTGATGTTGACATAATCGGTGCTTATGCCGATGTATGAACTACAGATAAATTTCCACTCATTTGACAAATATAAAATGTTGTGGGTAGTTCCGAGTTATTCTTCAGTATATACCGTACAATAGAACCCTATTTTACGTTTTCCCATTTTTTGCACTGGTTTTTTCAGGCCCCATTTATTCCCCTATAAGTTTATTGCATTGCTTTCCCGCAAATTAGGTTGCATAAATAGTTTCTGCTTTTTACGTCACGTACAAAACATAAATAACGTCGATGCTGTTGCTAACTCCAAAGATGATAATGAGTTGATAGAACTTCACGCTACTGCAGCATGGAATAGTGTGTGCCGTGATCGGGGCTGTGGCCAGAGAACTGTGAAAGCCGAGAAAACAAGATTGCAGCAGTAGTCAAATTGTAGTGCTACTGCAGGCGCAAGTGGTATGTTCATAATGTTTCGTGGGTTGGTGTCTGCAGAAATAATCTTAAGCACTGTAAACTGAGTAGTTTCGGAAATTGCCTTCGAAATAATTTTTTTATGATAGTAACTAAAGTTTTTTTTTATGTGATGATGAAAAAATGATGGCAAACATTTTTAGTTAAATAAATATTAAAGAATACGAAGACCTGTTGAGTTTGCAGGAACTTGCATTTATCTGGCATAAGAATTATGAATCCGTATCGGTACACTTAAAAACTGCAACATAGTTACAAAAAATGCTGCAGCGTGGACGGAGAGCAAAACATGTAAATACACTAAGGATGAAAATTAAAAGAACTGGAAGATATTCGTCTTGAGTTGTTATTTTGGGCACATGCGAATCCACCATCAGTGGGGCAACTTTGTGTTTGAAAATATGTATATCTGCTTCGTGATTAAACAGTGAAGGTTTTACTGTCTGGAATAGTTGGATTTATAAGCAGTTTATTGGGGGAGTATCCATTCCATCTTCAAATTTTCGTTACAAATATTTGTAATGAAAATTTATATTTATAACCAGACATGCAAATTCAAAGCTAGATATGACACAGAGGACTACTTAACAAATGTTTTAAAATTTGTACTGTTTCAGTTATACCTGTATTTTCTCATGTGGGATTCAAATTATCAAATAATTAGGTAATATTTGATTATGTTTACAGATGTGAAACTAATCGTGTGAGAAAAATAAATGTTAAGATGTTTGGTTGACTAGCTTGGTTTTTAAATATTGACTCCGAAAAATAAGTTATGAAGGAAAATACGTAAATCCAAGATGGCAAGGATACTTCCCCCTTAAGTTGCTTGTAGTGATTGTTTTGCAATCTTCGTTTTGTACATATTTTGAGGTTGATTTTTAGATATGAAGTCATAATTATTGAGAGAAAATGTACTGTAGTAAAAACATTTCTGTAATATCTATATTATGTTATTTTCCTGTTAAATGTTGCCCATAGGAAGTGTTTATTAAAGAAGAGAACAAAGAATAACAAAGACAAAGTAATTTGGATTAATAAATTTTAAAACTTTCCCTTACATAATACTGTCCTGCTTTTTATGATTTTTTTACTTTGTCCCCCTGAGAAGTGTAAAAAAAATAGGTTTCACTAACCGACAAGTTTTGCTTTTGGGAACATTCAAAGGTTTCCCATGAAACGGAAGTGCTTTCACCACCATTACAAGGCATGTAGGAAATGAAAAGGATGCTCAACTTCCACTGTTTTTTCAAACAGTTTGTAGGTTTNTAATACTGTCCTGCTTTTTATGATTTTTTTACTTTGTCCCCCTGAGAAGTGTAAAAAAAATAGGTTTCACTAACCGAGAAGTTTTGCTTTTGGGAACATTCAAAGGTTTCCCATGAAACGGAAGTGCTTTCACCACCATTACAAGGCATGTAGGAAATGAAAAGGATGCTCAACTTCCACTGTTTTTTCAAACAGTTTGTAGGTTTTCTCCCAAGCTCCATCAAGCTGTGAGATAACAGNGGTTTTCTACCAGCTTGACGTTGAAGATGGTCAGGGCCTCAGGGGAAGGGAAGAAGCAGGACTGTTTTCACAAGGGTGCCCATCAACAAAAGGTGTTGGTGAAGGGAGTAAGAGGAGAGTGATCCACCATGATAAGATGATACAAACACAATGCTGATTTTCTGTCTCAAAACATTNATACAAACACAATGCTGATTTTCTGTCTCAAAACATTCTTGTGACTCTACCTTTCTTTTATTAACAGGGTTGACTATTTTAAGTTAATCAACTATAGAATATGCTATTTTCTACGAGACATTGCACCCACCCACACAACAAACCAGATGATGTCTGGATGGAGAGCAAGTTTTTATGCTTGTCAGCTCATATCAGTATTTTTATTTTTGTCCCTTGAAACCTTGAAAATATTTCACTTTTGACTTAGGTTTATATTCAAATTTTTTGAGCACTGTATGTATTTCAGTTACAAAATGCTTTCCTACCTCAAAACTCTGCCCAAATTTTTGGAGGAAGTGCAGAGACGTCTAACTCAGGCAGAACAACTAAAGGCACCCATGCAAAGCAAACCGAAGCCAATTCCAGCGCCGGCTAGGAATTTGNTTGACTTAGGTTTATATTCAAATTTTTTGAGCACTGTATGTATTTCAGTTACAAAATGCTTTCCTACCTCAAAACTTTGCCCCAAATTTTTGGAGGAAGTGCAGAGACGCCTAACTCAGGCAGAACAACTAAAGGCACCCATGCAAAGCAAACCGAAGCCAATTCCAGCGCCGGCTAGGAATTTGGCAAAATATCAGAAAATAACCGATGCACAAAATCTGCCACGTAACATGTCGTACGCACAGGCGTCGATAGGACTTCAGCGGCCACCTGCAGTTGAAACCCCCACTTTACCCTTAGCACCACAGGAAACACCTGCATCGCGCCCGACCAGCCTCGGATCCAACAAGCCAGCACCTCAAAATACGTCGGGAGGGCTGGGGGAAACACTTCCTGACTTGAGCTCACTCATGCGGTTCTTGGCCGAGTGTAACTTTTCAGCCATCTTGGCGCACTTCCGACCCTATACGGCAAGATGCCAAGCAATACCAAACCCTCAGGATAAAACCTTTTTGCTTCTCGAAGCCCTCGGCACTTTCACACATGTTAACTAAATTATGTATCCTTCCTACAGCTATTTCGGAAATTCCAGGTATTTTAAAAACATTTACACAATCTCTGACGAGCGAATAATACGAGAATATAACCGACTTTTGTTGATTGCAGTGCTGTAAATTATAATTAAATAACCTGCCTGCACTCTGCAGACAAGACACCTCAATTCTAAAGTTAAAGCCTATAAAGACAGCATTATTTCTTGACACTTTGCAGGAAATTTTTCAAATTACAAGTTAACCTATAAAAGGGTCACCTAATAAAATCCAAGTTCATTCAGAATTCAAAAACATAACCTTTCATTCTACCCACTTCACGACATTAAAATCAAACTTTTAAATTTCCCGATAATTATTCACGTGTCCCCACGTACAATAACGAAAAAGCGGCCATCTTGTGAGCGGCAGAGAAGGTCCCGCCCTCAGCGAGGCCTCTCGGCCAATCAGAGAAGTCCTGCCACGCGAAACCAAAAGTTACCATTTCTTGCTCGCTTCTTAAGCGATTTTAANCAGAGAAGGTCTCGGCCAATCAGAGAAGTCCTGCCACGCGAAACCAAAAGTTACCATTTCTTGCTCGCTTCTTAAGCGATTTTAATTGTTCTAAGTACTTTTTTGTATAAATAATTAACGATAAGTATAAAATAACGGTTTTAAGTGTAATAAATACACGCCCTCAGCGTTTTTACGTGAATATAACCAACTTAAAAGGAGTTTTCTTTAACAAAATTCATCGCTCGTCAGAGGAGCTCACACACACAAGCAAAACACATAATATAAAATACAAATAACTTACTAAACCACATATTTTAAAACCAAAACTTGGAATACTTTCTTATTTCAGTCTCCNTCAAGGTAATTTAAAACCAAAACTTGGAATACTTTCTTATTTCAGTCACCAGCACCTTCCTGCTCCGTTTTTAATTACGTTACCTGCAGTAACTGGTAAGGGGAATATTATAACAACTCATAATTAATTCCTTTTCCTGGACCACGCCCTCACGTCACACGTTTTAATCAATAACTTCTTGCATTTAGAACCAACATATCCAATTTGAACATTTTTTATATCCACCACCGAGACCATTCGTGGACTTGTTGGTGTATATATTAAAAGACCTGTAATATTCAAAACTTATTTTTAATACTAAACCAGGTGTGAGATTGCTACTCCCGCCTTCCAACCTACCTCCCCTGTAGACAGGGGGTAGTTAGGGAAAAAATGTACATCCCCTCCACTGGGGGTAGTTAGGAAAACATGTACATCCCCTCCACTGGGGGAACCTAGTGGAAAAAGTGACTGATGCGGGAAACAGCTATTTTCACAGTTTGAAATGGGGGGAGGGCGGATGGGCCTCCCTGTACTAACCCTCTGCCAAAAATAAGTGAGAGACATCCTGGGTGGTCAAGTGCTCTTCACGGGGCCTGTTCTACCTCCGCGCTGAGTTTCGGCAGTGATGTAAAGCTGCGACCTTCATTCACAACCTGCTAGCAGGGGTTCTATCTGTTCGCGCGCGTGTCTGCGTTAGTAAGCGAGGTCTGGAGAAATCTAGGGCTGCAGCGTTGACATGTTACTGTTTGTGTTGACGTGTAACTGATAAAACTTCCCGAAGTATAGTAAATTCCGTGGACAGTATTTCCCTCACTGCATGGCACGTCGGCACAATAAACATTTACAAGAGCGGGACTGACGTATTATACACAAAGTTCACAAAGGACTGTATTTCTGCATGTATAGGCCGCACATTTTTACAAAAAGTGGGGTACTGCTTATTTACGAGATATTGGCATTAAAAAATTATTCCCCTAAACCATGTTCAGAAATTTGTCAGCAAACAGTACAATCTAATGTTTTAACTTAGTTTCTAAGGTAGTCAAAAAAATTATAATAATTGAATAGCTCATCACTTTTTTTTGTGTTTTTTTGTTTGTGCAATGTTGTGTATAGGACTGTTTGTCAAGGTAGGATAGGAAGGAGTTATGCACATGTAAAGCGCTACTAACTCTATTTAATCTAATTTTATTATTATATCACTAATCCCAGCTTAACTCTCGTTTTTATTACAGAGTCCCCTTCATGCTATTGGGGATCTCAGCTCATCACTTGCGTTTAAAAGCGTATGGGTCGTACCATAGTTTAGCCCGCCTGTCCTCAACAGTTCTGCTTTGTATATCCTCCAGCCACCTTCCAGCTTGCTCGCTTCCTTTCTCTTTCTTATTTCTCCCTCTCGCTTGGCGTCCTTCCTTTCCACCTCAACTCCCTTCTCGTGATCCCCTCTACAGCGCCAAGCAAGCTTGCTTGCTCCTTTTCTTTTCGTTCTCCCTCCTTTCCACTCTTTTTGGTTTTTCACGCTCGCTCTCTCTCTGGTCGAATGACAGCCAGCAGCAGCTGTGTACGTATCGCCACACGCACATATGCCGAGCTGGCAGGCTACGCACGGCGTACGTTTTCTGCAATTCCATCACAATGTTGAGGCATTTTGACATAAATACAAAAGTTTTGTTTACGCGGAATACTGCTCAGTTGTCACTTTTCAGAAGGCGGAGGCCAGGCGACGCAGCAACGATAACACTCAATCATATTTAATTAGTTTGACGTTGTCAAAGTTTGCTGTTGCCACACTATAATATCGTGTCGGACCTCCTTTTGCCCGGCGAAGTGCAGCAAATCGACGTGGCATGGACTCAACAAGTCATTGGAAGGCCCCAGCAGAAATATAGCAAGATGAGGCAATATTTACGGGAATACAAAAATTCAGTGCAGCCTATACTTGAAATATTAATTATCCCTAATTTTTCATCAAAAACTTCTGGTGCGGTCTATACACGCCAAAATACAGTACATTTACACTAACACGTTAGAACACTAAATCCTGAAAGTCACACCACTAAAACCAATGGCATGTCGCACATTGCCATTAGTCGTGCAGCTTGCTTACCAGCTAGCGGGCATGTAGTCAGGTGTGAGCAACGAAAAACCTCTCGCAGGCAAGTTTTGTCACAACTTTGCGACGTTTGAATTTTTTTGGAAGATTAGTTCCTGATAATGGGAGTTCCGTTCGAGGGAATTCCGGTTAAGGGATGCTCTACTGTACTCAGAACTAAATATGGAAATTTAAAACTTTAACCATACTTGCAATATTTATGGTTTAAATTATGTTTTTTACAGTAATATACAATTTATTTTTGGTTTTAGTGAAATTACTTTAAAAACATGTTAAGCAATTACGGCAGAGTATGCAGATACTTACAATCAGTGAAATGTTTCCAGCTTGATGATCACCATTGTGGAAGTCCTTTTTGTTGTCACGTTTATGCAAATACCTTGCTGGTGTTGTCAGCATATTTTATCAGTAGTTAATTATTTTTGTATTTGCTTTCATTAAGCATATTGTAGTTGGTTGTAGATACCTTTGTATTTAGTACATTTTCTTGAGCAAAACGTAACATTATTGGCACGAATCAACTGCTTTGTAAAATTGCTTAGTTGCTTTGGTACGCCATTTTCCATAACTGTGCCAAGAAGCACCACAAATATGTTATATTCCGAAGTTAAAGTTTGTTTTCAGGAGTTGACAGTATGTTGTTCACTAAATGGTTCTACAAATAAACTATTTTGTATCTGTGACAAACGTGATTTTAGTGCCACAGAACACATGTTCAAGAGTTACAATAAGTTAAGTGAGTTTTGTAAAATATATATTCCATAAGTTATTCAAATGTTTCAGATGAACATGGACTAAAAAAAAACATGCACTTATCAACTCTGTTTTGTAGTGTAAAAATAACATTCACTCATTAGTTAGCCCTATATTGACAATCAAATGAGTGTAAGGTTAGCTAGGTAAATATGTTTACGGTAAAGTGAGCACTTTTGAAAGCTCTCTCATTTGGAATAATAGTCAATAAATATTTTTTATTTTAGCTTTAGACGTTAACTTCCAAGTGCCGTGGAATAAACACACTGTTTTTATTACTTAAATGGCAATATTTATTTTTAAAATGGTCAAAGGATTAAATATGGCTAAAAATAAAAAGTAACTAGGGCCTCAAAAGTGCTCACTTTACCATGAACAGCCTATATACCATGTGTGTCTATTACTCACATTGTTGATGTGGGCAGCAACATATTTATCACATTTTGTTCTTTCATTGATGTTAAAACTTTCACAGTTGAAATAATTGGAATGTTTGACACGTGATGGCTAGAGAAGTAGGACATCAGGTCAAGAGGTTTTTATTTTTGCGCAAAGTCAGGCGTGCAGGTTCAGAGCAGACTCTACTTAGGAGGCATCTCACTGGTCTGTTGACGAGGGTAGGGCGGTTGCAAGGTGCTACCTCCGGGTGGCTGGGATAAGTGTTACTGCTTGCTTACCAGTGCTGCCTGTTCCCTGGTGCAGTCGAGGGATCTGCTTCACCTGGGCCGGCCTCTGCTGGAGATGGTGGGCAGGGACGATATCCCCTGTCCGGTCCCATGGATGACGTCGGGTGTACTGGCAGGAACGGAGTTGATTAGCTCTGTCATCACAGCCAGTGACGTCTCAGTGGGCTGGTCGGCTGTTGGATCTTTCCGTAGTGGTAGTGGAACACCGCGGCACAGCAGTTCCACTGCAGGATGGCAGCTCCAGGGACCCTGGGGGCCAACGAGGTTAGCAGGGAGGGTAGTGAAATGAGGCTTCACTAGGTATCGGGTGGCCAGTGCTCTTTCCTACAGGGTCAAGCAGCTGAAGGCTGGTATAGGTTAAATATGAAGGGGATGGTTAGAAGCGAGAACAGCAGCTGCCCTCCCGGCGTTCCTCCTGCTTCCTTGTTGATGGGCGATTATCATGAGCTGCAAGGTTCTAATGTCCACCCCTGCAGAGGGTGACAGGCAACAATCCCCTAGCTAGGATGTAAACCAGAAGTGCTTGGGTCAGTCCTTGTCAGGCCTGGCACCCCCTTCAACGACTTTATATGCTCTGGANGGTGACAGGCAACAATCCCCTAGCTAGGATGTAAACCAGAAGTGCTTGGGTCAGTCCTTGTCAGGCCTGGCACCCCCTTCAACGACTTTATATGCTCTGGAGAGATTGTGTTATGTGACTTGGTTGACCCAGATGCTTTGTTGTGTGCGTCTTTCTCGTGACTTTGGCTATAACGTACATGTTCCTAGTGCCGAGGTACCTGGTTCACAGTATGGGTGGCCATAGAATCTGTTCGGTGCGGGACATAAGTGCAGTCCAGGTTAGAGGCTGCCCACAGTCCTCCTCTTAGGTCGGTAAATAGTTGCCAAATACGCGGTTCTCTGCCACTCCCTTCCGGGATGACACTTGCCAGGTTGGGAAAGGGCAGACATTCACTTCAGAGCAAAGAAACAGAAGTTAGCTGGAATACATGTTTTATTCTCATGAGAATAGAACACGGTGACCCAATACTATCTCCTCTCTTAACACACACTGGGTGTTCAACGGACTTTTTGATGGGCAAAACATGTGAAGGGACCTGTTGGTTGGAAGAGCGGACGAGAGCAACAATTAAGTAGCTGTGAAAACTAATCCGTAATTGCGGCTGATAGTCGTGTTGTACGTGTCGGGTGTGGTGAACTATGGCGGTAAGTGTCAGGGGTAGCGATGACTCTTTGACTGTGCTGGTAGAACTCTGTAAGCTCTCAGGAGTGTCCTCGGGAGGACTGTGGCTGTAGTAGTGTGTTAGCACGTATGGTGCTAACATGAGCTACGAAACAACTTGCGGTGTTGGCTCCTCTGGGAGGAAGAGCTGGCAGAGAGCCTTAACACTGGATGGTGCTGGGGCGAGCTGCCTCGCCACAATTGATGTTTCCGTTGGGTGCATAGCATTATATTCTGCTAGCCAGCATGTCTTGGGCGCTTTGGTTATCTTCGGCCAGTGGCTTCTTCTCGGCAGGGGCAGTGACATGACTTCCTTTATTATAGCGGGGGTCCCTCTGTATCTGACGTTTCCTGAGGAGCGATGGGTCTGGCTTTGGTGGCGGCCAGTCGGGGTTCGATCTCCTCCTGGGCACGCTCGCATGTGATGATATGAAGTCAGAAACAAGTAATGCTAGGAAATGTTGCGCGTCATGTTTTACCGTAGGAATAACATTTTTTACTGCTCCATTAAAACAATATGCAATTCACAATGACAGTCTTGTAAGAACCGCAAAACATGCTGTATCTAAAGATCCCGCTTCTTTTATATCCTAATAAAACAGAGTGCCAGCAGTCNTGTAAGAACCGCAAAACATGCTGTATCTAAAGATCCCGCTTCTTTTATATCCTAATAAAACAGAGTGCCAGCAGTCTTCCTTGGACTTCACAAAACTTAAACAGATTACAATGGCAACCTAGCCATAATATGCTACATTGAAACTGGACTAGTTAGCTAACATCAGTCTTTCGTGCCTGCCACAAAGAAAAACATGAGCAAAAACTGTCAAAATTTACCTCGCTTATATGAGGTGGACTTCTGTTTATAAAGTTTTCTGCATCCATCCTTCATTTTTCGAAGTCCCAAGACACTTTCCTTTGTAACAATTTTAAAACATTTAGTGTAATTCCTAGTATTTTTAACTTATGCAATCACCTACGTCTGTCTGGAATGTATGTCCCCCTCTTATAACTTTTAAACCCGGAAACAGAATTTCACCAAACTAGGTACACATATAGTATTTAGTAAGGAACTCTGGCTTTTATAGTTTTCAATAACAACGGATACTTATTTTCAAAATGCTAGCAATTTCAAAATTTAGACAATTATACCATATCTCTGAAACCATTTTACCTATTTAAGCAAAATGTAGTACGTTGATACTGCATGCCATAAGCACTGAATTTTTAAAACAATAATGGTATTGGTCCACCATTTTGGAAGATAGTTAAAGTTGAAAAAATAAAGCTCTTCTGTTATATCTCAGGAACCATTTAACTTATTTAAACCAAATTTGATACGTTGACCATACATTATAAAAGTTGTAATTTAGAAAGTGATGATGTTATTTATCTATAATTTTGAAAGATAGTGCAAAATGAAAAATAAAGCTTTTACATTATATCTTTATAACTACAGAACCGATTCCTGCCAAATTTGGCATATAAGTAATACTATTGTAAACCATGTTCATATATGCAAATTAAATGGATAAGGGACTTATTTTTAAAATGGCAGCAAGATAAATATTTTAGGTTTATCTGAAATATCTACCATACCCTACCATTTGACCAATTACGACCAAACTTGTTATGCTGAAAGTATATTTTAAAAGCATCAAATGTGTCGATACATAACTTATTTTGTCTGCCATTTTTTAAGATAGTGACACATCAAAAATTAAGTTTTAACGTCGTATCTCAGAAAACAATCAACCCATTTCTACCAAATTTTACACTTATGTAACCCTATGGCACCTACCATCAAACCTTTTAAGAACTTCATCAAAATTATTTGCATCAATGTAGAGGAAAGTAGACTCATTAGTCATATTGAGAATGTCTTGTTTACTTTCTGGAGTCTATATAAATTCAACCACCACTTTGCCTGTCACCAACTTCACATATCGTGGTTAGCTATTCATGGAACCAGAATTACAGCCTAAAACATAGGAAAATAAGCCACTCTTTCTCTGATGTTACAGCGCCTAGATAGATGCCTGAAGACTTGTGGCATCAAAGGAAGATTGGCTTAGCTCCCATTGTTTTTAAGCAGCAAAAGTATTCGCAGTAGTTTCTAACCCAAGCAGAGCCACAGTTGCCACCCCGCTGTGAGCAACATCAAGTTAGAGTAACATAAAAAAAGGAAGAATGGAAAGATTGAATGGAGAAGAATTTTCTNGGGGGGGGGGGGGCAATGTGTGGATGGTAAGAATGTACATAGTCTGTCTCATAAATAAAATACTTGTGACATTAGCCTTTCCTTTTTCTCCTTCACATGTTTCATTTATCATGGACAAAGGACACACACCTCTCCGCATCAGAAAACAGACTCCATTTAAACTCGTCACCTTTGCTGCCAACCAGATGTTGGCTTCCATAAGGAGGTAAAGGGAAGGGGCAGTTCTGCAGTACCCTGTTGATAACATTTTTCACAAATTTGTCTTATTTATTTTCGCATTTGTGTCACCCAAAGTCGTACAATGTTACATCATGTACCTACTGTAATCTAACTTCAACTTCTACACTAGATACAAGATCTAGGGGCGATCCACTTTTACAGTTATTGGTTCCACATGAAACAATCCTCAGAGGTTCTACTCTTAATATTATAAAAAATATCTTNATCCACTTTTACAGTTATTGGTTCCACATGAAACAATCCTCAGAGGTTCTACTCTTAATATTATAAAAAATATCTTCGCATCAATTTAAAAAAAAAACATTTTTTTTACAAACTTTTATTTTTGCTTACGAGTGTAGAATGTTAAATAATACAATTAAAATTTGCAAGAAAATATTTTTCCTTAAAATTGTATTGCTTACTAAATAAATTTTAACAAATGAGCTCTACATACAAACATAGTGTTTTAAACTTAACAAATGCATGTACTATAACAGAACATTACAATAATTTAGTTACTAAAATATATTCAAAATTCTTGGAGTAATTCATGTAAACTAACAACATTGTGCAAATTTAACATAGTCTTTCACTAACACTGCAATGTTATTCACTTCTAGAATAAATTATTTGCAATGTTCACTAACATAAGTAAATACTGAATTACATTGATTCCATTGTGGCACTATGCTTTACACTACTTTCAAAGGATTGAAATGAATAAAAAAAAAAACAACCTCAGGCATTATAACGACAACTTTTTAGTGACAAGTGCAGATGCGCCTGACATCAACATACCGTATACACACACACATTATCAATAATGACGTGTTTTCTGTTACAGGAGGCTACAGGTGTATCAGACTATATAACCTATTTTTACAACAATTTTGTACCTCTACATGGCATCAGATGCTTTGTACTATGTTATTAATGAATAAATATACAAGAATGCACATTGTGTACATTTGCCAATGGCACAGCTGTCATGGGGTAGTTGGCAAGTGTACCTGAACAGCACAGAGTATAACGTTCACAAATATTTCAGAATAACTAAAGACTAGAGCTAAAATTAAATTACAGGCACCAGTTGCTACTTCCTTAAAATGTATACACTAGTTTTTATTTTGAACATACTATATTTACTCCAGTCGAACAACACA
>NQII01001120.1:228327-246399 GCA_002778355.1 Clitarchus hookeri | reverse complement strand
TTTTGTTAAGGTCCAAAATGTGGTTCAAAACACCTACAATGTGTAACTAATCCACAAATTTCGCACACAGGCCGTGCTTTTTGAGATTATTCCTTACGAAAATATACCACATTCATTTATTTAGTACTCCTTTTAACACTTTTTAATAGCCTGAAAAAATTGAAATTCAGATGTTTTGCGATACATTTCAAAAAGCATGTTCAGGGTTAAGAAGATTCTAAAAATTGAAGATGGATGCTAAAATGTACAGAGAAATGCTAGTAACATCTACCATTTTAACACAACTCATCCTCAAAAGCGAAGAGGAGTATGATATCACCATGAAAACCTGCAATTATTTTCATTACTTTTACATACCTGCCAGCAACTTTTATGCTGTCTCTATAAATTTTACAATCTTTCATGTTATTTTATGATTAACTAAAACTTGCAGTTTTCTTTTATACTTTTATCAATATTTGTTTGCTAACCAGCTATGATGGAAAGTTGGCGGTGTTACGACACGCCAAAGAAGCTTCTTTGTCCTCAATATCTTTTTCCCAGTGACTGTTGTTAACCAATCAGAGGATGTTTCTCAGCACCTATATTCTTATCTGTTCCTTTCGATAATAAACGTCAGTTTCTGAGGAATTTGATTAACATGGCTGGAAAATTAATTTCTTTAAAACTGCGCTTTCAGGTTTTCCAAAAGGTTTGAATTACTGTGTGTACACTTTTTTTGTCTTAATTACATACACAACCTGAACATTGCATATGTTTATGCAAGTCACAATTTGAAAAATTTTTATTTTGCCTAGTTATGTTGTGACCTGTGCATTTAAGATGATGGTGGGCACTTTGAACAACTTTTTAAGGAATAATATGTTTAGTATAAAAAAAAACAGACCTTAATTCAGGTTATACATGTCAAATTAAATACTTACGTCAATTTGTGTGGTGAAATTTAAAAGTCTGTTTATAGTCATCACCAAAGTTTCAGCAGAATTTTTGCAAGAAGCAAAGAGAGCGACTAACTTCTGTCAGTAGCATTAAGATCAAAGTAGTTTCTCTCAATTTAGATGCGACACATATTTAGCAATAATAATTATAATGCATACATCCATAAGCATACAGTATTTTCTTGCGAAATTGTGCATTCTATGCCAAAATATTATTTGAAAATTNTAATGCATACATCCATAAGCATACAGTATTTTCTTGCGAAATTGTGCATTCTATGCCAAAATATTATTTGAAAATTAGGAGAGCAACGATTATGTGAATAAATAGTCAAGAGTTTTGACAAAGAAAAAAACAGCATATATATTTTTGATGTAATGTTAACTATGTTCTCAGTAGGCACCCAACACCCATTCCTTGTAAACAGCATAGATTATCACACTGTTTGTCTATGCAATGTTCAATAACTGGGAGTGAAATTCATAAGCACGGCACCCATTGTGCTCTCCACTCCGTCCATTCAACCGTTGCTAGTAAGTGAAGTGCAACCTTGCTTCCTCCCCATGCAAACTTGACCAGTGGGGAAATGGTTACCTCACCACTAGTGTGGCCCGGTCAGTGGGAGGCAGATATAGACTACCTTTGAGCGTGCTTGATGCCTACTTCACTCATCCTCTGCTATCTTTGCTGCAACTTGTCACTGCAGAAACCACTTTGACTCATCCCCTCTCACTTTGTGGAAGGGTTCTGACATAAGGCACATTCCTCCACATTGTGGCATGACTGACAAGTGTCTGAACTGACTTTTAGGTGATAGATATTTTTTTATTTGTTCTGCATTTAAAAATGATGGTTTAACTATTACACAATGGTAATAATTATACAATAAAAAGAGTTTTTTTTTCTAAGGCATGAATATTTATTTTCATTTAGAAGTTTCTCTTTTAACTATTTTTTCTTTGAAATAACTTTTGGAATTTGTGTTTCATATAATAATTTGAATGTTTTTAACTCTATGTGAAGTCTTACACAGCATATTTATGTGGACGTTTACTAAAAGTTCATTAGTTTGATTAAAAATAAAGCTAGGGAAATTTCTAAGAAAGTATTCTAGTTATGTGAAAATAGTTTACAATTTACACCAAATTTAATGATTTTAACATCTTTTACTTATTGGGTAATTGAAGTGGCAGGTATGCTTACGTTTTGAATATACAATTTAAGCTCCAATTAATTTGTGATCCATCACAAATTCCAAAATATTTTGTACAACAGCAACATGCATACAATTACTAGCAGTTTTCTTATTTCTTAAATTACCTATAAATGATACATCTTGTTACCTATGTGATTTAATTAACATGNATTACTAGCAGTTTTCTTATTTCTTAAATTACCTATAAATGATACATCTTGTTACCTATGTGATTTAATTAACATGCATTCTTGCCACCTGCTGCACTCAGCAGCAATTCTAACTGGCTACCATTTCTCTTTGCTGACTTCTTGCTTGCTACNCATTCTTGCCACCTGCTGCACTCAGCAGCAATTCTAACTGGCTACCATTTCTCTTTGCTGACTTCTTGCTTGCTACTTCCCAGTATTTTGCCTTCCTTCACCTATCCACTCTTGATGTCTCCCAACCTAGCAACACAGAAAATGGTATAAATATGATGGTTGCCTACACATAGAAAAAGAACTGTACACTTTACTTTCGTGTGTAGGCAGGTTTTCTTAGGGCACTCCAGTTTCCCCTGCCCTTGCATTCCACTGCTGCTCTATCTTTACCTCGTTTCACCTTCACTGGCATTCAAGACCTCAATGTTAAGTGCTGACCAAACCTTTTCTAATGTTCGCTTTACCAGTGGATGTAAGGAACTATCCCTGTGGTACAACCATATAATTATCACTATTTTCCTTCAAAGTATGTATATACAATTTAATAAGGAAAACTATATGCATGATACATTCAGCCTGCAGTTTCCTAGGTATAAAATAATTTTTTCCCAGAGTTTTTTTTTNAGGAAAACTATATGCATGATACATTCAGCCTGCAGTTTCCTAGGTATAAAATAATTTTTTCCCAGAGTTTTTTTTTCAAGAGTGTTGCTTAGAATTGATGGTGTATTGGAGTAAATATAGTATTTTAAAGAAGTTATTCCCAAACAGCACAGAAATAACGAACATCAGAATGTCATTCCATATCAAATCATTCAGGAATATGTACACATAGCATCAAAGGATTTGTAAAAAAAATTTTCATATATTTTTTAATTAATTTTCAAAGATCAATTGGAAGGATCTTGTACTAGATTAATTNTTTTGAGAAAGAAATTTTTGTTACTTGCCTAAAACTGCATGAACAATGAATGTTCTTTGAAATCTGACAAAAAAAATATATATATATATATTAATATGTAATTGTAATTACTTTCTATAAACTGGAAAACTTATTTAAAAAAAAAAACATTAAAATTAGAGATGACTGGATGTATACATAATGAATGATATGACATGGATTAACTGTAGAACAAAATCAATATTTGGTAGTTTGTNTTTTGAGAAAGAAATTTTTGTTACTTGCCTAAAACTGCATGAACAATGAATGTTCTTTGAAATCTGACAAAAAAAAAAAATATATATATATATTAATATGTAATTGTAATTACTTTCTATAAACTGGAAAACTTATTCAAAAAAAAAAACATTAAAATTAGTGATGACTGGATGTATACATAATGAATGATATGACATGGATTAACTGTAGAACAAAATCAATATTTGGTAGTTTGTGACTTAAAAATAGTTTGAAAACCTTTGGTACACCAATAAGCAGTACAATGAGTTAGCAAGTTTCATGTTAAACATACATTGTGATACAAATTGTATTAACTGTACATAACATGAGATGCAATCAGAAAGTTTGCAGGCTGGCTGCATGGAGCATTTCTGCTATTAACATCTGTAATTTGGGCAAGTGGTACTATGCTGTGAAAATGTCCTTACAGCTGATGTACTTCAGGTTGTGCCCATGCATGCCTGTGATATTAAAATGGGGTCTTCAAAGTACATGTGAAATATAGTTTTACAGTTGGTAAAATTATTTCAGAAAACAAATGGAATAATAAAATGTCTGGACAAGTTGTCCTGGTTTTAAGGAAGAAAAATACATGCCACATAAAAACCAATACTTTGGCATTTCGTAAACTGACAAATTCTGGAAAACTTAAACAGGGCATTTGTGAATGCATACAAAGTAAACAATACCAGGATATTTTACAGGTAACGTCACGTTACAGTATACTCCCAATTAATTGTGTAAATTGGGAGCAAGAAAAAAACAGATTCATGCATTTATATATAAAAACTTGGTTAAGAAAACCCATGAAGTTTTATTGTAAATGGTTATTTGTGGTTATGCTCACTTTGCCTCAATTTTCCCATAAAAAGTGACCAATATTTCCTTGATATTTTTAACTGGACTAATGACCAATGTTGTTGGCTTTGAAGATGACAATGAAGAAGATCTCAGCAAGTGGTTCAGCTACAAAGCTCAGGAAGGAAACTTTGAACATTTAAATAATGATGCAATTGTGGAATAAGTGTGAATTGTACAGGTTTTCATAATTTGAATAGGGAAACCAAAGATACCCGAAGTCGAGGCTCTAAAGTCTTACAACTACAGCATTTAAATAGGCTATTGCATATCTAAACTATGTACGCATATCGTACATATACAATGAACAAAAATGCAGTTTCTCTATTTAGATATCGTATAAACATGTGTGTGATTTGCGTATTTTAATTTAGATGGTGGTAGCAGAGTCTTTTTCGTATAGCTGTCCTTCACGTCTGTTTATTTGTGTCACCTGTATTTTCATGAATAAACACAAAACTGATTGTAAAGTAATTCACCTTAATGGTTACAGTTTATATATAATTACTCAAATGTATTTTTGACATGACATAACTGCGAATAAGTGATGCATCAAGAATATTGCCCAGAAAACATAGGCCANGCTCAAATGTATTTTTGACATGACATAACTGCGAATAAGTGATGCATCAAGAATATTGCCCAGAAAACATAGGCCAGTCACAATATAAAAAAAATAGCTGACAGGGTTATCCACATTACCACCAACATAAACTGAGAATTTGTACTTTACTCTGTGCTCAAACATTGGCAGTACAGTAGAACGTACTTCAGCTTGCTTTGGCAAATATGATAAGGTTCCCTAGTTATACTGTTGAGTAACAACTCTCTACTTGTATGTAGAGATGAGCTTAAACAATATTTACGAATGTCTGTAACAGCTGTCACTGTGAAATATATAGGNCTCTACTTGTATGTAGAGATGAGCTTAAACAATATTTACGAATGTCTGTAACAGCTGTCACTGTGAAATATATAGGCGATTTTGTCACTGTGGCAAAATATTAAAAGTTATACGTAACAGTGGTAATGGTAGCAATAGCAGCGTTAATTTATTACAGTGTGGATTTGAAACATATGTGCATTGAACAGTATAACATTCTGATGATTTGTTGTCCCTATAGTTTAGGTTTTTGTAGTTTTACTTAGTATTCATAACAGGATACATAACAATGTCTCTGAACATTTGTTGTAAGAACTTAATTTATGCTATCATCGTTGATTATTCTTAAATAATGAATATTAATTAAGAAAAAACTAACATGAAATTAGCATAAAAACAAAACGTTGTACTGCTACATATTATACTGCTATGGTTTGTAGACTAACTGTACAATAAATCAGTAAAGTAGAAAAAACTTAATAAAAAAGAAACTAAAGCAATTTGCATAGAAGTTTTATTGTTTTTTCAAGCAAAACTTTGGTTAGATAATATTTGCATTAGAATACGCAACTGTAATTTCTTGGTAAACATGCAAACTCTAGTAGAAAGCTCAGCTGACTGTTACATGTCACAGGCATTCCCTGGCATCAAAGTAGCTGAACAGTTAAAGGTGCCTGTATCAATCTGAAATGTTTGAACCGTGACGTCAATGAGGTGCGGATTTGATTCCAGGTCATTCTCTACAGGACTTGTGAAAAAAAATAATATAGCCTGTATTTGGGCAAACTAGTACTGCAATTTATTGGCCATGTGTACTTGTATGCTGCTAGGACAGCAGAATACCTGGCAAAAAAAAATGGATGGGATTGAGAAGAAAATTAAAATTTTAACGCACATCAAGAGGGTGGAACACATTGAAAACTGCATAGTGTGATGCAGAAAAAATGTTCCGGTCAAAAGAAAATTGAAGATTTTTTTTCAANTCACAGGCATTCCCTGGCATCAAAGTAGCTGAACAGTTAAAGGTGCCTGTATCAATCTGAAATGTTTGAACCGTGATGTCAATGAGGTTCGGATTTGATTCCAGGTCATTCTCTACAGGACTTGTGAAAAAAAAAAATATAGCCTGTATTTGTGCAAAATAGTACTGCAATTTATTGGCCATGTGTACTTGTATGCTGCTAGGACAGCAGAATACCTGGCAAAAAAAAAATGGACGGGATTGAGAAGAAAATTAAAATTTTAACGCACATCAAGAGGGTAGAACACATTGAAAACTGCATAGTGTGATGCAGAAAAAATGTTCCGGTCAAAAGAAAATTGAAGATTTTTTTTCAANAGAACACATTGAAAACTGCATAGTGTGATGCAGAAAAAATGTTCCGGTCAAAAGAAAATTGAAGATTTTTTTTCAATTATCAGTGCACTGTAGTGTTCATGTTTTGTTTGAGCGACATAATACCCGTTCTTTTACGTTTTAAACACATTGCATTGAGTTCACACACTGCCTTGCAATAATCATTCAAAATACTAATGAAGATCTGCAAACAAATTCTGTATGTACAGTGCATTAGCAAAACTAGCAAAACCACTGAATTAGTTTGGCAAAAGCAATGAAGGATAATCACACACTCCTCTTGTTCCGCGTGTCCAATGATCAATAATTAACAGTAAGCAGACAGACTGGCAGTTTGGAATGTTGACAAAAAAAAAAGTGCGCACGCACACACAGAGAAGATATATATATATATATATGTATATATATATATATATATATATAAACTCATTTTGAGAAGCATTGCAAATTAAATTGTTTTATATTTAATTACAACTTTTCCAAAGTGTTTAAAGGAATCATTAAAAGTTTGAAAACGGTTAATAGAAGCCCGGATTAAAGAGAGTACACCGTACTCTGAGACAACTTGAAATACATAATTTGCTGCAAAATTTCTGCCAGACTTACTGATGTTAGACTATATGAAGCAGCGGCTAAACACTTGTGGGATCCACAGTTTGAAAGCAATTAAGCAATTTTCCCTTTCCATCTTAGGTCACCAACAAAGTTACATGTACAGTTCAAGCTCATCTAGGCTACAGGAAGACAAGTAAATCACAAAGCCATTTCTTTTTCTTTTACTAAAAAGGGGCCTGGGGGAGTGGGGTGGGATATTTGGCACAGTAAACTTGAAAGAGCTGATCCAACTACAAAATTGGGGGGGGCAAGTCTAAAAATTTGATGACACTTGTATAAAAACTTTCCGATTGCATCTCATACATGACATTGCACAAGTAAATGCATTTAAATAAATCACAGAAAAAAATAGGATCAATGTTTGCACTAACATACAATTAATTTAAACTGCCAACATTTAAAATTATGAATTCATAAAAACCATTCTAACATGAAATTAAATGACCTGAATACATTACAATTAAATATCTGACAAATAATATTAAACTTGAAAACATCAGCCCATAATCTAATTTCTAAGAAATTTTTTTTTTGCTATTACTGTATATGCTATTTGTATTTGCATCATTTAAGTAATAAAAAAAAAAGCAACAGCTATTTTACAAAAAATTAAGAAAGTCACACATTACAAATATGTTAAACATTCCTGCATCATAAAAGTTTACGCAAAACTTGTAATGTGAATAACTTCATTTCTGCTGATGTATTAATTTGAATTACTGTATAATAGAAGTACAGCAAAGTTCTAATTTTCTTTAAACAAATTTTAGAGTTCAAAACTCTTTAGTGTGGCTTACTCACTGCAATGGCCCTCTATGATACAGACTCTCNTTTAAACAAATTTTAGAGTTCAAAACTCTTTAGTGTGGCTTACTCACTGCAATGGCCCTCTATGATACAGACTCTCATTAACTTTCAATTTTTCAGAAACACCACATTCAGCTACATCAACCACATTTCTAGATGGTGGTAAACAAAAACCGCCTTCAAAGGAATGTGTTTCTTACTTATTATATTAAAATTTTCAGAAAACTAAATTTGCTAAAAAAAATTAAGCGGAAATGACTGGTAGGCTAAGTGCATTGCTAGTCTGTAGAGAAGGTCAGTGATTCTGCACAGAAGTCAATATTTTAACCAAAGAATTTAAAATTGATAATTGCCCCAAATATCTGATTATTGCAGATGCTGAACTTTACTTTTTTAATACTGGTTCCTGCTGAATACTGGCGAATATCACTTCTCAGTACACTTGCCTGATTATTCAGTAGGCAGCAGCTCATTAACCAAATTGATTGGTATTTTACTGACTTTATTCAGGATTGTAATACATTAGTGGTTTTGTATGTCCCATGTAACATACTGTAAGGCTATAGAGACAACGGTTTCCATGATAACATTCCCTAACTCATAAATAAATACCATTTCAGTTTTTTGTGATCTGATTGGTCACGAGTTCTGTGGTGGACAACCACCTCCCCTGCCTCATCAGCTCACATGTGAGGAAGCAGACAATGACTGGGATACATGCCCGAGCTGGTGGCTTGCCAAGCAGTGAGCTGATGGGTGTTTACAGCAGCAATGGTAGGCCGCAAGTTGGTACCCTTTCAGCAACTCTGGGAAGCGGCAATAAGGTAAAGGTTGGTTATTCTGTCCATGGGAGAGAGACGGACGGGTACAGAGTTCCCCGGCAAGTGTGGACTCTGCCTATGGGAGAGGTGAGGGGGGTTTGAACTTTTCCAGCAGCTGCAGACTCTGGCTGTGGGAGACACACAGATAAGCCAGGGGATCCCCTGGCTATGCGGACATTTNGTTTCCAGCAGCTGCAGACTCTGGCTGTGGGAGACACACAGATAAGCCAGGGGATCCCCTGGCTATGCGGACATTTTTCTATTCACTCCTTGCCAGCCCTGGCAGAGGGTATAAAAGACTGAACGAGCGGAGGTAGAGAGAGGTCCTTCCTTAAGACCTCGTGGCCGGTTTTTAATTTTTACGGCACGACTTACACATGATGCCCTTTAGGAGGCTGAAGTAGGTACATCTACTACACTGGTTAGTCCTACCTTTGATCAGGACTGCCAACAGTCCATAGGGTGCCAGTGAAGTGTACTAATCACATGCAACTTTTCTTCACAATCACCACACGATGGAATGACAAGAGAATAAGTGTGAGGCCAGACCCTAGCTAGCAGAGCCACAAGGCCAAGGCTAATTGAAGGGTTGACGATGAACAGTGACTCAGGTTGTAGGGACTCACCAACGTACTACAGTACACAAGAGTTTAAATAACCAGTTGCAGACAACACTACAACATGTTCTAAAGACATCACAATACAACAACACACCAGTCGAGAGAGTAGTGGGGAGCATCAATCCCTTGCTGATACATTTACATGTAAATGAATTAAGAATGCAACAATGGTTAACAGCTATATGCATACCTAAAACCCAGTTCGAACACAAAAAACTGCAGCCTGCAATCGGCACTGTGATTATCCCAAGTCTGTCGGATTGCAAACTAGATTTGTAAACCCACATAAGTGAGTTACGGGAACCTCAGTTCCTGGTCTTGTGACAGCACTGTCTGTAGGGCATGAGAGATCGGCAGCAGTGGAGTTAGGTGGTCTTGCGCTGGAACTCTGTCATGTTGAACCAGGAAGCAGTTATACAAGTAGTACGCAATCAGTAGTATGCAGTCAGTCTTGCACTGGAGCCCTGTCGAGCTGGATCAGGCAACAGTTATGCAAGTAGTACAATCACGTCAGTGTTGCAGTCAGTCATGTGCTGAAACTCTGTTGGGGTGGAACAGGCAGCAGACAGCAAGTAGTGTGATCATATAAATTAGGGTGCATATGTGGATAAGTTTAGAAGAGAGGCTCGCTAGTATGCCACGGATAAAGTTAACGTTACCTACCTTGGTGTGTGAATAAGAGGATTTTGGTAGACATAATGGGTGGTTACCCCCCCCCCTCCGCCAACTCCTCCGAGAGGATGGCTGGTGTATGTGGATGACCAGCTTGTCATGTCCAGTTGTGCCCTGATGTGGGAGAGCCTTCTCCGCCCTACACATCACACCTCCTACCCCTGCTCATGCCCTATGGAAAAAGAGGAGGGTGGCAGCGTGCAAGGCGAACTCATTCTGAACAACAAAAGCTGCATCACCTGGTCAACGCACTGACAGTCCGAATCCGAGACAGTAAGCCTTACCACATGCCAGTCGGCCCTGACCCAGGCCTACTTGGATCTCAGTGACGCTGGGTTCGTGCCCCCTTCACCAAGGGTGGAGGAATCGACTGAGTGAAGCAGCAGCAACATGACAACTTTTTACATAATTTGAGAATAATTATTTCTAATTTTCAAACATATCATCTAAAGTCTGTACACAAATTTCATGTTTTGTGAACAACTGTGTCTTTATAGTTACATAATTTTGACGACTAAATTGTGCATATGAACTGTTATTTGCTAAATGTTTTGCAAAGTATTACAACCCCTTCCCAAAAACATTCCTGATTATTGGCTTACACTGATTAACATTAGCTTGGCAGTTTGTTGCTGCTGTTCCTTTCACCTCCTGTAAGTTATACAAATAAAACATGCACATGCAGAAAGTTTATAAGGTACTTGTAATAAAGCTGCTCTACAATAGTTTTAGAGTTAAAAATAATCTGTACCCAGCTTGGGACGGTCTAGAGCTCAGAATAACACAGTTCATAAAAACAGAAAGGAACCAGTCAAAACAATTAATGAAATACTGCTGTTGTCTTATTAAAAAAAAAGTGAGTGTTTTTTTTTACAATTAATTAATTTTTTTACTGCATTATATGTTATGACATGAAATAGAAGGTCCGTAGACTAGTAAGATTTAAATACATATCCATACCCACATAAAAAACAATATCCAATATGCCTGAAACCAGAGCATCTTCAAAACTATGGAACTATGCACTCAGGACATTTTCAATTTACAATGTTAACAAACAAACACAATTGTCCATTCTTTATGTCCTCCTGCCTTAGCATAAACTGCTCAAGCTATCTCTTTTTTATGTATATACTGTGTTTGACAGAACACTATCTGTGCCAGCCAACTGCAAATTTATTTTCAACAACATATAGTCTGTGCAAAATAAAACATGCAGTTCCATTTCCAATTATTTAAGTCATATTTGACTGTAAATTGCTCTAGTGACTATACTTTGCTGTCTTATGGCATGTATAAACAAGCCAAGTCAGCAGGATTTCAATCATGGTACCACCTTTCATAAGATTCTGTGCAGTTACTTTTTGAATAATCAGGTAGATAGCTTGTATTTTACTAAAAACTTATATTTTTTCTTCTATGTACTATAAAACAAATTAAGCTATTTGCAATTTTAAATGTTGGCAGCTTAATATAGAGATGTAAAAAATCACATTACCTGAGAATGAATTATAAAAATAAATTTATCTGCTAGAAATTAATGTAAATGTTATCAGCTGTAGCAAAATACAGATGATGCAGTACATTTTCTACATGAAAAGTTGACTGGTTACTTAATATGACAATGAAAAACTTTCAATACATTAGGAAAAAATAAGCTTACCTGTGACTGAACACAATAAGACTTGTATCAACCAGTAACTAAAACTGATTAGTTTCTAAACAAAATACTGTAATACACGTTACTACTTCCTAGCAAAATAATTATCAAAATACATAGAAAATATGACATAAATACAAAACTTACTGAAACTTATTAGTAAATAATATTTTAGAGAGCCAAATTAATTAGTTTCTATCAGACTATAATTAGTACAAATTAAATAAATACATAACTCTAAATGTTTGTGCCTATAGTAATGCTTGTAGCATTACTTTAATAATGTGCCAATAATAAGTTAATTTCACTAAATCTCATTAATACAAATTTAAAACCTACAATTGAAGGAGCACAAACATTATATTTCAATATTTTGTCCACAATAACTCATCAAAAATTTAAAGAATACTTTAATACCTGTCATGAACAACATACTGAAATATAAAAGATTGTATGCATCGTAAGTCCAATACAAAATTGTATAACTTATACAACTACAACAAATACAATAAAATATTTCTAAAAAAGAGTAAAAAACTTTTTAAAAAAAAATACTATTCAAATTTTTGTATAGCAAGTATATAAAATAACAATAAACAGTCTTCACAAGTTAATTTTTCCAGCTGAACATAACTGGTGGCAGCAACAGCCCTTTGTGCTAGTGTGAAAGTATGAAATAATAATACGTACTTAAACATAGCATGATCAGACCTTTTCAGCTTCGCAGTCATGTTCATCATAAGTGGCGCTCGCATTTACGTACAATTTAAAAGAGCGGTCAGGGGTGGGTGGCGACTTGCCATACGAGTACTCAGACAGTGACTCAGCATCCGACTCATCACTGCCGGGGTCATCAGGAAGGGGTGCAGCCTTGGGGTCATTGCTCTCTGGTAGGGAGCTGCTGACGGGGAAAGTGTCCTTANGGAGAAGGTGATGGTGGTGGTGGGCTGTCACAGGAGCCCTGCTGCCGCTGCTGCTGGGACAGGAACTGGTTCTGCAGGATGCTGCCTACCATGGGGACTAGCGCCAGCAACTGAGTGCCAATCATGCGATCAAACTCCAGCCTCTGCTTCTCCAGTTGCAAGTGCTCGTGCTCGACGTCCAGCAGCTGCTGGAGAAGGCTAGACACCTCTGGAACATAGCACTACATGCTCACAATTTTTATACACAGAAAAACAAACTTTCATTTTACAATGTATGTCACAAGCATCCTTGCTGTATTGCACACCCAATACTTAACAATCAAATGTAAAGCAGTTATGTTTATACAATTTATAATAACTGCAAAATGAAATCAAAAACTTGTTCTAGCATAGAATGTAAATGTAATTCCAGACAACAATACCTATAAAAAATACACATATGCACACACTCGCATGTGGGAATTGAGCCGGACGATACCGCTGGTCAGCGGGTTTTATCCTGTTTTCCCTACCCTTTCATTCCGACTCTGCTCCATATCCACCTCAATCAGCTCTCAAGACCCACGCCGTTAAGAGCCGCCCAAATCTCTTCACTCAGTCGCATGCACACACATACTTACTTCAGGAGGATGCCACCCACTTCTGTTAAGTTCTGACCACAGTTACAACCTTGTTGATCAAGAAAAAATGGAACTATATTTTAAGCTGTAAAAATAAAGTGTTTCACATGGAATAAGAATGTGCTCGCAAGCTCACCCTTTCTCCCCTCCGCACACAAACACATGAGTACATACCCACGCACAAGTACAAGCCTCAATCTCTTTGCTAGACGGTAGATCAAAGTAAATGCTCAAGCCCCACACCACACACACCGTGAACAGTGCGGATGGCTTTGACCAGAGCAGAGGGCTTGTTTTTATTAATAAAATAAAATAAATAAAATTTATAAATATAAACACTAAATGGACGTTAATTTCAGTGAGATGAGGAAGAAAATGTGTTTTTCATTCACGTAGCAGAAGTTTTACATTGTGATATATATAAACATTTATTGTTGCCTTTATCATGGAGTTAATAAAATTAAGTAACAATGTCAATGTCAACTGCTGCATGACTACTGTTTAAAGGTTACCAGGAATTAAGCTAAATTAAGTATGCAGGTTGTAATGACGCAGTTATAATAATTATCGGGATATTTGATTAATTTTCGGGATATTTGATTAATTTTCGGGATATTTGATTAATTTTCGGGATATTTGAGAGGCTTCGTAATATTTTATCAGGATTCGAAGTTATGGCCATAGTAGAATGTTTATCGGGCATACGTTTGCTTTTTCAGAAATCTTAGTTAGTTTTTGATTGTGTCAGCATTTGTAGATGAAAGATTTCCAACATTAGTAAACATTTTTTCCTTCTAGAAGATTCTGGAAGTTCTATAATTTTTTACTACGACACAGTTCGGCATGGCGTGGGGAGTGGTTGCGATGGGGATCCCACAGGTTTTCAAAGGGATTCCGGCCCACGCCATGCCCTTATATGGTCACATTTTTGGCACCCTGGGGCAAGGAGTGGGGTGGGCACGGGGCGACAAATACCCTATGTGCCTACCGCCCGAAAATGGAATAGGACCAGCACTCAAGAGAGGACGCATCGAGGTGGCAAATATCCTCCACACCTGCAACTTTATCCTGCAAAATTATTTCTCCGCCGGTGTGGGAGGTTGCTAGGGTCCAGGAGAGAACTGACGTCCCTCCTACCTTTGTAATTTCCTCTTGCGATGCAAGTTTTGAATGAAGTGATTAATAAATAAACTACTGTGGTGCTGCTCTTTGCTTGTTTGTCTGGTGAAACTGACTGTTCGTGACTGCATAATTGTAGCTTGTGTGTGAACTGTTCCATTTGAATGTTAAATAAAAGTAAAAAGTAACTAAACCGAGACTTGACTTTATTTTAATTTTATATGGCGCCTTTAAAGTTTTTTGTCTCTACCGACTGAATAAAACCAAGCTGTGATTTCCAGTCGCCAATTCTGACGACTGCGACGTTACAGGTATTGTTACCAATGGTATCTGAAAGTGCTAATGTGTTTTTTTTTAATTGATCACCTTAAAATGAAGGACTGTGTTCTCCCACAATTTATTTTATTGGCCCCTTTAGGCACTTTTGCAAATTTCAAATTATGAAATAGTTTTGAAAATGACTAAACATTTATACTCCCTGCAAAGATTACAAAGGAGCCTGAATAATTTTAATGTGACATCCTATGCAACAAAACTACAAAATATTCTCCAACAAGTATATAATTCAATTTTTTGTTGTCTGTTCCATCTGCCTAGTTCTTAACAAATTCAATAAGGGCTATTTGAAGTTACTACATATATTAATCAGTTATGTATTTGTTATGCATGGGGTAGTTTGATGGAGAATGGGGAATAAAAATGAACATTTCTCTCAGTATGTAATTGTACTTATTTTCTTTGTGTATAAAGTGTATTGTATGTATTAATAAAATGACAAGGTGTGTAAACAATTGCAAATATAAATTAATATATCACACTAAATGACAGTCTATTTACTAAAATGAACTATAACATACTGGAAACAATACATTTCATAATTTTTGTAAAATATATTTGTATTTGGCCTTTAAACTAATGGATCGGGAAGTGAAGACATGTGTGAAATTATGTACCACTATCAGCTGTGCTGGTAAAGATCAAACCCACAACTCTGTTTTGTCAAATGTGTAACCAAACATGCTCAATCTTGACTCACTGAAAGTTAATAGCAGTTAATGGAAAGCCATTCTTGAAATGTGAGAATAACTCTGAGTTATAATAAACCATTTGAAACTAACTATGAACTGTGATTGTGTTACAACAATAATACCATTTTCATTCTGTGTTGTACACCTCCTCTTTGGCTCTGGGCTTCTAAAGTTTGACTCTTCAGAGCTGTTGTTGGTCCGGGAAGTATCTGCAACACCAACACGAGCTGGAGATGCAAAATACTGCCGCCTGGCAGCCTCTGCCCTTGCTCCAAACACGTGTTCACGAGTATACTTGGCCTTTGAGGCAATGTGATTGGACCTCAATACTGACATCAAGTCCACAGCCCCTGATGTTGATGATGTGATTGTAAGGCCTTGCATGGGTGGCGATGACACATAGCTTCCAGATACTTCTTTATCGTCATCATATAGAGAACTGAAATACACAATACATCTAGTATCACGCATACACATATACACAATAACAAAATCTATATATGCAAGCACTACCAATACCAAAGCATTACAAGAAAATAACACAAATGTAGTTACACATGCATATCTAGTAACCAACATAATTCTACTTCCATCACTAGAATGAAATCCCAAAAAAATGACTTGAACCATGAAAAAACATGCAAATTCACAGATTTATTTTAAATGGAACCATCTTGCATAAAATTCCAGACACCTGTTTACATTCGGATGTGTTCATGAAGGTGAGTACTGGTTGTCAGATCGACCATGTGTGTGTGTGTGTGTCTATATATACCGGATGAATCGCCAGCACCTATTTATACGTATCTATGCAACCTGCACACAATATTAAACTTCTAACAAAATATTGATCATTGCAGAACACCACATGCACATGGATTCATTGTCGTAAGTACAACACGTGGTGAACCGATGGTGTTATGTCAGCAATGCATTGAGAAGCTGTCACGTTTCAAAGAATTCTCATCCGTTTATTGTGTTGAAACAGATTATTGCAATGTTTACCGAATACGTTGGTACGTGACGATTGCATCCTTAGTAACACACTTCTGCCTCGCTTTGAGCTATTGTGTTTCTTCATGTGACTTAAAATTAGTCACCGCTTACTGTACTGACGAAAAAATACATCAACGCGCACGTGCTGTTTTGTAGAGATTCTCTATGGCCGCACCGCTGATTGGTGCAGGCTGACAACGGCGTTGAATGTTCAGCTAACAGACAAGGCACCATTGGCCACTGGATTTTTTTTTGGGGCACACCTCCATCTCCACCCCACGTCCCTTTCATCGGCATGAATTAATTTCTCGAAAACTGCAGTTTTTAGCTTAAAAACACAAGATGGAATTTTTGTTCACCATGTACGGTAGATTACATATGCACATCCCTCAATTTTCAGGGATGTGGGTTGATATTGGAGCAAATATTTTTGTGGTTTGTACTTAGTCGTTTAATAATCCAGTATCCAGAAACTCATACATTTATTGTTCATTCTGGCTGTGTTACTAGAAAAAACATCTGCTTCAACTACACTTTCAAGGATGGTTTTCATTCCTTCGGAAAAGACTTAGACTATATGTCGTATATATGTTTTCAACCTATTTTTTGATGAGGAATCACCTGCTGAAGTTTGTTGGTAGAGTTCAGTTCCACCCCCCTCCATATATATATATATCAAAATAATATAAAACAAAGTCGCTTATCCGCGTGTGTCTGTGTATTCGCTTAGTAATTCTAAACTACTTGATAGATTTTGATGCGGTTTTCAACATCATTTAGAGGATTTCTTGAGGAAGGTTAAAACATTTATATTTAATGTAAGGATAGTAGAGAAATGTTGAACAGTTTATAATCAAGTTGTCAAAAACCGCTTTAAGGGCGCTTACATGGCTTGCGCTGACTAAACCATAAGAGATACATCAAATTAATGTACTACAGAATTGTAGCTCTCAAAAAGGTCTACAGAAAAGTCCATGATAGCATTTGTTTATCTTTTAAGGATGACCCACAGTAACCAATTTTGTCTTTCAAAGTATCGCTGTAATAACTAAATTGCTACGGGCGAAGCCGGGCCGGTTCGCTAGTGTGTGTGTGTGTGTGTGTGTGTGTGTGTGTGTGTATATATATACACATGTGTGTATATACACACATATACATATAATCTTCATATCATTAAGATTGCCATGCACGAATGAATTGCAGCCTTAAAAGAAATAAAGCAAGTTAATAAATTTTATAAAACAAACCTAATTTTATATTTTATGGCATTATGTAAGCACCATGTTTCCAAAATTATTTCAAATTCTTTCATTAAGTTTTTGTACAGCACCAAGATATCAGCAACACATATTTATGACACTTTCATCAGTGACCCTACCATTCTATGGTATGCTTCAGAACCCTGAGTTAAAGTGTGTCTACCTGGATATCCATATATAAAAATTTATTAAAAACACACACACTTTTAGCAATTCCTCTTGTGTGATGAACCTCACCCACAAGGTGACAGACAGTGCCCTCTGCCTAGCAATGCCAGCATGTCTGCTGGGTAATACTTTGTGATAAAGCCCCCCCC
>NQII01001120.1:152511-228244 GCA_002778355.1 Clitarchus hookeri | reverse complement strand
AGCCCAACATTGCACAGAAAAAGACAGTCTGTTCTTAAGTAAGATGGAAAGCATAGTACAGTGTAGTGCATGCACTATCTGATGCTGGTGGCCCAGGTTTCACTCAAGCCACCCATAATACACCTAACCCAAGGGGTATATAAAGTGAGCCATAAGATGCCTCCAGATACCTTTCTTAGCAAAACTTATGCTACAGCAAAATCTATCACAATCTTCTGTCAGCTTTAGATGTAAAAGGTTCTATAGCATTGCTGTTAATCAGGAACACCTCAAACTAAGAGGCCTGGATAGGGTTGTTCACTCAGGTGGTTAGGGTGACCTAGGACACTAAAAACAAGTTACCAGCACGCTGTCTTCTTACTCAGTAATGAAGATCCTCAGGTACTCAACTTTGAAGCATTGAGGAGTGGTAGAGTCAGAAAGTGATGTCAGTGGATCAACTAAACAGCATACACTGGATGTGGAACATGTAATGAGGACTAACATGTAATGAGGACTGGAGGGGTAGAACATGGAACTGCTGGTCAGGAAAACCACTCTCATTCGTGGGGGTTTACCGATACTGGTAATCCCAAGTGCAGATCTTCTGGGGATCAGTCTACTCATCTCAATTCTCCTGAACCCAGTAAAAAATTCAGTTGGTGGCCAATCCATCCTGAAAGGATAAGGTTGATCAACATACAGCGGAGCAGTGTGGTAGTACATTCTCTCCCAAGGAAGGTGGAGAAGATAGAATATGGAAATGCCACCTCAAAACTGTGCTCATCCTTGGGGGTCTACTCATATGGTGACCTCAACAGAGTAATTATCCCTGCATATCATCCTATGCATTTTACCACATGTCTAACTAAAGGACAGCCAAGGGACACTACCAAGGAGAAAGTAAAAGGATAGAATTTGAAACTACCATGCATTAACTACTGTAATCTTTTGGGAGGTCTACTTACATGATGACCGCAAGTGCTGAGTTATTTTTTGCAAGTAAACTCTTTGTAGCTTTATTAAAAAAAATGAAATGTGCATCACAGTATTGTGTATCATACAGTTCAGGGTCGGTTTGCCTGTCGTCAATTAGTGAATCCCACAACTTGGATATTCTGCAGAAACTTGGCCAGCACCCAACCTATTTTGTACTCAAAAGGTGCACCGGTAAGTCATGAGCAATGCAGGTTCTCCGAGGTGATGTTTTGGAGGAGCCTTCATGTTGGGTAGGTGTGCAGAAGTCATCACAGGAGAAGAGTTGGGGCATTGCCAAGCTATCATGGAGGACAATGCCAGTACCCCAACCAACTATCTACATTGCAATTACCCAAGCGCCACACTGAAACCTGACTTCCCAAACCTATTCAAATATGCATGATTTCTTCTGAGAGCACCTCCCTGCATCTCAAGTTCCAGGGTAACTTCCAATCCCCTCCACAGATACCTGAAAGCTAACAGACTGATCCAGTGGAGCAGCGTTAATGGCAGGTTATTCTCAAGACGATGCAAGACAAGTACCTATTAAAGGGAGGGTGGAGGCCTATTTTAGAGAAAGAAGGATTTCACCCTGCATATCCCATAGCTGGTCCCTTTCATGACCTAAGGCAACTCGACCAGCTCTCAGCCAGTGACTTCACATGGAGAAAGGGGGTTGCTGGTAATTACCCCCAGGGCAGAACAACTCTTGCTTGCAACCAGAGTATGGAGCAAGTAGGAGAAAAATGTCAAGAGTGGCTATGAAACAGTGTTCGGAAGAGTATTTTGAGTTGCACTACATCTCTGGTTCTAATTTTGGGGAAACACTAGTGAAACCATTAGCTAGCCTTAACAAGAAGTGACAGCCAAAATGTGGGGGCACAGCCTAGCAAGTCATTCAGAAACCAAGAAATGAATTCTAGAAGTCATGCTTAAACACATGGTGGCACTCATGGGAAATAAAGACAAAGTCATAAAATGCAGAAACACCAGTATGTTAAGGATGCTAAAGGTAGCATGGAAGCCAGAACCAAAAGACTATGTGATGCAGTGACAACATTGAATTGCTGTAAATGCAGGTGGATTACTGGGAGACAGAGATGGGATGTACACTTGAAACCTGAAAAGGGGAAGGCCAATATACAGTACAATGTGAGGTTTGCCAACTCCAGTTCCACTTCCACAGCCTGGGGTGGAGGGATGAAATGCGCAATATGATGAGACTCTCATTCAATTGCCTGAAGTATAAAAAATGCATAAGTAGCGAAGAACTTATTCCTAGACCGGCTAACTACCCTACATTTCTGAGACCACCCCACGAAATAGCCACACTTAATCCAGTATGGTAAGAATAACTTTAAAGATCCCGATGCATTTCTGGGCCACAGCACAATAATCCTGAGGGATGTGGATGTCCCAGAAATAAGACAGATACTGTCAACATCAGTTGACAGTTCATGGCATCAGTACTGGTAGTTTATAGAAACATGGCAAGAATTGATAGGTCACTCCAGCAGTCAATTTGGTGAGATGGTCAATACTGTGAAAATTACTAAAGAATTCTATGGACAACAGCAGGAGCCAAACAATACTGAATATTTCATCTAATGAAAAAAGGCACAGCTGTTTACACATGTACATCCCCAAGAAAAAATAGAGGGCATTATACAGTTAGTAGTGGAACTACTGTGAACCAGAAACAAGGATTTACTGGAACTAGTTCATAAGGCATTATATGCAAAGAGGGACCATTAGAAAGAGAAACCACTCATTGAGAAACCTTTCCCTAAGGAACTGAACATCCAAGGTAGAATTCTGATGGCAGGAGCAACTCCACAGGTCGGAGAGCCCAAATGTTGGAAAAGTGGCAAACACTGGTAAAACTAATATTTATATATGAAGGGAGTAAAGCCCAACTTAAATGCTCCTGCCCCAAATGGCCACCTAGTACCCAAGTAAACATGCCTCAACTGGCACCTTGATGAAGGTGTAAAACAACAGTCCTGGAACCCTAAAAGGATCCATGAAATTGGGGATATTACATAAGGTTAGACCAAACAGTGATTGGAAAATTATTCACTGTATCAGAGAAGAGGGAGGAAGATGTGGTCCATAGGATCATTGTGAACATTGAGACAAAGAAACAGAAAAACCTGTTGGTCTCCACAGTATCTGCATATTTTATTTGGGCAGACTGCCTAACCACTGAGGAATAAAAATCCATTGAAATAGTAAGTGAAGAAGTTCAGCTAGCAACTATAGCTGATACTACTATCTATTGAAAAGATCTGGCTGCCAGTGTAAAAATGTCAATGATTACCTGAAGAGCTCAACTGAAAAGTCTTGGCAGTGAAATGGGAGGCTGCCTAATACAATTTAATGGAAAAGCACATTGAAAAGGTTTAGAAAGTTATTGAAAATATTTTATCAACAAGAGATATTGCTCAAGACCCACACTCTGGTATAGGCACCACCAAAATGGCCATCACAAAAAAAATCGAAGTGTGTTAGAGGAGAAGGTTGAAACAATGATGCAACAACACTTAGGGCACTGATACCCAAAGTTCTATGAACCGCGACCCATTAAAAAAAATGCCAAAGTTCAGGACCCACTTTAATTCCTTATGCGAGAAATGTACTGTTTCGCTGTTCCATCATGTTCACATTGTATTTCTTACGTGGTGTAAGGAAGTGAATGGTAGTAGGATTAATAAAATAGTTTAAAAAGTTGAAGTATAAAAGAACAATTTTAATGAAAAAGATACCTAATCAAACAGCATTGCACAATGTATTATGTTAATGTGTTAATGTGTATTATGTTTATGTATGAAATTATATTTTTCGGGGCCCACCAAATTTTAGTCTGTAACCCACCAGTGGCGACCCATACTTTGGGAAATACTGACTTGGAGGGAAGCCACAAATTCCCCATTCTCTCCAGTATCATTGTAGTCCTGAAGAAAGGAGAGAACTGGGATTTTGTGTGGACTACTGGGCCTTGAACAATGTAATTTGATGTGGCACCCCTAAGGTGAATACAAGGCATAACCCAAGGGAATTGGATGATGCCAAAATATTTTCAATCTTACATCTCTAGGTATTAACAAAACCTTAAGGAACCAACTTGAGAAAAATCAATGTCTTGGGAACCTTTGCAGTTCTGTGTAATGGTGTTCAGACTGAAGTGCTCTCCAGAGGTCTTGGTCAATTATGTCAGCAAATTTTTTTTTTAGTATCTTGATTTTATAATGTACACAGTTGTACCAGCAATTGAGTAAGATGTTGGAGCCAGAAGTCAGAGAGAACCCTAAAGTCAAAGAGAACAAATAATCCAACATGTCTGTATCATGCTTACCAACATGGAGACACTACTGCATTAATGAGCAGGAGAAGCTAGTAACAGTATGCATTACTTAGGAAATCAGCCCTTTATCATTAGGATGGATAGCCAAGCTTTCACTTGATCAAATCAAATGGAGAAGGCCAAGTTAACCTGCAAGAATTTTCTTTCAAAATCCAGCACTACAAAGGGAAGGAGAAATTATTGCCCAATATGCTGTAAAGATTTCTAAGTAAGGATGAGTAGGAGGGACAAATGGAAAACTGGGACTGAATAGTATGTACCACCAAAAGATAGATGTTAAGAGGGGTAGGCCTTGTCACTTCCTACAGCTAAGGCAAAGCTAAAAAATAGCCCAGAGGGAGTACAGGAACATAATCTAGGTTGCCCTGAGAAGCTTGAAATTATACAAGCAGAATACCACAAAAGCAATTTGGGAGTGACCTAATATGCTGCAGGTAATGTGAATGCTATGGGAATCCCCTTCACTTCAAACTTTTACAATTGAGTGATACTATGAAGAGCACCTAGTTGGTGACCCTGGAAAAAAAAAGAAACCGAGAAAAGTAACCTTAAAATACTGGCAGACTAGAGTGACTCCAAGACACTAATAGTCACATATGTGAAACTTGTCAGACCACAAAGATACACCTGACACTACACTCCTCTCCAGCCTAGCAGCTGGAAAAATTAAAGCACTATGAAGAAACATTAACGTGGACTTGATGGAACCCTATTCAAATTCAGTGAGAGGGAAACAATATATTTTAAGGTTCATGGACCCATTCTCAAGGTGAGTGGAAGTGAAGGCACTAAAGAATGATATTGCCAGACAATGGGATGCAGGACCTTGGTAAGATGAGCCAAAATGGTGAAGGTGGAGGGGGGGGGGGGGTTGACATGTAAGAAATGGATTGAAAATTGTTCACCAAATGAATCCCTAGTTGTCACCCTAAGGTCAATTACATGAAAAGAAGGAATCAAGAGATAAAGAACGGGATACAGGGTTCCAACCAAAGAGAACCATTGGTACTAGGAAAAACATTTGCCAGAAACCCTATTTTCTCGACAGCAGATGAGAAAGAAGGCTTATCATCCTCTAGTTAACTGTTATGGGGCATACAAACCTGAATCTGGGCAACTGGGAATGAGAGAATAAATTAAAAAAGATTACAAACCCATTGCCCCTGTGGGACATCACAGTATGGCATCAGCTACAGTATCGGGAAGATGACAACATTCCCAAATTCTATCAATATGTTCATAAAACTGACTGTGAATGGGAATGCATTGTATCCAATGTCATTTATATCCCTACAGTCAGTGCAGAAACTCAGTTCACCACCTATTGGAAACAATGTCAGCTCTATAGTTGTACAGTTGCATCCCCTCCCCCTCTCCCACATGTTGTCTCTTAAAAGCAACCTACTCACAGATCTGATCACTTGGTGCTTGGCAGAAAGGGGCCTTACTTGGCATTCCAAACTCGAATTTCTGTTTTCAGTATGATGTCTTGTTGTTCATGCCAGGTATGTTAAAGTTGTTCATTGGAAGGAAAAACCTCCGTGTACTACTATAGTGTGTTCTTCTGGTACCTGGCATTATGCGTCTTAACATTTGGTCATTTCTAGGTGTACCTCAGCAGAAATGGGCATGACCTAGGGTGGCTAATCTCACAATTCCTATCACTTCCTCCAGATTTCCCACTCTCTAACTTCCCATATTGTTAGTGCGGTTGAAGTTCACAGAGACTACTGAGTATGAAAGGACAAAATTATGTTAACTGTAACATAATAATACACTTAAACTTCAGATATTATGTCTGTAATAAAAAATAAAGTAAAATAGCTATACAACAATTAAGATTTAAGAAATTTTTCTTCTTAAAAGCTTGAATCAGGCAGAATTCACAAACCAACATGGCAACCAAGACCAAACCTTAAAGTCTTGAAATGCCACACATGCTTTGCAGCAAGCCACATTACTACTAAAGTTCTCGATGGATTCTTGGCTCTGGCCCCTTTATTTGAGTCAACTGGGGCAGCATGTCCTTTCCATTCTCATATCTTCACCTGGGGTAGCCCATAGTGGTTGATTCCAAACTTGCACAGGTGTAGGCATCAGGGTATCATGCCTTAATCCTATCACAGAATTTAAAGCACTGTGTTCTTGCTGTTGACACTTCTAGAACATCAGTATGTCAGGTTAGCTACAGAACCAAGAATAACAAATGAGGCTTCTGATACATGGAAAATTATTTCAACTTGATCAATCAAACCAGATACTGCAGTTTATCTCAAGCTATCTCCAGCAGCAAGCCAGGTGATGGCTGGATGCCTTACTTAATCTCAGTAGTAAAATTCAATAGGGTCCTACTCTGGCTTATGAAGTAATGTCACAGAGTACCAAGCCTCCACGTGTATTGGCTGGGTAGGTGTGACTTATGAAACTTGCAGTGTTCGTCTTTTCTTTGAAAATGGGTGTACAAACAGTATCCTGTCGTGTCACTCTTGCCCTAGTTGGATAAGAGAATGTTGCCTATGACTCCAGGTGGGTGCACAACATAATACCTCCAAGGCCACGTTCAATCCATGGTATCAGGAGACTGCATAGTCATTTGTTCCAAGTCAATGACATCCTTACTGAGTCAATAAAATGCCACAACCCAACTTTCCTTCAGTGATAGGATCCTTGGGGTGACAGCATGGCTGAACGGCTTGTCCAACAGCCAATGTGCACCCAAGTACATGGCTCATAACCCTGATTGTAAGTTATGGCAGACACTAAAGGTGGTTGTCCATTGGACAGAGCAATCCAAGACGTAACTTCAGCTAATCACTGGTGTACACTGCCGCCGAAGAAAAGAGAAATTTCCCATTTCATCACCTTCCTACTGTGTCCACCAGATGAACCCAACCTGTCCATTTCCCTCCTCCCTTAAGCACAACCATCATCACTAAAGTAGGTATTGCACCAGGTAGTTAAGAACAGCGTAAATACAAAAATTCTCCTTAGCAAACAGCAACAACGCTGGGCATCCTGGATTCAGCCAGTACCAATGAACCATTATAAATCCAACAGGATCACAACCACTCTTATCTGTTGATAATGGGACCTCATCTCATTTGCCAGAACTTGGGCCACACAACAGAGGACCACTGTCATTATAAACGAACCCATTACCCCTTGCTATTAAATCTCTTTGAAGAGTGGCACTCCGTGAAGAATCCACAAAAGTGAATAGTTGCACAGAGTCATCAAGGGGGACTAACCCACAAGCATTGGTATTAGTCATCCCACCAAATTCCTGTTCACAACGTCATGCAGGTTCCAGCTGTGTAATGTACCCTATACAATTTAAAAAATACACCAATCATATTAATAATTTCATCTCTCCAACCTAGGCACAAAATGGCAAGTCTGACAACAGTCTTCTCACACCACTTTGTACTATTTCTCTCCACAACAACTACCTTGCAAAATCTCTACATATCTTCCTTCACTACATCTGGCTCACTGATATGTGAGATAGTCACACCTGCACATATCACATAATCAGACACAGGGAAAATTGAAGTTTTTCTCACACATTCCAGTCACCATTTGTTACACAGCTGTCCTGGCTCAACTGATATGCCTGTAACAATGGTTACCATACCAAGGATTTCTCACTGTATTTCAGAGCTGATAATCTTGTCACCCTGGATGAGACACACATTTTGATACTTTTTCAGCCTGGGTTGCACTCATATTCTGTCTAGAATGAGGCTCAAGAGGTTTCTCTCCATTTGCTGCAGCTGTTTGGGCCAGCTAGTTTCCCCTTCCTCCAGAGGTCAGTTCCATGAATTGTTTCCCCTGGGCTTAGAACAAGTCTAGGTACAATAGGCACCTGCCCTGCTGAAATAGGTCTATGCACACTCCCAAGGGCTGTTTCTCAGCAAATCCAGTAGCACTGATCAGTGGCCTGGTGTAAGAGCTGGTCCCTTTCTAGTGTGGTGAGGGCTTGGGACCCTTGTAAAATATCTCTGAAAGGTTCACATATAACCAAATCTGAAGATGTAGGCTACTGATTCCCAGATCTTAGGCACACTTGGACTAACAAAGGAATTGCTGCTAATAAATTGATAGGCAGTCTTCCTAAACATTTGCAATCTAACATGCTGCCAGTCACGATAATAGGACTTTGATGGCACCAGTTTCCTTTAAAATGGTGTTTGCCTAGCAGATAGAAGGTCAATTGCTCAATGTCGTAAACCCCAGTGACAACATCCCCTCCTTGCATCACATCAACCACATTGTTATGAAGTGATCAGGCCTTAGCTGAATGGCCTGCCTGATCACACCTTCAAACATTGAACCAGGGCACGAGCATGATTGTAGTAACACCTTGCGAAAGACAGTTGCAGAAACACCCTCCAACGGCCAGTAAATGGAGCTGAAAATATTAAAAAATGTGCCAGATATAGGCCAATGTAACACTGGGAGTGACGTCTTTTGTCATTGAGGCAGCGGAACAAGAAGATAAGGAGGTGGGTGTGTCCAGCCATCATTAACCGCCTCCAGCGGCATGAACAAGGTGGGGACTTTCCAATTAGATTATAATAGTAGTGGCATATGGTAATTAAACTTAATATAATTAATTAGTATCTTGGTATTCCATTTAAGTTCCCGAGATCAATAATCAAGTACCTAATCATGACTCATTATTTAGCTATGCCCATAGCCCCTTTCAGGTATGAATTGACTTTAAAGCCCGAGGACTGCACGAAAGCATTGTTTTGCTCCTAGCATGTTAATATGTTTACTCGTTACTCATGTTTACATCAAAAAATTATAATTCAGAAAAATTAATTAACAATTTTATACACAGTAAAAAATTTTTTTTGCGCACCCCTTGTAAACTTAACTCTACAACAAACAGGACCCTCGTAATCAGTCAACCAGCTATTCAACAAACTTTGAGACACTAGTTGCAAGACCAATAAAAAAATCTCACAAATGGAATGGGTAAATCATTAACAAAAAGTAACACTGAAACATGGCACACTCATGAAACAGCATTTCTACAACTGAAAAGTACAAATATTGAGATACTGGTAGATGTTTTAAGACCACAGTGAGATTTAAACTAGTCTCTTGTCTACATCTAGTGATTATAATAGCTAATAAATAATAATACAAAAAATGTTTTAACCATTATTTAATTACACAAGCCTTGAACTAACCACTTTAAATTTACGTTACAATGACACGTGGTTGTTGAACCTAATAATGAAAATACAGAGGTTTTAGTGTGAAAATACAGAGCTTCTTGCATGTTGTCAGCTTCACAATAAAACATCAGCTGAGGTTTTGTAAAAAGAAACACAGTATGTGGGTCACATGGTAGAACATGAAGTACAACACAAGAACACAAAGTAACAAAAAAAAAAAAAAAATCAGGAATCAGGACAGAGAAAACACCCCACCACCATCAGGACAGAGAAAACACCCCCACCACCATCAGCAACCACTCCAACTGGTTATGAAGATTTTATGTTTGTCACAAAGACGTACAAGAAAAAAAATCATTTACTGCAATTTCAGGGCCTATGTTAATTTAAAAAGGAAATTAGGGGACAAGACAGTGCAAGAGGCAGTTATTTCTGCATACCTCCTACTATTGTTGACATTTAACAAATTGTTACTCTGGCAGCATGCTAGACTAACATTAATTCACACTAAGAACTGCCAAATGCTACCACAGCAATTCACACCAATGACTGTTAGTATCTTAGTATTAATTCAAGATCAGTTGATATTAGCTTACAAGTACACATTTTAATGACATTACAATTTTTTTTATATGTAAATGAACTTTAATAACCAACACAAAGATTTCAAAGTTCATTCATAAATTTGTGACTTTTTGCACATCTGAGTGTTACAATTTCCTGAGAATCATCAGCATTTTGTTTGGCAAAACAGTTTAAGTTCAGATTGTTTTTTCAAACAGTTTATGCAACGTGTGAAGGGCATACCCACCTGAATATTGTGATACATGGTTATCAGTAGGTTTTTAATTTATTGAGGTTTGAATAAGAAAACAATGTTAAGAGGAAATAAAAAAAATTAAAATTTTGCCCTTTCAAAATGGATACAAATAGATGAAACTTAAAGGTGTATACAATACAAAACACTAGTTGTGGTGTAATGAACTATAAAGAACTACTACTCTGCACTATGGCAGTATTGATTTTTGTTTGCAGCACCCCATTTCTGAGAAATAAGGGACAAATCAAGTGACCATGGCATCACTCCACTCGTCTGGCCGTGGACTACTGCTTGCTAACCTGTTGTTGACACACCCCACACCAGTAGTCTCGTGAATCTCGTAAAAACTAATGTTATGGGTATATTCAGTAATGGAGTTTTGTGAATGAGGTAAGTGTTGAAGGTTATTAAATTGTGTTTGTTAGTTTTAGGTAGTGGTGAGCCTAAACACAAAAAGGTATATAGTTGAGAAAATCCCAGTTGCAGCGCATTAGGATGTAGTAACTCTTTTAGTAATCCAGGAAATCAAAACAAGAGAATATTTTTCAATGTTTTTCCAGACTGTTTGAAATTCCCTAGTGTTTTTTCCACGTGGGTTGAATTTTGTAACAGAAAAAATTTCATGTCTGGACATTGAGCATGTTTGCTCCCAGCATTCTCTTGAAACAGATTTAAATGAAACACAGTTAATGAAATTAAAATGAATGTGCAGTGAAAAACTGAAAGGACAGAACTTAAAGCCTGGTGCAACACAGTCTGTGAAGAAATACAGTTTACTGAACAGTGGTTGAGTAGATGCTGAATCACCAGATGCTCGTACTAGTAATCTGCGTGCAGTATAGTACGAAGCAAAAAAGCAGAAAGCATTGGTGCAAGAAATAATGCAGCACTTTTAATGTTAGGAAGAGACACGACTTCCACACAATTAGCTAAACTATCTACAATAACTAAATAATATTTGGAATTCAATTCCAAATATTTTTGCATGATTAATGAGAATACTGAGCTTGAAGTGACAGTAATGGACAAAGACTCTGTAAATGAAAGTTTTTACGAACCTGATGAGTTGAAAGTGGATTCAAGTAGAAAAAATCATGGTGCAGATTAAATAAAAATGGATATGCCAACCTATTCCCAACCTGAGGAAACGGCAGAAAAATAATTTATTGCCTGGACTTGTTTACTAACCTTGTTAAAAAATGTGCACTTACTGTAGGCATGAAATAAGCAGTACATTGTATTAGTGCAGGGAGTAATGATATGTAAAAACTGCTTGTGCTTGTGGAAATGTATTTTCATGATATTCTCATTCTGTTTTCAGCAAAAAGCCAGAGGGGATTGTGGAGAGAGTTTCATCACTGAATTTTTCCAGAATTTTGTTCGAAGTTTAAACCATTTCGTAGGTCTCAAAACATTGCCATGTTTTCAAAAACAACAAATGATACAATTATCAACACTATTATTACTCCAGTTATAAACTTTGCATGGATAAACGAAAAAGAGACAAACGTAAAAGAACTCCAAAAATTTTCAAATATTCAGCTAGCAGGAGACAGACAGTACAATTCCTCAGGATTTTGTGCAAAATATATTGTTGACTCACTCATGGATTTGCATTGGATGTTATTGTTGGCTTCCAACTTTTGCAGAAAGGTATGAAGGGAGACCTAACAGAAATGCATATCAAAATTTAATTTCTAACATAACTTCGAAAGAAGAACGTGATATAAAACTGTTTTAAGTGGCAGAAATTTAGGACTATGCCATTACATGAGGGCACATCATCACACTATTGAACATGAAAAATGTGTGGCATATTAAAAAAATATTGATAAAATTTTTAAAAGTGGAACTAAAGTAGTTTAAAATTCATGCTTGGAAAGCAAGTATTAATAATCATCTTTAGTGAACTGAAAACCCTTTGTTATTCATAGTAAGCAAGATGGAATGGCTAATGTTAGTTGGAGTTACGATACGTTGGGCTACCCCCGTCACTATAAAAATACAAAATTCTTTCAACACTTTCACTTAATTTTATTTCAGTAATATCGTGTAGTAAATATAACGTAAAAATATATGTAATTAACCTCAACCAAAGGGAGGTAGCCATATGCACTCTTCGAAACTCCTCTCTTAACCATATACAAAACACTAACTATAATATAAATTAAAAATTACAAAAACCAACTGTGCCAAAACAACTATTATTCTATTACACACACGTATGTCTAAAAAAAAATGGCATTTACCTATTTATTATAATACTTCATAACCAAGCCTGGGTAGTAAAACTCAAACTTAAAAATATAATTTACACATACCCCACAGATTTAAAGGAAAGCTGAATCTAAAATGTAAGTTTATTTACCATTACTGGTATGTACTCTGTGTGTTTATTATGAAAAAAGTCTAGCTGTGTAGTATTCCTGTCATAATCCCGTAAAAAGTGTGGACCCTCGGCATATACACATTTTCCCAATGTTCACAATAATTTATAGAAAATGACAAAATGGTAACAATTCTTCGCAAACTGCCAGTAGAGAGTGTGCCTCAATCACCAAATAATGTTAGAAAAAAATACTTACAGTTTTTGCTGTGTTGTGTTGCAGAGCATTCACCCAGTTCTCTGTAAAAAAATTAAAAATGGGCAGAGCATCATGTATAGTTAGTTGCACTACGTAAATCTGATTCCAGCAGAAAAAAACTGCAGCTTGCTTCACATTAATTTGTGGCCAAAACTGTTTAAAGCATGCAGTGCAACATTGGCCACGTAATAAAGTCAGTCCAGAAATACATTGCCAACCACACCGCTGGGCATCTTATGAAAGAGTTCATTTTACACTATACATTTGCCAATAACATTCAACTGCAGTTCATTTCACGCTCGCGGTAATTCCACAGTTTATTATGGTGTACCGGTAATTAACTACAACCTCCATTAATTCACTTCACACTCCCATAAAAGTAATAAAAGATATACAAATTCTTAAGATTCATGTTTAGGTAACTTGTTTGTATCCGTAGTGAACTTCATAAATATCGCTCGCGAAGCTCGTTCTGCGCATCCATCCCAGAACACTTCACCTCTAGGAACACGGTTCGAAAAACCACGGCCGTAACATGCCTGCACGTCCAGCTCGACTGGCGAATTTCAACCGACTCCTCAACGCTCATGTGCCTCACCTAACCCCAGTTTCGCGCCTGTGCACACAACACAAGTGCTGGCACACAAACGGCCTGTGGCAGACAGTACAAAACCAGTAAGAGAAATATGTTCCAGCAGTGTTACCACACCATAAAAACTAATTCATCTGCCTAATGATTATATCGTAATAAAAATACAAATTTTAATACATATGTGGTGCTAACAAGGCATCATTGCCACCTCTCCTAAAACAGGAGCACACCAAAATTTTTAGAGTAAACCTACTCGGGGAGCCTATTCTGTCATCTGAGATAGTTTCCCAAAAGTCAACACAAAAAATCAGGCAGAAACAATCCCACTCTTTTACTTAACTTAAACTCCAAGGAAAAACAATTCACAAAAGCATAGCTATAACAAGACCAAGAACACAAGAAAGGATAGTTATATTGTAATAAACTAAGCAACTCTTGTTACATTTGGTTTCACATTAAATTGGGAGACACAAATTTTTTTTTCAATGCACACACATTTAATCTTTTTACTCTGGGTAACATCCAGACACAACATCAAACCTATGTCTCCCACTTGAATTTCACAAGATACTCTGTTATATTTTCCCCCCATTTTTCGCCTACTTTCCAAAGGAAAGAAAGGTTTATGAGATCACTTTCCTGTCTGTGTGTNCCCCTTCAATTTTTGAACATGTGAACCGAATTTCACCTCACTTGGTACACATATAGTACTAAGCATACTTGACTTTTTAGACCACGCCAGACCCTTACTTTCAAAATAGTAGCCATTTTAAAATTTAGCCAAATGTCATATCTTGGAAACTATTCAACCGATATTAACTAAATTTTAATAGTTGACAGCGCAAGTTGTAAGGATTAAATTCAGAGGTGAATATTGTTGAAGGCATGCCATTCTGGAAGATAGCGCAAGTAAGTAATACTATGATAGGCCAAGTAAATACAATTAAATGAACTTCATTAGGCACTTATTTTCAAAATGGCAGATACATCATTATTTGGTATAACTACCATACCATTTGACCAATTTCAACCAAATTTTGTACGCTGACAGTATCTATTACAACATCAAATAAACAAAAAACCTCAATTTTTGTCCGCCATTTTGAAAGATAGTGCTACATGAATTAAGTTTTTGTGTAATTCCTTGGGAAACAATTGACAGATTCCTACCAAATTTAGCAATAAAGTAGTACTGCCACAGTTTATATGTACAAATACGTTTCAAGAACATCAGACACTTATTTTCAAAATGGCGGTCATCTAGATATTTTAGCACAGTACGCTATATCTTCAAAAACATTTAATCAATTCCAACTTAACTTTGTATGCTGGGAGTATATATAACAAACATCACGTATGTCTACAGTCTTTTTGTCCTCCATTTTGTAAGATAGTGCCACATGAATTAAGTTTTTATGTCCTATCTCAGGAAACAATTTTCAGATTCCTACCAAATATGGCAAACACGTAGTATTGCGGTAGGTAATGTTAACTGATATATTGTAGGTATGCCAGATACTTATTTTCAAAATGGCGGCCATATAGCTATTTTAGTTTTGTATATTATATCGTCAAAACCATGTAATTAATTCCAACAAAGTTTTGTTTGATGGCTGTATATATTACAACAATCAAATGTGTACACACAAAATCTCTTTTGTCTGTCATTTTGTAAAATAGTATCACTTGACAAATTGAAATTATGTGATCTCTGAAAAAACAACCAATTTCAACCAAATTTGCCAAACAATTAGCACTATGTCAGGCTATGTAAACTAATAAATTTTGAGTGAGTCAGAGATACATATTTTCAAAATAGCAGCCATATAAACATCTTAGTTTGGAACTTACAAATTTCAACTTAACTTTGTATGCTGACAGTATCAGTTGTATCCATCAAAATTGTCTATGAAAAGCCTCATTTATCCGGCATTTTGTAAGATAGTCCCACATAAAATAATATAGTTTTTATGTCGTACCTCAGGAAACAACCAACTGATTTCCTTCCAATTTGGCAAAGAAGTTGTAATAAAGCGTCTCTTTCGTTACAAGCGTATTTAGAATTTTAGCATAATGCAGCCTCAAAGGTTAGGCGCCATCTTGTAACGTTCAGCCGCTTACACTGCCGACTGTTTATTTGCCATGACTTGCTCAGGGTAGAATACACGAGACTCAGTTAATTGAACATAGTTAATTATGAAATAAAGTTAAAGTTCCAAGTTAGTATGTTTTATACTTTATATTTATTTAACAAATTTTCACAGTTCACAGATGAATTAGCGGTATTCAGAGTACGAACCGTCCAGATATAAATATACAGGTACCGAACAGCGTTACAGTGGTTTAACTGGCCCGAAGAATAAATAACTACTGCTACCTCCCACACCGGCTGAGAAATGAAATAATAAAGTTTTGTTGCCGATGTGGGGGTTCACGTCACACCCGATGCGATCTAGACTATCATTGTACTACGACGACTACTGTTCTGACCGGCCCATCACGGGCGACGTGAAGTATCTCTCTCTGACGACTGAAGAAGACTGCTCTACTGCTTCAAGAAGACTCTCTCGAGGGCGACTGATAGATGCCTATATTGTGCTGCCTTGCACCCCCCTCTCCTGCGATAAGCGCCCGGCATCCTGCATCTGGCAGCAGCGTCATCACTAACTGCGCTGTGTCCCGCGCTCAACACGTTATCAACTGCTGCGCCGTCAACAGAAACTAACCTCTCGTACAACAAAAACTTGTTGACTTTGCCTGAAAATGCGCTGGAGGAACTAAAACTGTAGACGCATTCAAAATCCCGATAAACTAACCTCTCGTTTCATATCAAATTTGGATGACGCAGTAATACTGCGCAGAAATAACTAAAACTGTCGACGTAATGAACATCCAGAAACGAACTAATCTACTTAATGCTGACGCTTTACAAAACACTGAAGTTTGAAACGAAAACTGTAACCAGGACTCCTGATAAAACGTAACCAGCAGACGTCTGCCCGATAACCTACAAACGCACACGTCTGCCGGATAAACGAACACGGTAAAATAAGCCACCACTGCTTTTAGTTTGAAACACGATAACAATATTATGAAGCTTTCCAGAGCTTCACACACCCGAAAGAATTTTACACCCACGTCCCGAAAAATTACAAATATTGCGTCATTACAAAGTTGTACTGTGGCAGGCTATATTAATTTATAGGTTTTAAGTATGTAAGTCTCTTATTTTCTGAAATGCGCATAAACAAACATTTTAGCTCCGTATGCTATATCTACAAAACTGTATAACAGATTTAAATTAAATTTTGTATATTTTATCTATGACAATGGTTGAATGTGCTAATATGTAAACTTTTTGCCCTCTACTTATGAAGCTAGTAACATGATGAATGGAGGTTTTATGCCATATCCAGAGATGTGTTTTCCGAAAAATTTTGGATGGAAAAATTTTACAGAAAATTTTCCTAACTCAAAATGGATCAAGGATTTGGTGGAACAACTGTACAGTTTACAAATATTTCATAAACAAATCTGAAGTTCTATATTCTATCTGTAGTGTAAATTTTTCAACTAAGTTAATCATAACAATCATGGTGAGATTTAATTAAACACACAAAATATAAAAAAGATGTGAACGGTAGACTTTAAATGATAATGTTATGATTCCTGAAAGGCAATATGCTTGAAATGTCACTAAATACACAGTCAAAAATGTTTCCCAGACTAATACCTTTATAATTCCTGGCAGGCTACGCTACACACTTAGATAAATAATTTTTAGCAACTGAAATGACATTACACAACACAGTACATTGCAATTGTGCAAAAAGTGTAGTTAGTCTTCACTCTCTCTGTCGCTATTGGTTGTGTCCATGTCCATAGAACTGCCTATTCCTCTCTTTGGTTTTAATTGTGCTGAATGCCTTCCAGTTGTGTTCACATGAGGCAGCTGTTGGTGGAATACTAAGAATTCTTGTAGCAACTTTGGATGTCTGTTGAGTTGAGCAATATCCCTTCCACCATGTAAATGTAGAGAGATTCTCTGCTGCCCGCCAAATGATGTCTCGACTCCACAAAGTATGTTTGGCACAGTATTCTGCCAAGTCTGCCATCCCAGCCACTTCATCAATGTTTGGGATGTTTTTTTTGCAAAGTCCATGATTATATCAAGTGCAGTAAGTAATTCATCTTCTGACAAATGTTGCCCACAATAAGTGAACTGGATGAGAAGAAAACTCAAATCTATGGTTCAAAATAGTTTTGATATTTTTTTCTTCTTTTTTGGCGAGAGGTGAAGAAAATACCCACTCAACGACATCTTCATTAAGTTTCTTTAATATCTTGGTAACATCTGAAAGAGTAAGTGCGTTTCCTCCAAGGTTTTTTATTTGTTCTGATATTGGTAGTAATAGTTCATATGCTGATTGAACTTGCATTCAAAACACATCATTGTCAAGAATCTGGTTACGAATGTTTGTAGGAATAATATGTGATACTGTTACAGTTACATCTATAGAAGCACATTGCCGACTTTATTTTGTACGCAGCAAACATTTAAGCACCTAGTAGTTTAACACCATCTAGTTTCCCCTGGAAACAAAAAAGTGAACTCTCCTTTCCTTGCTTCTCTTTCTGTATTCTATTAAGTGTCTGATTAGCAACATGATAATTGCAGAATACTTTTACATTTACCTTGTAGTTTGACAATATTGTCTTAATTGTATTTAAACTGATAATGTCCTTTGCCAGAAGATTTAGCCCATGTGAAAGATAGCCAAATATTACTAAGTGAGAATACTTTCCTTTTAAAAGCTGCCAAGTAGCTTTCATGTTTCTAGAATTGTCGGTTACAAGAGCTTGTACTTTAGAGCGGCCAGATCTATACATTTCTACACTTAATAGGTTGGCTATGTATTCTCCTGTATGACGATTAGATTTTGTAGCAATTGCTTTCAGGAATATTGGTTCAGGTGTGGCAAACATTATGTTCATCAAAGGATTTCCTTGTACATCAGTCCATCCATCTGAGATCAGTGTCAGTGATTCTGCTTAGCCAATCTTTTGAACAACTAATTCTTGAACCCTATCGTACTCACAATCTAAAACAGAATGTAATAAGTGATAACGTGATAGTAATTTGAATGATGGGCAAATTTTTTATAATAATCCTTCCAATACTTATTTTTTGTTATGGAAAGAGGAGAACCACTTGCAAATATAGCACATGCTAATGTCTGCTCTGCTTTTCCTTTTTCTTCTGTTGACATTTTATCCAGAAAATTTGCTAAGATCAATGATTGTTTTGAACTGCAACCTGAAGTAGATGAATGTTGCATTAACCATGATGAAGATGGTTTTGCATTTGCCTCTCTGTCAACCAAACCTACTGCCACATCTTAAGTGCTCGTATATGATGACTCTACTTCTTCACTTTCCTCCATTACCTGCAACAAAATAAAAACAAACTTAAAGTAGACTACTTGAGCTACACCGTAAGCAGGGGTCACATTATGACAGGGTGGGTGACTTTCTGACACTAAGGTTTTTACTATTACTCAAATTTTCTTTAATTTCAAAGAGGTTGTTTCAAATGTTCAGTGTTTAAATTAGTACCACTGAACATCTGAAGCATCCAATTGAAAAAGGTGGTATTTTAATACTATTTTATGTGTCACAAAGTCACCCCACATTTGTCACAAAGTGACTCTCACTTACGGTACTATACTGCCTGTTGCTGACATTAAGTTAAGTGAGATTCAAATGTTATTTTGTAAGTTGCTGTTCATGAATGGTAGGAAGGGGATCTAGGGATGCCTTCTTATTTCTCTACAAGTTACGAGCATAATAAATTTATATACTTTTATTAGTGATGTCGCAATACCACTATCTCCATTCTCAATACAGATTCCGATACCATTCTCAATTCCAAAAATCACAATTCCTTTTATCAGTTTACGTAGAAGGGCCTTGACAATATATTAAAAAGAACTCACCAAAACTGCATTAGTGACATTATTAATATTACTACTAGTTTATGGATGCACAATCATTGGGAACATATTAGTACTAATCAAATTAAAAATACCCAGAAGTGGTGTAATATGCATCTCACGCAATAAATCTTTAATTCAAAATTAATTATTTAACTTATTTAAAGTAGAGAAACAAATAAAACAGAAAATGTATAAATCTAAAGATTTCTGGGAAAAAAAATTATATCACTGAATATTCTCTAAACATTATAACTAACCCGGCAACACTGATTGCATACTGATTTTAATAGGATCAAATAAATGCAGTGCCCGCAATCGCAACACTCCTACCTCCACTAGCAGTAATACAAGGTTCGTTCCATTCTGCCGCTCTTTTTGACCTTTTGTCTCTTTCGTGTTCCATTCACTGGAAGCAGTATGGCGGCGGTCGTTCCATTCGTCAGGTCAAAATGCCTCTGGGTCACTTAGATTATGCCCAATTTGCTCCTCCTCTTAAGCAGGAGTTGCGAGGGCAAGTCGTCTGCTGGGTAGATTTTGGCGCAGTAAAACTGCGCAGAAGGAACTAAAACTTGTCGACGTCGCTGTTACCAGAAACGAACTAATCTAAGTAATGCTAACACTTCCCAAAACACTGAAAACAACTGACGTTCGAAATGAAACGGTAACCGGACTACTGATAAAACGCAAACAGCAGACGTCCGCCCTTTAACCTACAAATGCACACGTCTGTCTGAAAAACAAACACGGGAAACGAGCTACCACGGCTTCAAATTGAAATACGATAAAAATATTACGACACTTTCCAGAGCTTCATACACCCGAAAGAATTTTACACCCACATCCCGAAAAATTACGAATATTGCGTCATTACAAGCTAAGGTAATGTTTCTGCAGTAATTGGTTTTTAATGGCTCGATTCTTAGATTTTAGATTCTTGATTCTACAATTCCTTAAGAATTGAGGGCATCGTGGAATTAAATTTTATATACATAAATTTAATTCAAAAACATGAAATCAACATAATTTGCTATATGACTAAAAAAAGCATAATAGAACACTCAGTTTCTGAGAATTTATTAAAATAATATTTCAGAAAAATCTTTTACTTCCTACTGTAAACAGCCTATATTTGAATTAAAAATAATAAATATACTTACATTTGATTCCTGATACAAATTACTTCTTCCAGAAACAGCTGCTCCAACATTTTTTTGTATTAGTTTCCGGTACAAGGATTGTATCCTCTCTGGGCATTTTTTATATGTTGTCAAATGTCTCTTCATTCTTGTTGCATTGTTTGTCTAAGTTTGTCCACAACATTTACATTTTCCTTTTATCGTCTTTGTGTTTCCCTCACAAACTTCAATATAATGGTGCCGCACACCAGTTTGTTTTACATTAGGCATTACTTACAATCACACTTTACATTTAATTATCCAGATAAACGTAATGTGTACTTCAAAACTTGAGGCTCACTCACAGTAACGTTTGAGCTGTAACTAACTCACAACTACAGAGCACACCTGTTTACATAGCAAGGTAAATCCCCTGCACAAAGGAAATCCCTATATCAATTTTATCATTGTCCCCTTATTATATGGAGGCACTGAGGCACGGAATTCCCCTTATAATTTTCTCACTGGTCTCTTTTGCAAGGTGAACCCCAGCAGCCCCGTCTGTTGTGAAGACAGGAAATTCCCCTTGAATTTGTATTTTCATTATATTTCCCCCTTTTTAGTTGAAGTGTTTGTTAACCAAATATTATAGTAAAGTGAATCCCTAAATTCACGTGATCATCCTAAATAATTTTAATAAAATGGGGCCTTTTTCGAATTAAAATTTTTTCCAGAAAAACATATCAGAAAATTTTTTAATTCAGAAAATTTTACATCCCATATCTTGAGGACCGATCAAATGATATGCATATAGAGATCCTCCTTTGTTGGATTTTTTTTGCAAAGTAGTGTCAGGTGAGTAAACTGAACAGTTTGTCATATTTGCGGAATAATTTGACTAATTTCCACAAAATTTTGCACACATACAGAAGGCCAAGTATACTTACATGATTTAAATGGGGTCAGGCAAGGATTAAAAAATGGCGGCCATATACAATTTTTTATGGGTAATTATCCAGAGTAGCTGCTTTTCTGAAGGAAACGTCCTAGACCAACAAAAGTAGCATCAATGGGTTCTGCACAGCTTACCTTGTTAATATTCCGGAGGGCGTAATGTTAAAATAAGTAGAACGTATTAAAAAAAATAGTTAAAAGTACGAGCAGTTCGCAGCTTTGTTTACGTCGGACGCCATGATTTTTGGTGAAGTAATGCATTATTAATGTGAACAAATGTGCATCGTGCCGTCACCTTATTGGCTATGAGGTCTGTAGACGTCATCATCACGGAATTTTACGTGGAAGTTGAGATGCCATTAGTTGAAGTTGAGACACGACCCAGTGCAGAAGGCTTGTGATTTAAGATTGGAGGGTGCAATAACGAGTGCTTCTGTGCGTAATATTCGCCTATGTGGCGGGTGTTACTTGGATTTTTTAGTAGATTGTGGTGTTTTGTGAATTGAGGTCAGATGCACGACAGTTGAATGGGTCGTGGACAGAGGAACAGCACCCGCCACCTACCTAGGTGAGTTAATTCATATTCTTTTGTGTGTTTTACGGTTCCTTTAAATCCCCAAAATCCTAGATTAGAATAAAATTGTAGGTTAGATTAAAGCCCTAAAGTCCTAGATTAGAATTAAATTGTAGGTTAGATTAACACCATACAATCCTAGGTTAGTTTAAAACCCTACAACCCTAGGTTAGTTTAAAAATGTAAAATAGTGATTCACCCTTCGTGGGGTTAGGTTCCGTTAGCTTAGGTGGGCACATATTACGAAATTAGTCGGACGTTAGTTCCCCTAGTATATTTGTGTTCTGCATAATTAGTAAAGTGGAAATATATACTTTTCAGGGTTTTTTTTTTTTTTTACAGAAAAGCTGCTACTATGTGTTTGGCTAATTTATTTAAAAATTTAACAATTTCAATCAAACTTATTATGCTGACATTATCTATTACAAACATTGTGTACAGGTTTTTATGCCATATCTGAGAGACCAATCAAATGATTTCCATCCAATTTGTCACACAAGTCGTGTTATGGTAGGCCTGTAAACTGTGTTTCAGAGGCTCAGACACTTATTTCCAAAATGATGGCCGAGTAAACATTTTAGGTTAGTGAACCCTATCATTGAAAATATTAAACCGATTACATCCGAAGTTGATGCTCCGAATCCTACCTCAGTGATGCAGTTGATTGCAAGCTAGCTTAATTTTATGAGTTTTTTTCTGAATTTGAATCTAGGGTTAAGTCACTTGTGCATTTTAATTGTATTTGTACTGTTTCACATGTTTCTGGTTTCATCTCTAATGATATTGCTGTCATGAGACGTCAATGCCTAGCTTACCTACCATCTAAGCTTTTGAGAACATCACTAAAATTAATTTGCATCCATGTAGAGGAAAGTAAGCTCATTAGTTATCAGTAACTTCTTGTTTTTTGTGTCTTTACCAGAGATTGATACACCTCACTCCACAAAATTCATGCTGATTGACATTACTAAAACACTCATTTGGCATCTGGAGTAAAATTAGGAAAGGTTGTGGTATCTCTTTGCCAAACAGTACCACACTAGGAGACTGATATATGCTTTCATGTACAACCAAATTCAAAGCACATTCAAACATGCCAAGTTACTGGTTCTAAGCACTCTGTTCTGGTGAAGGAAAATAGTCATCTCTATCAACTAAATTAAGACATGGATAGTAGGAACTATTAAACACTTGTTTGATTCCCCCAGTAAAACACATATCTTTCATGATTATTGAAGCAAAGTCAGTGACATTATCTAAAATAAGATGTTCAGGGTTTTTAAACAATTTTTTACATTTCACCAATTAATTTTCTGCTCTTCTGGTAGAACTGTCCTTGAAAAGCTAATATATGTCTCTAAGGAACCGATTCAAATTCTAAACAGCTTCTTTGAGTCCTGTTTTAACTGCACCATTCAATATATGAAGACCAAACCTTAAAATATTAATCAAGCCTCTCCCATCGGAACCATCAACGTGCATTTTATCTTTGTTTTCTGAAGAAACTCAAATTGACTTTTGGTCCATCCATCGAGACTTGCAGTACCGTAAAACGGGATGATTAGAAACACTGGGGTGAAAAGAAACAGAACTTGAAAACAAAATTGTTAAGTATTCTGACTGAAAGACAAATCACGAAAATGTGCGAGTCCTATTTTGTGTACAATAAATAATACTGTCAGATTTTTTGGGTTTGTTTTCCACTATGACGACTTCAAACTTCATTTGAGATTTTTGTTTCTTTTCATCCCAGAGCTTCTAATCTCCCCATTTTACGGTACTCTATCAAAGGGGTGTTAGCCCTCAAATTTCATTAACAGGTATTAGCTGTTGCGCATACTAAAAAGACACAGTTGAAAATCTTTGCTGATTCATGTCCCAAAATCTTACAACTTGATCCATTTGACCACACAGAGATTTTATTTAGCGATTCGTCAAAACAAATTACATAGTTGGAACACATTATTTTAGATTGTCTAGCAAACATGCTTTGAAATGAGGTCCCAATTCATAATCTATAATATGCCTTTATTCTACTAAATATAAACTTAGAGGTTACAGCCCCATCTGGAAATGTATGTTTGAAAGTTTCGTTATATAGCCACAAGAGCCGAGAGAAAATTTCTTTGCAACAACCTCTAAAACCCATATTATTTCTGCTTTCGTTACATTCTCAGTCACTGGTGATGCAAGTAACCAGTCTTATTTGTAATGACTTTTGTGTTCAGTCCCATATTACTGTTATCTAAAGTCTGTGGCTTCTATTTTGTAGAACAGCTTGAATTTGTTGGTTCAGGTTCTAGTCTTTTAAAGACCTTCCAGGCATTTGTGGGTGGAATGGGTTCATTGAAGAGGTGACAAGAGAAGTACCGTACCAAACGACGTTCATCGATTGCCAGCCGTTCATCAACGCTCCTCCGAGTGATTATGATACAATCTACACAGCATTGTTGAGTGCTTTAGAAAAAACACATTCATTGGGGCAGAAAACCACTTTTGTCACATTTGATCAACCTCTTTACCTCAAGGTACGAGATATTGAGGGTTGTGTGGGAGACCCTGAACTGCCTAATGTGGTCATAAAGCTAGGAGGGTTTCATTTGTTAATGTCATTCATAGGGGTGGTGAGTTTTATCATAGAAGGGAGTGACCTGACCAAACTTTTCAATACAGTGCACGCAGTCAATAGTACTGAGAAGATTTTGACTGGACATGCTTACACTAGGGCTGTCAGAGCACACATGTTGGCTCTTACAGCTCTAGGTAAGGTGATAATGGAGTCCCTCAACTTCTCCCCCACGTTCCACTTCGAAGTTGAGCAACTTTTGTATAGTATGGATCAATCTGAGCTACTGGACANTCGATCTGAGCTACTGGACGCACATGAAAGGGATTGTGGGAAGGAAATCGAACAAAAAATGAAAGCCCAGCTTCAACATTTCGCTAATCTAGGGCCCACTGCAAAGTTGTGGATTCAGTATTTTGAAATGATAACTTAAGTGGTGAGATTTGTTGAATCTGAGCGAATGGGCAACTGGAAACTTCAACTTGAAGTCATACACAAGATGCTACCATACTTCCACGCCAGCGGCCACTATTTATATGGCAAGTGTGCCCATATGTATTTGCAAGATATGCTTACATTGGAGCATTCTATGCCACCAGATGAATTCAGGGCATTTACTTCGAAAGGGGGTTTCACTATTCGACGTAGTGAAAAATACTGGTGCGGAACATGGAGTGATATGTGCATTGAGCATGAGCTCATGAAGAATATGAAGGTTCAAGGTGGGCTGAGTAGAGGTCGTGGGTTCAGCGAGAGCATTTTGGCGAGGTGATCGCTGGGCATGGCCTCACTCCTGCATGTTGCTAACGCAATCGAGGATTTCTAAGGAGTGAATTTTGCAACATCCAAACAGTATGTGGATAGTCGCGATGCAAGGGTACGTCGGGACAGCAATGATACTAAAAAAATGTTAGAGTGGTTTCATCAACACCCACCTTTCTCCGATACCCCAGAACTCATTTCAATCAGCAGTGCGATAGTGGGGGGTGTTAAAATCAATTGTCACTTGTCCATGGAGGTGGGGACCCAATGTATCAATGGAATTATTGGTTGTGATTTTTAATTGGTCAAGTTCAAACGGAGTGACCGGGGGGTGCCCCTTGCAACCATCAACTCAGCCGTCCTGATTAATGATGAACTTGTGATCATTAAGCCAACCACTCTGTTTCAAAGTATGGTTGTTGTCAAACAATCAGAAGAAGAACTAGAGAATTTCTTAACCTATGAACTGTCTCCATATCCCCTAGCTTTGTTTGACAGGGGTGGCATGCGAAAAGGAACAAAATTGACTTTGTACAAAGCTTTTCAACCACTTCCAGACACCTCACCTTTGGACAGCAGTACAGTATACGTGATTGATGGAGGTTTTGTGTTGCAAAGAGTTGTATGGTCGAGTGGGCATGCATTCAAACATATTTGCGACACTTACATCAATTACATTTGAAAGAACTACAAGTCAAGTGCAGTGATTGTTTTTGATGGATACCCTGATGGGCACAAAAGCACTAAATCCATAGAGCTCTTGAGGAGATCAAGCAAGAAGCACTCAGTGGAAATACAGTTCACCCACACAATGATACCAACGATTTCTCAAGAAAACTTTCTGTCAAATGCAAAAAACAAGTCGAATAATCACCATGCTGATGGCAAAGTGCAATGAGGCTGGAATTGTCTGCGAGCAAGCAACTGAGGATGCAGATACGCTAATAGTGCAAACGGCTGAATCCCTGGCTTCAACTCATGAAAATATTGCAGTTGTGGGGGAAGATATAGACCTTCTGGTCATAACAATGGGTCTCCAAACGTCTCTTAATGTATTTTTCCTCAAACCAGGCAAAGGGAGAGCACCTCAATTCCTGTACCAACCTGGAAGTGCAGTGGAGAAGAGTTTCGCCAACCATATGCTGTTCCTCCATGCAATGAGTGGTTGTGACTCCACATCAGCTTTGTTTAACCAAGGCAAGGCCAAATTCCTGAAGAGTGTGACTAAAAATCCGGATCTTAAAGCCTATATTAATAAATTTACTGATCCTTCAGCCCATCTAGAGGAAATTACTGCTGCTGGAGAAAAATTTCTTGTTTCCCTGTATGGCGGTAACCACCAATCAAGAAATCTCAACAAGCTGAGATACAAGCACTGTGTGACATCAGCATACAAGGTCACAGGAAATATTGCTTCTATCTTTCCCACTGAAGGTGCAGCCCATCAAAACAGCCTCAGAGTTTTCCACCAAGTGCAGCAGTGGATCGGCAATGATTTAGAACCTGAGAAGTGGGGGTGGAAGTCGACCAAAAACGGCTTGGTCCCAGTTACCACCCTGAGGTCCCCAACTCCGGAGAGACTTCAACTTATTTCCTGCAAATGCAAGAAGGACTGCAGAGGAAGTTGTGGATGTAGACGTGCAGGTCTCTTCTGCACAAGGCTTTGTCTACATTGTGAAGGGGCATGCTCCAACATTGGCAGCAGTTTCAATGAGGAAGATGAAGACAACTAGGACGACCCCACTGTTGCAATACCACTGTCTGAAGCAGCTGGAGTGACAGAAGGTAGTAATTCTTACAATTTTTTACAGCATTTCTACAGAATTATACCTTTACTATTCACGTTTTCCCTATCATATAAATTATCGAACTCTATCATAATTTTTCCTCTTGCAGAACTGCCATTCATCCCCCTCCAACTTGACCAGCCCAGACCTTCTACTGCCAGAGACGATATCCCCCTGCCTGGACCATCAACGTCTGTACGCAAACGAATACGACTTCAATAACCACATCCTCTTGTAAAATGAAATAAAAGCATGTTCCAAACTTATTTTACTTCGCCACTACTCCTCTACGAAACCCAAAGTTATTTCTAAGTAAAATAACTAACTTAAAGAAATCTCATGTAATGCATAATCGGATTTCATTAACATTCATATTTACAATCAATTCATTCAAAACAGTTGTTTTAAAGCATGATATAGTGAAAGTAGAGCGCCGATGAGAGATAGAAAGGTGGGAGAGGGCGCTTCTCAGTTTTGGCCAGGGGGACCAAAACCTTGCCACTTTTCATTGCACAACCCACGTTATGAGAAATTTAAATTTCATAAATGCATTCTATAGGAAATTTGGTCTACTTTAATTTTGATTGAAGTGGCATTTTCGATTAAACTAATAGTTTTCGAGTTATCGCGGGTGAAAGAGAGCGTTTCTCTAGTTTTTGCCAAAGGGCCAAAAAATCACCCTTTCTCAGCGTGCTCTAGCGCCTGGATACTTCGTCAGAAAATTAAACATGATAAATGCATTTTGTAGGAAGTTTTGTCTACTTTAATTTTGTATAGAATGGTCTTTTCGATTAAACGCACAATTTTGGAGATATAAGCCAAAAACTAAAAAAACTATGAAATTTTTACGGTTTTTTTGGCGTTTTTCTTGTGTAGTTCACCGCCCTCGAGGGCGTAAACATGAAATTCGGATTCAGCACCCCAAAAAACATATAGAGCCGGTGAGAAAAAAACTTCCAGAATTTTTTCTTGGTAAAGCCACCGGTTGACTAGACTACAGGTAAATGAATGCGGTGCTCCATGCACCAGGAAGCAAAGTGGAATATATATGCACACTATCACTTTTCCCGACTTATTAGTTAAAAGTGTTTTTTTTATGTTTTTGTGCTTTTCTGCAATACTTTTTATGTTTATGTTTAATATCCCACACTTTGTTTGCTCTTCACAACCTCCCCTAAATAGCATTATTTAATACGTCAATAAAATAAATAAATGCACCTATGCAGAAATGAATACGTATGTAACAACTTCCGTACCACCTTAAAACACCATTCTCAATTTTTGCTCTCAAAATTTTTGGAAAAGTCACTAAAATAAACAATTAACTTATGTATGAAAGTAAAATATTTAACAGAAGGTAAACTGATTTCATTAAGAATATTTCTTTAAAATAGTATTGCTTGTTATAGTAGAACCCATTCACTCAAATGAAATTTGCAATACCCATATCTTGTGTGTGGTAAGTTATTCCTGACCTAAAAAAACCAGTTGATTTGTACAATAAGATACCGACATTGTTTACACATCTGATGTAGGCGATGGCATAGTGATAAGTACAGTGGTAACTGTAGGAAATAAAAATAATAAGGGTGGAAGAGGTTGGTAGTGGTGTCTTGTATGTTACATCAATCATATGCAATTGTGAAAGTTAATGTGGCGGGACGTACAAAATACAGTGTACAGTAAAGTGTAATTTGCGATAAAGAGGTAGTGTCTGAAACATTCATTTAAGTTTAATTATGTGAGTTGTATAATAAAATGACTATATGTTCCGCTGAGTTAGCGACAAAAAAAATGTTAGTATTAAAAATCTCCTGAAAAAGAAATTGACTATGCAGGTGTTATTAGGATGTGTCAATTGTGGATCTTAGTATTTTGTAATGAAACAATGGTAATATCTGTTAGTAGCAAGAGTGTTGTTTGTCGAGAAAGTTGCAAAATTTATGAGCGTTGAAAAGGAATCATTGCAGTATGTGGATATGTATGTGTGAAGTTATTTGAAGGTATGTACTTATTACAAGAGTAACGTAAGAGTGTTGGGAAAGGTTTTTACATATAGATGTATCTAGTGTTTATTTGCAATTGAGCCAACAGTAGTAGCAATAAGTCAAAGCAGTCTGTACACATGTTTGTAACTTACCTAGTTTAGCAGTGGGTGGTATTGTATAATATTTTTAAGGGTGTAATAAACAGTGTTGTGGTTAGGTATTGTCAGGTTAGGATTCCGTAGCGGCAACAAAAGTCATTGCTGTTTTTATTTAATAATGGGATAGTAGTGGATGGTATCGTATAATATTTTGAATGGTATAATAAATGGTTTTGTAAGTAGGTAATGTTAGAATAGGATTCTGCAGTGCCAAGTCTTCGCAGTTTTTATTTAATTATCGGGTAGCTGTGGATGCAGAGGCCGATTATCCGTAAGGCAAACTAGGCACGTGCCTAGGGGCGCGAGGTTACAAAGGAGCGCGCGCATGGAATTTTTAAACAAAGAAAAAAAAACATAAAATTAATTGCGTCAGTAAGTATGCATCTACTTACACAATATAAAAGATTCTTTATTTCTACAGAGATGGGCTTACAAAGCGTGCTCTGCCTTCCTGATCATTCCTACATCACCTGATTTCATAATAGAAGTTGGTAAGATACAACTGCAGTGTTGCGCGTTCGTCGCGTTGATCGCGAGCATCGGACGTTGCTAGATTGTGAGGACGAGGGTGCGGCGTGGGGGCGGGAGAGAAGCGGCAGACGCCGAACGAGTGACACGACTTTCAGCTCTGTTGTCGTCGGTTACGCGCGCTTCTATTGTTTACATTCTTGCTGCGGTATTTGTGTGTAATTAGTCCATTACATTTTAGTTTATTACTTAAAGAATGAGTGAATTGAAGAAAAAACCTAGTGGTTTAGCAAATAAAAGGAAGGCTAAGGAAAAAGAAGAAAAATATCAAAATGTAATAAAGCACACAAAAAATATAGACACATTTTTTTCAAAATTAAAAAGTGATGATTTGGAATTTTCTAACTCAATTCACAGTGCGTCTCCTACCAACCCTATTCAATGTGAAATTCCTACTAGTTCCAAACCACCACAAGATTTGTCCGTGCCCACGCCGCCTACTCTGTCAGCAGTGGAAGTTGTGAAGCAGTCGCAAAATAGGCTGGTTATAGTGGATTGCGACCCAGTCAAGTGGGATATCAATAACCAAACACAAGAAAATATTGCACTGAATGGCTTTAATCAAAATATAAATGCAGATTTTTCATTAAGTAAGAAAATATATAAAGATAAAATCTCAAGTTATTTGACAAAAACTATGCTTGAACGAAAGTTATTAAATAGAGAAAAACGTCCAAGGAAATGGCTTATTTACTCTCCAAGTACAGGAAAAGTTTATTGTAGACCTTGTTTATTATTCGTGGTGGAACTAGTTTTGGAAAACAAGATGTTGGTTTTAATGATTGGAAGAACGCATCGATTAGATTAGAAAGCCACGAAAACTCATGTGAACATAAAAGATGTGTTTTGACCTTGCAACGTAGATCTAACATTGTCGGTCGTGTCGATCATGAGCTTGCCGATCAATTTCTAGAAGAGTTAACTTATTGGCGTGAAGTTTTGAAACGAGTGGTTGCGACTGTTAAGTCTTTAGCATCGCGTGGTTTACCTTTTAGGGGACATGACGAAAAACTTGGCTCTCTTCATAACGGAAATTATTTAATGACGCTGGAACTCATAGCGGAGTTTGATCCGTTTTTAAGTAAACATATTGCCCGATATGGCGGCAAGGGAAAGGAATGTACCAATTACTTAAGTTCTACAATATGTGACGAATTTATTGAATTAATGGCAAACAAAACTTTAACACAAATAAAAAATGAAATCAAGATATCAAAATATTATTCAATAATAGTGGATTCAACATCAGATATTTCCCACATTGACCAATTAACTTTCGTGATCCGATACATTCAAGATGGTACTCCCGTCAAACGTTTTCTTAAGTTTATCGCAAATGTCGGTCACAAATCACAAGACATTGCAGATGCTATTATTGAAACATTAGACATGTTTGATATTAATATATTATACTGTAGAGGCCAGTTGTATGATAATGCTGCAAATATGTCAGACATTTACAATGGATTACAGGCCAAAATAAAATAACTATGTCCCCTAGCAGAATATATACCCTGCTCCGCACATTCGCTTAACCTAGTGGGTGAATGTGCCGCTGAATGCGCTCAAGAAGCTTGTTGGTTCTTTGGTCTCCTTCAAGAAATTTACACATTTTTTACAGCTTCAACTCAAAGATGGGAAACTCTACAAGCACAAATACTCCTAGGTAATTATAAAAAAAAAAAAAAAACTACTGTCAAAAATCCATCTGACACGCTGGTCAGCTCGAGCAGATGCTTGTAAAAGTTTGAAAGAGTCATTTCCAGAAATTAACGATGTTTTGATTGCTATCGAGAGCAATCCTGAGCAAAAACGTTCCGCTGTATGTGAAGCTAAAGGAATAAGATTGAAATTAGAACGACTAGAAAATGCTTTCATGATCGTGTTTTGGGGTTTTATTTTGGTTCACATGAACAAAAACAACAAAAAATTACAGTCCGTTGACATTGACATTTGTACAGTTATTCATATGTATGACAGTCTTATTCACATAATTTCTGCAGAAAGGAAAAATTTTAATAAATATGAACAGCAAGCCTTGGAGCTCTCATTAGTCAAAGAATATGAAAAGGACACAAAGAGGATACAGAAGAGAAAGCTCACAGCAGATGAATCTGCCGAAGATGTTACTTCTTCATTATCTGGTCGGGAAACATTCAGAGTGACAGTATATGTAGTAATTATAGACAGACTTGTGGTTGAACTTCAAAACAGACGAGAAGCGTACAGCAATTTTTACAGTAAATTTTTGTTTTTAAGCAATTTAATCAATTTGAACACTGAAGAAGTTCAAAATAAAGCAAATATGTTAGTAACAATGTATTCTGGTGATTTAGAAAAGTGCTTTGTTGATGAATGTATCCATCTACGTTCTTATTTTATTATTTAACAACGATAGCTCGAGACGGAGAACTGCCCCGAACAACTAACACGATTTTAGAGGTTATAAGAAATAAAGAACTTGAAACAATTTACCCAAACATTGACATAGCCTTAAGAATGTGCGTATCGACGGCAGTCAGAAAATGCAGTGGTGAGCGGAGTTTCTCCTGTCTAAAGAGAGTGAAAAATTATCTTCGCTCAACCATGACAGATAAGAGATTAAATTTGTTAGCAATACTTAACATTGAATCAAACTTATTGCTATCTTTAAACTATGACAATGTTATTGACAATTTCGCAAGACAAAAATGTAGATGCAAAAAATTTGTAATTAATTTTTTTTAACAATTTTTATTGAATGTGATTAGTAACAAAGTTTAAATAAATAATTCATAACTTTATTTTTTTTATTTATTTAATATTAATAAATTATTTTAAGCTTTTACATAATTAATGATAACACACCATCATCTGTCAACACGCATACAGTCAGATCTGTTTCCCTGAGAGGCATCATGGATTTCCACGTTCGTTCTGTCCCTCTTGCTTTCTTCACTCTCATCACATATTTCATTCACGCCTAAGGGTAAGTACACGTGTCCTGGCCTACCTAAGTACCCCTACTAATAATATCTTGGAGTGATCAAAACCGCCTCCTCTTTAATATAGAAAAGTGTCAAGTGATGTCCTTCACTCGTTCCATATAAAAGTATAATCACCAACTACCAGCTATGCAATGAGACAATTCCTCGTTCTTTCAAAGTTAGAGATCTTGGGGTTGAATACAACTCACAGCTTAACTTCCGCAATCATATTCATACACTCGCTGTCACATGTTTTAAACGTCTAGGGTTTGTATCACGTAATCACAAAAAATTTACCAACATGAATGCTATAAAATTATTGTATACTTCTCTGATACGCTCGAAGATTGTGGCTTGTGCGTGTAGACACTGGGCAAAAATTGTGGTTGCTACAACAGCAGCTGTAGTTGAGGTTACTACAAGTTGGAGTAAAGAAATGCCAACTCCAACTTGGAGTAACCTCTACCACACATGTAGTAACGCCAACTACAGTCATCAATGTTTACTACTACTAGTACTAGTTAAAACTTATAATATATGGGCGCTAAAGGGGCGTCGATGAGGTGCTTGCCTAGGGCGCTCTCAACATTTAATCCGCCTCTGAGTCGATGGTATAGTATAATAATATTGAAGGGTGTAATAAATAGTGTTATAAGAAGGTAATGTCAGTAAGAGTTCTGTAGTGTTGAGTCTCTGCCATTTTTTATTTAATAACTGGATAGCAGTGAATGGCATCATATAGTTTTTGAAGGGTGTTATAAACTGTGTTATAATGTTAGGTACATAATGTTAGGTTAGGGTTCTGTAGTGTGATGCGACACCATCTAGAACCTCACCATAGAACTGAAGTCAAGTTAGATTCAAATCTCAGATTCATTCCCTTGTTGCCAATTACAGGAAAAAATTCACTATTACAAACAAATTTAACCACAAATTGCATATTTTTGCATTTTTAGAAAATATATTGTATGTATCAAACCATCTTCTTAAAAAAAACGTGCAATTCAGTGTGACTTAATTTATTTACGTGACAGTAGAGTATAATCTTTCGGGAAAACAAGAACAATTTGCAGGAAATTTTTTTCTCCTGAAAATTTGAAATTGTACCGTATAATTGAATGAAGAAATCTTGTTACGTACTGAATGCTCTTTGGAAAGGAATATCAGATTCAGTGTGACACTATTTGGTTTTCACTTTAGACTGTAGGGCTCCGAACTCTTGAGTAATTTTGAAAGGGCAAGTACACTGCACAAATTTAGTTTTTCTTGAAAATTTTATATACTTGTGCCGCCAAGATTTTCTGTTACGCAGTAAACCCTTTAGCATCAAGGAAAATTATATGCAGTGTGGCGGCATTTGGTTTAGGGAAAGTAAGACTCCGAACTTGGAGTGGTGCGGAAGTTTGGTAACACTTGATAGAAAAATTATTTTTTTCAATGACTGAGCAATTGTAACTATATACATGGTATGGAGAAATATTAATTTAGTTTATTTATTAAATTTTTATTTTTTTGATTATGTGAAAGCAACAAGGTGTTGTGTAACTTGACTGAGTAACTTTGAGAGACACATTATGTGTCTTGTAGAAAATCAATAACATGTAGGTATACGAGACAACAGCCATACAATTGTTCTTTAGAACAAAGCAATGACACTGAACCAAAAAAATATAACACTCACATAGAATAAAACATATAACACTTTATAATCAAATCACAGGTTTGATGCTTAATAGCTACTCTAACAGCACACGTTGAGAGCATAAAAATTTAATTACGCTGAATTTCTTCAGGCAAATGATTATCAAATGAAAAATAAAAATTATGAAAATTTGTTGTGCATTAAAGATGAGGAAAATTACAAATAAGTTCAGCAAAATGTTGGAGTTTAATTGCTTGAAGTAACACCCACCATTCTCTTCTGTTATGTGACGTGGCTTCCTGACATTTTATACTAGTTCCTGGGACCTGATAACTATTTTGACTTACGGTAGTGCCTGGGAATTCAAAATTTTAACCACAGCAAGAATTATCGCAGCCGTCTGACTCAAAAGGTTCAACTAGAAGTTTAGCTTCCGGCCACTTCATACCTAAACAGCATAAAAAAAAACTAGTTACTTAAAAAAATAATTAAAATTTAGGTAAAATGCAAATACAAGAAATGCAATTACAATTAAAATAAAACTGAAAAAGTATTAATTACATTTCAATGCTAAAATAAGTTCATAAAGTAAATATTCCTTCTCAAATAAATTTGTGGAAATTATATTACTTACCACTAAAAATGGAAATGTTAAATCAATATTTATACTACACATTAGTTTTAATTATGATTCTATACTGAAACTGGTATAATTTCATTTAAATGTATAAATTAATATTGTCATTTTTATCAACACTTATTATCATTTTCAATTTAAACATAGCCTAAAAATTTTTTACCAATTTTGTTTTATTAACATTATTATATTGATAACAGTTAGTTCAAACTAAAAAAAAACTTGTTCACCTTACATTCCCTACTGTCCCTAAAGCAAATGAAATCGCATTAAATCTGATATTCCTTTACAAACAGCATTTAGTACATAACATAATATGTGTCTGTCAGTATGCGAAAAATTTCAGTTTATCACGCGAAAAATTATTTTTCTGTCAGGTGTTACCATTATTCCACACCACTCCCAGTTTGGAGTCATACTGTTTCAAAACCAAAAAGCGCTGTACTGAATTTGATGTTTCTTAATGCAGATAGTTCAATACGTAACCGAATATCTTAGCACAAGTAGGCAGTAAAAATGACTCCAGTTCGGAGCCATACAGTCTGAAAACCAAATGATATCACACTGAATCTAATATTCCTTTGCAAATAGCATCCTGTATGTAACATTAATTTCTTTATTCAGGTATGCGGTACAGTTTCAAATTTTCTGGGAAAAAAATTTTTTTTCTGTTATCTGTAATCAAACTTCCGCACCACTCCAAGTTCAGAGTCCTACTTTCCCAAGTCCAAATGCTGCACCATTGAATTTAATCTTCCTTCATACAAACAGTTTAATGCATAACATAAAATCTTAGCAAAAGTATGGAAAACTTCAAAAAAAAAAATTAAGGAGAGTATGCATATTGATTTTGGTAATTTTTTTCAAAAGTTGGTAGTCACTGTGTTTTAAAGTGTACTTGTGGAAGTGAATCTGAGATTTGAATCTAACTTGAGTGCAGTCACCATAGACCTGTTTTTAAGTTAGTGTTTTTCTGTCTACAACTGTCTGCATTAAAGGAAATTATTTTATTTTATCCATATTCAAAAGATAGTGATGCCCACATTCGAATCTTTCAAACTGTAGATGGAATTTAGGGATATCATAGAAGTGGTGCAGCGAACAAGAGGCAAAGAATTAACAAGAAATTGGAGCTAATAAAAAAAAGTATTGAACTATGCTATTGCAATTAAGTTTAAAGAGAATTCCAATTTATGGGAAGTGTTACTGAGTAGACCATAGAGAGTATATTGCAGGCATGGAACATTACACAGCAGACAAACTGAACAATGGTATTAGTGACTCACCAAATGGCAAAGCTAATAATGCTGGGTATAGAAAGCACTATCTGAGCCAGCAAGAACCTACTGCTATACTATTAATATGATGTGGGAATTACAGGCAGGGCAGTCTGCAGTAATGGCTAACAAAACCAAACTGAGGCCTAACTTGAAAACCCAGCCAAGCAGGTCTCAAAAGTCATTCAGAATTAACACAGAAAGAAATGAGGTCCATTTTACAGGAGGATATGAAAGCTATATGAACCTCTACACAGGTTGAGCCACTATGTCTTAGCCGAGTCATTATGCACTCACATGCAAAGTATTCATAAAGAATATCAGGCCAAAATGAATGATGTCCATTAGTCAGCAGTGGTAGAAACCGTATTAGAAATTGTGCCCGCTTTTGAGCACCCAGCACGTAAACTCTGCTGTTGCGATTTGTTTATCAAACCATTCTCAAACTGCTGGTGATATAAGTGCGGTTAAGGATTCATTAGCTCATTTGTAAAGTACAGCCACACTTGTAGCTCCCTTATTTAGCCCAGATTTTGAAATTACGAAGAGTGTCTCCACACTTGAGAATGTAATTAAAACCTTACAAAATACAAAGGACAGCAATATTAGCAGTGGACCAGTCGCTTCTACTTCAGCGGGAATTACTGGGAATCCTACCATACCATGTCAGTTATAACATATCCAAAATCGGCCCCGGCTGTTAGTGGAAGCTATACCAACATTTCATGGAAGGGACACAGAATACTGTTAGACACATTGCTGAGTCTGACTTATTACCATATATGGATTTTGCACGACAAGACAGTACCTATCATTGGTGGGAGTTAGCAAAGGACTACATTATCTCCTACATTGAATTCAAGCATTCTTTCAAGGTTAGGTATTAGTACCCCAAGATTCAAGGCAGATTGAGGGCTCAGTTACACAGTGGGAGGTTCTACTCTTCAAAAACCAACTCTACCGAAGAATATTTATCTACATTATACGAGCGTACTAGACACCTCAACCCACCTATGACAGACAAAGAGTTTAATTGGCCTTGTGTTAATTCAGCTAACTTATTGATACCAGTTGCACTGGTTATGCAAACCAACATGATCTCTGCAAGAGTTTAGAGAGTATTTAGTGCAGTACTCATGATTGGATTGTTTGCATAAAGGAAATTTTAATCCACACTTTACTGAGAAATGCTAGTCCATTACTGAATGAAGACAGTACCATGTAAATACATTGATGGCACAGAACTTGCCTCCAAGGTCAGGCCCATTTGATTACAAGGAGTTCTATCAAAGTGGAGAAAGGTTAAATCAAAATGAACGTAAGACTATACCAGGCAGAGAACTTCTTGCCCGCTCAGTCTCAGCCTATCGGCGAGCGTTACCAAGCCCTTTTGCCACGTCTATCGAGCGTCCATCGCATCATAATACATGTGTTGTAAAATCTGAATTGTAGTAATATAAATTACAATTCTATGCATAAAGAAACATTTAATATAGTAGAAAGAGAAATTGGTAAACCATATACGTGATATATTTGAGAAGTTTTATATATTAGAAAACTATTTCAGAAGATGAACACCTAAATTTTAAGTTTATAATAAAAATGATTTTACACTTAAATTTACAGACTAGTAACAGCTACTAAACATAAATGTAATACATACTTGTCATTTACTTAAAGTTGCATGTAGCATAGAAAAAATAACTCAACTTTGTTAATGTTGCTTACACAGTCAAATCACATTATTATGACCACCTGCTAGTATCCCGTGTAACTGCCCTTCGCAGTACGGACAGCAGCTAGACGAGCCTGCAGTGACTCGGTCAGGTGCTGATAAGTCTCCACCGGTATCTGGAACCATGCTGTCTGCAGTGCGTCCCACAACTGTTGAAGGGTACGTGGCAGACGAGACAGACGGTGAACACGACGATCAGGGAAGAACTTTGAAGTCTTGATCGTGCTCTTCCAGCCATGTGCGGACACTTCTAGCCGTGTGGCAAGGTGCATTATCATGCTGGAAGATCCCATCCTCCCGAGGAACGACAATCATAATGTACGGGTGTATCTGATCGCAGAGGATGGATTCATAACCAAATCGATCAAGAGTGCCTTCCACACGGATGATGGGACCTACAGAATACCACGAGAACATTTCCCAGACCATAACATTGCCCCCACCGCCTTGTATTCATCCAACAATGGATTCAGGATGTCGGTTCTCTGACGTTTCTCGCGAGACACGCTGACGTCCATTCGTTGCAACTGAAAACGTGACTCATTGGAGAAGGCTACCCATCGCCCAATCAGTAGCGGTCCAGTCGCCATACTGTCCAGTCGTTTTCCTCAATGCACCTGTGTTAGAATGGGTGCAGCCACCCTCCGTCTACTCCGGAGCACCATTCACAGAAGGATTCTCTGAACTGTTGCGGTAGTCACCTGTCTGGATGCCCCCTGGTTCATTTGGATAGTGAGCTGTTCCACTGTAGTCTGTCGGTTGGCCTTCACGCACCGTCGTAGTCTACGTTCACCTCGGTCATCAATGGCCCGTGAAGCTCCACAGCTTCCATGACAGTTATTCCCAATGGTACCATTCATCCACTCACGATACACCTTTCCCATTGAGGCACGTGAACAGTTTACAAACGTCGCTGTTTCTGAAATGCTGCCCCCCTGAAAAGCTGATGATCATCCATTTTATTAACCTGGGTTCAATTGCTTCCCTTACCAATGACAGCAGGACGCACAATGTGTACTGCCAGCCTGTCCGTCGCATTATATACCCGCTTCACCAGCTCACGTCACGGACCATGTGTCATGGGCTACGCTATGCAGATGGCACTTCTAGCAGGTGGCCATAATAATGTGATTCAACTGTGTATAATGGCAGCAGAAGCTTCTCCTCCCTGTCCACGCATATTATGTCATTCCTTTCCATTACAAACTTCCTCCAGTCATTCAATTTCTTAAAAAAAAATTTTAAAAAATGCCTTTGCCACGGAACTTGTCGAAACAGTTACGCATAGCTGCCATAATTTGTTTTGTTGAAGGAATTTTCCCCCTTATCGTAAAATTATAAGACAGTTCTCCGAAGATATTCTTTGGTAGTCAACAAAAACAGGAACTCACTTCCTGACTTTTTTTGTGACATGAATATTGCCTTTGACGTAGATGCAATGCATATCCATCAAACTGTACGTTGACAGACATCACACGCCCTCGCTGTCAAATTGCTAATTTTGTTTCAAATCTGTACCATTGCAAAATTCTGAGTTTAATAATTTAGTTAAAAAATTAATGCACACTAACTATTATAGATAATCATAGTTTGTGAAGTACTTCCTTTTTGCAACTACTGGTGATAGCACAAGGTTTACTTAGCGCCATAATTTCAGCAAAAACTTTACAAGCAAGAAACTGAAAAACTATGAGAAACTTCCCAAGCCCGTCGCGGCACTGAAGCTACAGAACAGAGTGGACACCAACACTGCGTGGAATAAGGCAGCTGTGCTATATGTTATTTTGTGACGAATAAGCAAAATTCAGATTTCGTTATCACCTGCTTTTAAAGCAAGGCAGGTACATTAAGATATTCCTACGAAATATAGTTCCCTGTCAAGGGAAGAACGAACAATATCCTCTATTCTGAAAAATAGCAGTTAGTTTATGCCAACTGTCATGCACACTCCTTACAAATGTAAAACAGGAACGGTTAAAGCTACAGACACAGGATTTTCACCTACTTAGCAAAATGAGCCTATTGCAAAAAGTGGCATAATTATAATGAAATATTTTACGATTTTGTGAGCACATCTGAGAGACATGTTGAATGACCACTACGGCCATTGTAACACTGTGAACTACTCAACAGCGCACAGCCGTGATAGGCTACTGGCACCAGCTAATAGGAGGAGCAAGTCAGATCGCCTGGCCTTCAGTGGCCAAGAAGTTCTGTGCCTGGTACAATAAAATATTCTGGTGGAATAAAGATATCATCTCTGCAAGCGTAACAACAGTGAAAATTATGCTATAAGTTATGATGGTGATCCTACTGGTTAATGCAAATGCTTCCAAAGTAATTGTCAGTTTCATAACAAGACGACACCCGAAAGGTAGAGAGATAACCACCATGCACATGATTTGGAGAAACGTATGTCTAGTACCCCCAAATAACCAAAAGAAAATTGTCATGCTGATGGTACCAAAAAGCATCAGTCCAGTTAGCCAGAGTGCTAACGAACTCATTTATGATGATATTGGTGAAAGACTAAAATCTGAATTGCCGAAATGTAACCGCCTGCATGCAAAAAATTTCCGAAATGAAGAACCTATGTTTGATCCAGAGGCAACCAATTTCCATCCAAGCGACGAGGGACAGAACACCCATGATGTAAGAAACTAGGGAACTAGTTCAGGTCACATCTAGCAGCACTATAACTTCAACCTGTGATCCACTGTTTACAGTGCTGAATCACTGCCAGCCAGACATTCATTAAAGAATTTGCATCACAGCATGTAATGAAACCAAACCTGAATTTCTATTAAAAGATAATGAAGAAAATACCTGAAAACTTGGGGAATATCTCTGTCCTGAATTAAACATATTGGTTAAAGGTATTCCATGTTCAGCTATTCTTGATAGCAGTGCAGAGGTAGCAAGCTGCATTTTTGAGGAGTTTTATAACATAATGTTGAAAGAACAGGAACTCGAGTTCCAGTTATACCAGTACCTCAGTTGAAAATAATTGCAATTACTTCCTGCAATAGTCGCATTGTAAACAGGCTAGCTTGTTAAAATTTGAGGGTCTAGGCGATGACAAAATTGCAATATGTTTGATTGTGAAGGGACTACCCTAATTATACGTTTTATTCTAGATGTGGAATTTATGTTAAAATACTCCATTGTTATTTTAACAATTTCAGCATTTAAAGCTTTTTGTTTATGTTTTCATTTATTTTGTGTTGAATGTTTATTTATTTTGAAACATAATTTTTAAAGCCCCTACACTCAGGCATAGCTAGACTTGTAATTCAGGACATCACCTCTAAATCTTATTTATTTTGGTTTGTTTATATTCAACGTATTTTGACAGTTCTACTTCTTTCTTTTATTTTGTTATGTGAACTGAGCTCAATTATCTTTGGAAGTGTTAATTATTTTGTCGTTTTCTCTTTACAATTTACCTGGTTTAATCAAGCAGTTTTGGCACCGGAGGAATGCATTAATTTACAAAACTGATAAGACCGTGACGTATCAGAAAGTAAAGTCTTTTTGGAATTTTCCATTTTAATTAGCGTCCCCATGTGAACCCTGTTGCTAATGACTCTCTCCTCTGACGCCATGACAAGCGGCACAAAATAAAGTTTTGTCTACAAGGATTCTTTTAATTTTGTACTTACCGCCCATCGTAATGGTAGACAAGGTGTTAGAGAGGCGCCTAGTTGTATTAAATATGCGGGGCATGATATAAAGAGCAAAACGCATTGCACCTAAAATTTTAAGTGCTTCAACTAAGTTTACTGCAGTCTCCACACATGCTGAAAAAGGTGCATTCTACAATGACACGCATGCGGGTACGGATAATGGAAGCGGATGCGTAACACAATCCATTTCAATCTACAATGAGACGCATGAGGACGCAGATAACGTACGGATACACAAAAGAAAGCTGGGCATCTCCCAACTCTTCCGTGTCCATGAATCCATGTAGCCAATAGGAATAGAGTATTTGGTTTGTTGATATTCGTTTTCGTGGCCATTGTGGTATACATGGCAACAAGTGCTTCGATTTTCCGTGGTGATTATCATTTTTTGTTTTTTAATAAATAAGTGCATATGGTTTAGTAGTAGTTACGCACTTTAAAACACTGTAAAAATATACTAAATGAGATGTGTATAGTATGAAACCTATATCAGTAATTCGCAACAGCTGAATATTTTCAATTTTGTAAGTTGCAAGACTGTATGTTTCTTTGTATTGTAGAATGGTTAAAATTCATCCCAAGTCATTGGCTTGTTCCGTTTGCGTTTCTGAATACTTTTTCTTACGTATCTGTGCATTGCAGAACGAGCCTAAGTATGACCTACGTCGGGTATGGTACTACAAACTTAAATTACTTTTATGTATGTGTGCTGCAATATGTTTGAACTGTTTGGATCACTAAATTATTAAGAATTTCGTGAGAAAGACATTTGGATTTTAAATTATTTTTCTGAAATTTTCAAGGGGCATAATGTTTGATCGGACAGTAACCAGAAACCAGTGGATAAAGATTTCTTACTACATAGCCATGCATAATTTTTGAACATTCCAATAAGAGTAATTGCTAAAACAGAAATGAGCCAGTTGAGCATTAATTTCTCATGTAAATTGCCAATTTTGTTTGTTACTTTTGAGAGGTGATTTAGAATTCAGAGTTATTCACAATTGAATTTTTCTAATTAAAAGACAGCAAAATTTTATTGATCATATTCATATTTATGGATTTTTCTGTATTGATTAAATTTTATTTTATTAATGAATTAACACTATGCCACGTACATTTTCTGCAATAAAACTAGTTTTTCTACACACCAAATGTAAGTTTTACATTTTGTGTAGCATTTAAAGTAGTTAATATTCTATTCTGAGGAGCGATTTTATGTTTGATTGTATCTTTTTTTTTTTCATGCAAATAGTATGAAAATTTGTTTTTTGTCAGTGTATGTCTGTCAGAAAAGAGTAATATGTTTTATATAAGACAGAGATCATTGAGGGTTTCTTTTAGTGTGACAGAACAGTAATTTTGTTACTTATATGGCTTTGCAATTAAGAATCAGACAATATTTTGACCCACTTGCAAGTATTAAGCATTTTTCCCACGCTTGGTGTCAAAGAGAAGTCNCCCCCGTGCATAGGGGAAGAAAGTGGCGCAATAGGAAATTTGTTATACATCACTCGCTCGCCTGACAATTCTCAAAATAATTACACATTAATAATTTTTTTTGCTTACCTGGCAAACCTTTTATTTTATTTGCATAAACTGAATTCTTTTCACACCCATACACCAGGGTTATGCAGTAAGCTCTTAGATGCTACAACTGTCACACTATGGATTTCAGAAACTCCTGTATTAGTTCCAAAAAGGAAAAAAAAATACCTCAGAGCTGCAACCATCCAAGTGGTTTTATAGAAATGCTATAATCTGTTCAATGATTACGTGCAATGAAGAGGGTGCACTTTTGGTAACTAAAAATGTTTTGCCTATACCAGAAATTAATTCTGAGGCCCAGTTTTACTAGGCAGTGTTATTGGCAGAATACATTACAGAGAAACAGTGTGAATTACTGCCCAACATTCTTCTAATGTACCATGACATATTTAATGATCAGCCAGGCATATGCAACAAGTATGAAGTAAAGGTTTTTTGAGTATGACCAAACCCTTATTCCACAAGCGATATAAAATACTTGTGGCCTATACCAATGAGGTCAATGAATACCTAGAAAACGTGACTGGGGCATAGTTGAAAAGACGGCCAGCCCATTTTGCAGATCCATTGTATGCATTCGGAAGGACGGTATGGCACGAACACGGGATATTTGTAGACTAATGACCTAACTAATGGGACTGGCATACTGCATACTATAGTCTATTTGCGGTTTCTTCACACATTTTGGATCAAACCTTTGAAAAATGACACTACATATGATGTGTATGGTTGTTCCCAAATTACGTTTTGTACCATGAGTGTTTTATACTTGTGTTAACATTAAAGTATCTTATTTTTGGTTCAATTAATTTGATTTTATTTATAAAAAATTATATATTTATTATTATTAATATGAACTAAAACCGTGAGGAAATAGGTGTGTTGGTAATGTCTAGTAAGAAATAGTTTGTATGAAAAATATTATTACACTGAGTGCACACGAATGTGGTGCGTTGTCCCTTCTGTGTAATTTTTTAGACTTAGTTAAGCTTAGTTTCCATGAGGTGGAGGAATATCCTGGATGTAGAACTTTAGCACAGCTTCAAAAAGTTGGAATTAACCGTGAATAGACTATATTTAACCACCAGCACTCTTTATGGTCTTGCCCTTCAGATTATGTAGTGCAGTGGTGGATTTCACTCTATGTCTTGACAAAGTGCTGCTACCACAACGTCAGTCTTTTGCCAAAAATTATGTGGAAGACATTCTTATTAGGAGCCAGACTTTTGAAGAACACCTAGTTCATGTTGACATGGTTCTGACCTGTTTAAGGAAGTCCAGAATGACTGCAAAACTCAACCATCCACTATTCTGCCATACGGAAGTACCTTTCCTGGGTCACATTCTAACTCCACAAGGCATTAGAACTGACGTGTCTATACATTACGACACATTCAAGATTTTCCTATTCCACAAAATATTACCCAATTAAAGGCCTTTCTTGGTTATGTGGGATTCTACCATGGTTACTGCAACAAGATGTTGGAAATTTCTGTATGCCCTACCATTTTTGTTGACCTTGAAGGACGTAGATTGGAATTGGTGCCCAGAATGTGATTCTGCCTTTCATGCTTTGAAGTAGTGGTATCTAGAAGAATGTGTCCTCTATCATCCAGTTCATGGTCATCCATACAGGCTGTTTACGGATGCTTCTGATTACGCATTCTGTGTATGTCTTCCGCAACTGAATGATACAGGTGAGGAGCTCACCGTAGTCATAGCTGGTCGCTCGCTGAATAAGGCAGAAAGAAACTACACCACAACCAAGAAAGAGGCTCTCTCGATTGTCTGTTTGCATCAGAAGTTTTGGGAACTGTTGTCAGGCGAGGAAATCCATTTATTTAGATTATCAATCTTTAACTATCGTAAAACCTGGTAAAATATTTGGTAGCAGACTTAAGCGCTGGACACTACATTTTCAAGAGTATGATTTGCAAATTCGACATATCACTGCTACTAACAATGTAGTAGTGGACATGCTACATCTATTCGAATCAGAAATGTGCAAAGACCCAAACTTAAAGAGTTTCAAGTGTTAGCCATCCAACAACAAACTAGATGCATTCATCAAGATGCAGTTGTCAGAATAAGCAAATTAGAAACTAGTGATTCCATTTCCATGAAGATTCGAGATTGACTAGCTGAAGCTGATTATACTGACACCATCAGGCCTATTGTACACCTGTGGGAAAAAGATAAGCTCACTAGAAAGTGAGTGAAAGGTAGTACAACCAGCTGCTAACATGAAGTAGGCCTAGTCACCACCATTCATCATTACCTGGAACACTACGGCGCTTCAAAGTCCTACAAGTTATCAGAAGAGACTTTAATTGCCCTTCAAATCCCTGTTCAATTAGGAATATTTTAAAGACTTGGGATTCTTACCAAAAATTTAACACCCAAACAAACATTTCCAAGGAGAGTTACAGCCTCTACTGCCAGATTTACCCCTCAATTTGGTAGCAGTAAAATATTTGGTCCCTGTGCAGGCACAAAATATATTATAGTTTTTCTCTACGTACAGTGGAGTCTCGGTTAACCATCACCCTTTTAACCGTGTGTATCTGTTAACCATCAGTAACTGAAACGACAAGTAAAATAATAAAATTGGATTAAGGTGGAGAAAACACATCAATAGTGGAAGTAAGTGAATGGCTGGGAATTGACAGATTTGACGGAGGCTTTGAAATATTAAATGATGAGGAACTTGTTCTAAGTGCAACACAGGAGGTAGAATGTTTAAGTGAAGAAGAAGAGGATGATACACTCAAAGATTGCCCCAAAATAATTAGCCACAGTGACGCTGAAAACATGTTTTTCAAGTGCATTGAATGATACGAGCAACAAGAAGATATTACTCCTACGTAAGATATGCAACACGGCAGCAACAAAAGCCTGTGGAGTATTAAAACAAAGGAAAATGACAAGACTTTTTTAGGTAGGATTATACTACTGAACATATATGTACATAATAGTACTGTATTCAATTTTGTTATTTATCAACATAATAAACAGAAGCNCTGGACGAGACGTTGCTGCAATGCAGAATTGGTCGAGGAGCAGCTGGTGACCAGACTCTTAATCACTGATGCCCAAGAAGCCCGGATCTTACCCCGTGCAGTTGGCTGACATTGACGACGTAGACGTCAGCGACGGTCCCGAGACTGACGGATAATGGAGACTCCACTGTACTTTCAAAATACATTCAACTATACACTTTGGTACACGTTACGGTGAAAAATGCCCCATGCGAGGAATTTGTACTGAAAGTTGGTAAGCCTGAAATCAGTTTACCACAATAGTATGATCTGCGGGTCTAAAAAAACTTAGTAATAGGCATCCCCAGTCAAACCCCAGTGAAACGGTTCATGCACAAATTAGGCAGTACGCTAAAGATGTTTTGCCACAACAGAGCCGGTTGAACTATTTACCTGCAATAGAACACCTACACAAAGTGGACAACTACTCAACAGCTCAAACTCCTAATGAGACCCTGTTTGGAGTTCAATCAAAACTGCAGATACCTTCCCTATTGGATTAACCTGACAAACAATACATCCCTGCTGGAGAGGCGAGAAGTGCCGAAGAATCTGTACAGGAGATAAGAAAACTTGTTCTGCTATGGCTTCATAAAACTGCGGAGACCAGAGTAAAAGCAAATAGCGTCCGGCGAGAACACAACCTAGAATCAGGTGAAGTGGTTTTCGTGCGAGTTCATGGGATAAGCAATTTGACATTTTTTATTACAACAAAATGAATGCAACTATACCACGGACCTTTACAAAAAAGCAAGATCATTCACAACAATCACGCAGAGCTGCAACAGCTGTACAGTGATGACATAGTAGGAAAATACAATGTAACCTATCTTAAGATGGTATCAACAAGCTATCGGACCGGAGTTGAAATAAAAATATCCATTATTTAACTAGTTGAACATGCGGCTTACAGCTTCAGAGCATATCAATAAAGTGATTGCTAGGCTTATGAATGAAAAGTAAGTCCGTTGAAATATTGAATATGAATCCTGCAACTTATGTATATGCTCGTTGCATAAAGTTGTGACTGAGGCATGGGAGCATAATAAGAGTTATTATGCACAATGTTTCTACTCATACTGAAGGTTGAAACACGTATAATAAGGGCCACTTTTACAGGTTCACGTTAAACTTCCTGTTAGACTTTAACTAGAACTTTAAGAGTGATCCATCCTTTAGTGTCTTTTACAGGTTCCTGTTAATATTAATGTTCACTTTAAAGTCCTTGTCTACTGATTGTCACCCGAAGTTGTCGCCAGTGAGTTTAACAAAAGGTTTTGAGTGAAGTTTCGAGTGTAAATAATGTTTATAAGAATTAGACCAACATGACTATTGCAATAACTAAATGATAGTTATGATGAATATTACAATATACTAAAAAAATTTATTTCATACCTACATGGAAGCAATGAATTTTCAATGTGACTGACTTACAATAACAAAATATTTAACTAGCCTAGGATTCTTGGGATATACCTAGGTAAGTTTCTGGACAGTAAAGTAGAAGCTGAATAACCTAATTAAATTGGTGAACGACCTGTTCAGCGATTTGAATAGCTACACCATGCCTAATATCAAGAGCCCCAAAAGTTCACAATTTACTACAACTATACAATAAACGAGACATGTGCCTTTCTTCTGCAATCTTACACGATTTGCAATAGTGTCATTGATTATTTTAGGTTTCCCACCGTCTGTCCGCCTACTTTCGTTTTGGTTGTAAGCTGCCACTTGCCTCACTCTTCTCCCAAGATTATTGTACTTTGCTTTCAAATTATTTGATGTTCTTGGTGGAAGACCATTTTCGGAATTATACATTTGGCTGTTATAGATTTTCCACCACCAAAACATTTAGAAGGTGTAAAACAATTTTTTAGGAATAGTTGCATTTTATAGAAAATTCATATCAAATTTTTTAGAACTCAAAATCTGTTACTTTGTCCCAGGTTTTCCTTTTCTCACGCCATGTTATGGCATCTGTTTGCTTGTTTTCAATCATTTCTTTTTTTGGCTGATTAATCAACAAGCAAACTTTCTTCCGCAGGAGTAAAATTAGTACAGATTGACTTCTTCATTACTATAACTCCTCCTAAACTACAACACACAACATAGGAAGAATAACAACATACTTGTTTTTGATGCATGTCATAGAGAACACGATCTACTAACCAATAAGATTGCGTCATATATAAAGTTGAGCCAACAGCTACAACTAAAAGGAATACACAATCTAACAAAGAGTGTGAAAAATGATCGTAAAAAGGAAGTCCACATTAAAATTGTCGTTATCTTAATGTGAAGATTAAGTTACAAGCAGTTTAACGTAAACCTGTAAAAGTGGCCTTAAAACTAACGCAACTTCGTATGGTTATTATACTACCAAAGATTGATGAACAGAAATTATTTGTCAGTACACAAATTCAAGTCAAACACACTGCAAGAAGTTACTCTGAAAGTTGTGCACAAGACACTCGTTTCCAGACAGACAGAAGCTACAGATGGATGCTACTGCAGTGATGGTTCTCAACCTGTGTGTATTCTACGTACATGATCAACTCACATCTCAATGAACTAAAGAGAGTGCTCAGATTTGACCCTGAGATCACCCATCCATGTCTCCTAAATTACTGCAATGTCCAGTAGTCCCATTAAGGATGCAGAAGGAGCAAAGGATGGAGAGTGATCTGTAACATGACACCATACAGGATCTAGCCATCTTAAGTCATTAAGGAGTGTTATTTTCAAAATTTTGTGCCACTTGAACTGTATTCTATGGGAGCTAAAATATTTTTTGGGCATAGTTTGCAGTGCAGTGTTAGTTGGTCTTTGGTGTAAATAAAAGTTGTTCTTATAATGGTTGAAATACATGAGATTTCTTGTAAGTCCATTTCATTAAATACTCCAGAATTGAATGTCATTAGAAGCTTTCCAAATGATTTACTTAATTGGCAATTTCTTGTTAGTAGATATATCTCAGAAGTCCTGTTATTTATTGTCCATGTTTTACTTTCTAGTTGTCTGCATTTAAGAAAATTATTATATTCTATCTACATTCAAAAGATAGTGGTGCCCCCATTAAAACCTTACAAACTGGAGCTGGAATTTAGGGATACCACAGTAGTGTCAATGATTCTTTGTCTTTTTTAATTAATAATCGGATAGCAGTGGATGGTATTGTATAACGTATTGAAGAGTGTTATAAACTGCATTGTAGGTAGACAATGTTAGGTTACGGTTCTGTAGTGGCCACGAGTCTTTGCTGTCGTGGTATCCGGTAGTATATTTGGGAAGGTGGGCTCAATTGTATGTCCTGATATTGTGTATGGTGTCCGCATTTACAATTGAGCCCATCCCCTCAAGTGTACTACTTGATGCAGCCAAAATACATACATATAGGTTCTGGTGTTGTACAGTACAATTCAGCGGACAGACTCAAATGTATTTCCCGATACCACATACGGTATTGCATAGTACACTTGGGCAGATGGACCCAATTGTACTTCCAAGTATTGTCCCTGACCGAAAACCCCCACATTCCCGTGGATGCCACTTTAGGTTGTGGTACCGAAAGAGTGGGGCAATAGGGAAAAACGTGTAATGTCACTGACACCATATTGGTGACATCACTACCTCTGTGTAAACTGTAAACTTTTGGTATCGGGTTGTACAAAAGTACCGAAATCACTGCAACTACTTGCATGTTGTCATGTGGTTTCATAAAGTAATTACGAAAGTACTTAACAACTAAATACCAAGTTTTTAAGTGACAAACTGCTAGCAGGTTTCTTGACAATCTTACATGCACAACCTACACCACAGGAAATTTAGATGTGAAAGAAATGGAAAATTGCAACTAAGGTTGCAGTGCATAGACATGCTAATGGAAAAAAACACTCCTTTTCCCGAAACCAAGTGTCATTCCTAAATATGACTCAATCTCTATACACCATTCATAATGGAAAATTTCTATTTACAATTCAAAATAACATACAACTTTGCTTAAGAATGCACAGTACACACATTAACGCTTCAGAGGTTAACTGCATAAAACAGGTTTATAAAAGCCAATAGATAAAAACAAAAAAAGGGCAATTGACTAACTTTGTGATCTGCCAAGATATTTTTTCTGCAGTTAATTTATACAGGTTATTGGGGCACAAGATGTTATTTAGACCTATATCTGGCAAAACATTTATTTGCCCAAAAAGTTAGCAAAAACTTTTTATTTTGGATTGCTCTTTCTTAGATTCTCTATGTTGGCTTCCAAAATCTTGTGGACCCCAATTGATGTATTCTGAGTTCATTTATGTCCCACGCTGTCTTACTGCTGTCAGGGATCTGCTACAATGAACCAGTGCCACCACTGCTGTAGGGTTGGTGCCAGGAAAATTATGTTTCTGGGTTGCCACATCCTGCAATGAGTGTTGCTATGCTGCAATTGAGTCTAGATCAATAAGCCCACAAAAATGACAATGGTACCACTTCTTTTTTTTTTGTGTGTTTCCTGCACGTTTTGTGGTGGTGAGGTTTTGTGATCAAGAAGCACTTTCTTAGTAATTAAGTTCATAATAACAAATCAAGTGGTCCAGCACTCGTTGCTTAACCACTTTTTCAAAAATTATTTTTTATATGTGATAACCCAGGTTGTATGTAGACTAGAAATATTATAAACAAAGCTAGGCATCTCTAACATGGTTGTGTTACAAGTCTACACATTTTCATACATTTTTTGGAAGTTTTGTATCTTGCATAACTGCTTCTAGTAAAACATAAAACTCAAAATTTTTGCTGGAGTTTACTACAATATAGAACTTTATTACGTGCAAAATTCAAAATTTTATCTGTTCCTGCATCAAAAATATTTTACCCCTAAATTTTGCAAAAAAAAAAAATTTTAATTATAGTATGTTTGTGGGATTATATAAAAAAATTGGGATAACTATCATGGTTCAAAAATTTTTTTTACATAAACTACTCTAACGTAAGTACTTGTAAAAAAAATTGTAAGCTTGTTACTTTAACCCTTGCCAAAAAATGTATGTGCCAAAAACTTTAATTTTGTTTACTGTAAGTATCTTTGGAATAAAATTTTAGGCATAAGGAAACTTAATAGACAAAATTTGCATAAAATTATAGTGAAAAATGTGCTTAGAATAACAGTTTTTGTTTCACAGCTCTATGACAAACCATAACAGAAATATTAATTTTTTTTATAAAGCTTTACATATGCCAAAAATGGTGAAATACTCAAAACAAAAGTGGTGACCATTCTTAAACGAGTTAATGTAGAGTAATAATTTATTTTTGACCACCAACATATAAGGATTATCACATGTAAAAATACATTTTTTTACAACGGTTCAACAATCAATTTTTTTTTCTGGGCCATTTGAGATGAATTGACCCAGGGAATAGTTCTGTTATTATATATAAAATATAGTTGTTATTTAACTTATTTTTTTATATCACAACAGTTAAGACAGGGGGTATCTCTAGGTAGAAGTGTACTTTCTAAATATAGTTGGGAAATAACTATCATTACATGGTAAGGCAGTTTATGTATACCTACTGCTCAAAATTCAGTATTTATTACATTTCCTTGAGACAACCTACACAGCTTCCACATCATTGTACCTGTGCAGTATGAGCAGGGATGTCATTGGCAATTGGTTCTCGTGATGCACATAAGGATGGCCAATCACAAGCGGCAGGCTGGGCATTGGCTACTAGTAAGAGATAAAAGATAGTCAACTCTTCCTACATGCAACGGAATGGCACGGCATGACACTTCATAACTAGTTATCTTATGGTGACATTACTAAGTCACATACAAGAACGGCAACACCATGGCATGGTGGTCCATTGTAGCAGGGCCCTAAAACTCCAAAAACTAAACTGCTGTTTATTTACCAAAATAAGAGGGCATTTACATGTTAGATCAAACTACAGTGTATATAAGTTATACTGTTTCATTATACAAAAACACCTGAGAAACTACTAAATACACCTGCTTCATGCATGAAACCAACGTTTTATATTTTACCTATGACTGTCATTGCTGTACATGGAATTTGTAACTTCATCTACACTTTCTTTTTCAGTTTTAATAAACGGAGTGGAGAATACTGGAGGCCTATTACAAACGCGGTAGTGAGGTGAATTTTCTCCCAATATCGCATCTATGGCCTTGAAATGATGCCAATCGGGGTCAACCAAGCCAACGCCGGTTCGTAACGACTTCTTTATCCGATGATAAATGCACTTCAAATTTCTAATTCGTGTCGTGATTTCTTCTGGAGAGCGAGAAAATCCGTACTGTTGCATAAGTGCAGCGAGTTGCAACATAATTGGCGCTTTTCTATGTGACGTGTTCATCTGATTTTGAATTGCAGGGCTACCCCACAACTGTATCAATAATCTAGTTTCATCATCGCGAAAATTTGCGGTTCTTCTCTTGGGCATTGTCATTTTTGCTACGAACGATAAACACACTTACTACAAAAATTGCAAGGTGCGTAAAAAGAACCGTTCTTAACACACATAAAATAGGATCAGTTTATCATTTCGGAATGATGGACAGTAACAAACTTAAAATTCTCACAATTGAAATTTTAAATACTAAATCATTCGCATAAAATAAAATTCACGACACAAATATTCATAAACAAACATGGAGGATAACAAATACATAAGAAAACCTTAGATAAAGCAAATACGTTACCGACAGAATAGAAGAAAAATTTACAAAAATTCTTAAGTAACTAGTCGATCAAACTGCACTCAAAAGTTGCGCCGCGAGAGCCGTGCCAATTTTATTAATTTATTTATAATAATTTAATTGTTTCCATAAAATCAGTCTTAAAACTCTGTGATACGTTCTCTGTAGGTGCAGCTCATAAACAAAAGGCCGGTTTAAAATTGAATTAACAGAATTAGTGTAACCTGTGCTTAGATTATTTAACAAGATGTTCAAAAGTATTCGTTTATGACTGCCGAGTACAGGTCGTGTGCGTTCTTTGCTTGACTTAAAATAAACTTACAATTCGTACATTATACAGTGCACCCACCGATGTACACCAGACGTACGAAAATTATTGTTTCAGTTAGGTCCAGTTGAACCAATTGATCCACTAGATCTACCGGCTTCCAAAAAGTAGATGAGGTTGATATACACCTAAACATTAGCAGGTGAATTTTTGAATACCTTCATTGAACATAAAAGTTAACACTCGTACAACTTGTAATTTTTTTAAGCATTCCAAATTATACAAAAATTATTTGAAAGTCGAGCTTTACAAATGGGCGTTGAAAACTTACGAATTTGAATGAGATGGTATTAATGTGTATCTGGAAGCAGACGGAAATACTGCTAAAAATCAACATGACTATCTAAAAAAAGCCTCAAATGGTGTACACTTGTCTATCAATTACTGGTTGATTCATCGATAAATTCTCGAAAACCAGGATCTTAATGTATATTTACGATTAAATACAGAAGAAGTAAGACTAGTACTTATTATTCGTTAAGTTTACGAATATGAGTTTTGCGGTTTATGATTGCTAAAGCAAATGTCTAGCCAATAAGGTAATTATATAGAATAGAGGCTTTTCTGAAAACCTGAAAATAATACCAGCAAAAGTTATAAATGGACATTGCTAATCTCCACTTAACAGGAATTTTATTGGGGATAAAAGTATTTTGCAGTATATATCTCGAAATGTAACCGTGAGGCGGGCTATGATTATCGAGAAGATTTATCCGATAAAACACATAAATTTTATGTCCAATATATTTATATTGGGTCGTGAAATCGTGTGAAATGCGAGAATACCATTGGTGGTAATTATTAAGTTTAGGGGCTTTTCTGAAAAACACAAAAAAAATTCAAAATTATGATATTGTTCTACTCTACTAATCACGCAGAACACGAATATACTAGGGTCGTAACTTTAAAATAAGTACAAAATATTTTTAAAAATTGAACAAAATTGCGAAATGAGCAGTATAGCCAGTTTGTATACGTTTCTGAACAAAACGTCCTAGGACAACAAAAGTTGCATTAATGGGTTCGGCACAGCTTACCTTGTTCATATTCAGGAGGGCGTAATGTTAAAATAAGTAGAACATATTAAAAAAACTTGCGAAATATGTTTGTTTTCGTCTATTAACGCCAGAGGAATTATACCAGCCCCCTACCTAGGTAGTCAATTTACATTATTTTGGTGTGTTTTACGGTTCCTTTAAATCCCTACAATCCTACATTTGTACTTAAGTGTAAAACAGTACAATCCTAGATTAGTGTAAAATCCAAAAATCCTAGCTTAGTGTAAAACCCAACTATCCTAGGTTAGTTTAAAAATGTAAAATAGTGATTCATCCATCGTGGGGTTAGGTTCTGTGAGGTTAGGTGAGGACATATTATGAAATTAGCCGGACGTTAATGCCCCTAGTATATTCGTGTTCTGCATCATTAGTAGAGGGGAAATATACAATTTTCCATGAATTATTTTTATTTTTACAGAAAAACCCCTAAACTTAATAATTACTCCATTCGTAACCAAACCGTAATTCACAAAAAGTGAACTAAAGGGTATATTTATGCCGACATACTAATGTTATACAGGTAAAAAACTGTAATGGGACTTAATTTAATTCATTTGAATTTCTCATGGCTACCTATTCAATATCTGTGAGAGGATTGTACCATCTGAAAAAATTTACATATAGCATATCTGACACGTGTTGCACCCCTCCTCAATTAAAACGTCCTTCCAGCTTCACAAGCCCAGCTGTGAGATGCCATATACTGGGATAGACGGACGAACATGGTGGTTACACCTCCTCGACTCCTGTCTCGGCATGGTGAACTAAGAGTGCACACTTATGACGTCCGAGACACTGCTGGTGTCAGGTGACCATCCCAAATTAATGACCTCAAGAGGTAAATTTTGAGGGCATATTAATTCCGGCCGACCACAATCACGAAACAACCATAGGAGTGTAAAGCTGCCATCGGGGAAATAAATGCAGTGAGGGGTCCACAACAGCTACAGAGCTCCAGCAAGCCCCTTCGTGCACCCCTCTTCTCGTGTTACGTCCCCGAGTGAGCATTTACGAGTAATGGGAGTGCGGCCTGACACCCAGGGAATTTTTTGAAAGTACTACCATTATCAAATTTAACCAGAATAACTCGCATAAAGAATTTTCCTTGTTTTATAGTAATTCTGACATAGCTACTCACACCTCTGCTGGTGTGAAAGTGGACTCGCCCAGCACGAGGCGCCTCAATGCCACCTTAACATAATAAAAATTTAGAGTATAATAATTTTCTTTTTCTTTATTGTAGTATAATTGTACTTTTAATTAATTGAACAAGGCAATGGACTGAGAGAAACAGCCATGGAGCTTTTAACAATATATTGCTTAACTTTTTTACTGCCAATACATTATTATGTTCATAAATTTTGTTGTCAAAGTTAATCAATGAGTGTTCATTCGTTTCGTAATTCAGGACTATGATGTCTTAGCGCGCTTGTTATTCTTATAATATAAGTTTTGTATTTTTTTGGTCTCCTGTGCTTTTGGGCTGGGCCATGGCGGACATCCACCATTTACTTCAGTTAGTTTTTGAGCCCTGCTGAGGGTAGTCACGCATCATGTGCCTCTGAGCATTCACCACTATTTGCATAAATCACCCTGTAGCAACGATAGTCAATCATCTTTGGAACTGTAGTTCATTTTTCGTCACCCAGAAGCAATACGACCCCACGCCCCACCAGCTCAAAAGCACAAGGATCATAACACTGTCATTGTCCATAGGCTTCGTGCCATTTTCTAACAGCTTAGGCTGCCTACATGTCATAGTTTTTGGAAAAATAGACGTGCTGCTGAGGAGGAATTTTTGCAATGAGTTAAAACGACTGTTTGGTAAATGGTGTTTTATTTAACTGCGGCCACTTCACGGCCATGTAATTTTGGCTAATATTCCCACTGGTGCACCGCCCCTCTTGGCTTTATGGTGTTTTGGGGTTTGAGACGGCCACTTTACAGTATCACGTGTAAATTAGTGGCATTTTAAGGGGACTATGTCCTCACTAGGCAGGCAGACAGGTATAACTTATCAAAAATATAACGTCATCGTCAACGCAGGGAGAGTACAGGAGCAACCACATGGGCGAATGGCCCTCCTATCGAGAAGAGTCTCTGTTCGACCGAACTGGCGCCCTTATGATCATAATGAGCATGAACAAACATTCCAAAAATCAGTCAGCGCAATTTCAACAGATTTTACCCAGTCCTGAGGCTACGACAACCCGTCATATCGTACAAAAAGGAGTTCACAGGTGGTATTTATAAACAGTTGGCCAATGATTTACACAGACAGGAAACAAATGCGCATCGATGTAGGTTTATGTCACATTTTTATACTGGGAACGTATGCAAATTACGCATATAGTACAATTTTGACTTTGCAGAGGTTTATGATTTACAATTGCTGTTACATGTGTTTCATTACGATTTATTCCCTTTGACATGTTAAATCAAATTATTGTGCCAAATTAGGAGTGTTTTGTACCATTATGTCAACGAAATATTAAAATATAATCATTGTCCGGAAATGTGAGAGATTGTGGAGTTTCGCTAAATTAAATAGACGTTATCGTGTCGTGCTTTATCGGCAATTAAACACCTAGGATCTTTTATTACTGCCTCCATGTGTAAGTAATGTAATACATTTGAAGTCTTAGCATAGAAAGTGTATATAGTGTAGTGAATTGTACTGTGTATTATTGTGTGAACATGTGATAATTGAAGGGTGTAAATACTTTTTCCGCTAGTTATGAAATATGCAGCAGACCTAACAAAATTAAACATAATTTCACAATAGGTGAATCACAGTTGTTGGTGAACCAACACGAGCATGCTTATACTTTTTCTCACACTATCTCGTGTTAGCAAAATCTCCCCCTGTAATCACATGTCACGAAGTTAGATTGAGTTGGGTAAGGTATACTTGCATTTAATGTTGTTATTGAACCCAAATAATATGTAATATTACATACATTGTATATAATAATTGTATATTAAATTGTAATATTATATACATTTTATATGTTTTACCCACAATTTCGCCGATCTTCATAGCCCTCCCCACTATCGCATTTGGTAGTATGTATTGCGAATATCGCGATTCACCAATTAAATTCGTGTCCTCTGTAATCACTACTGTCATTTTATTCCATTTTCCATGGAAATTTATTTGGTTGTTGGAAAATCGCGAATTCTATATAATTACCGACAATCATAAATGTAGGATACAAAAGCAGCCGACATAACCTGGAAAAAGGAGCAAGTTTATATATTTGTTTATAGAATAGCATTCTGTAAACCCAAAAATGAGCAAAAATTAATCTAGGGTGAAGAACATGTCAGAGTTACAAAGCAAACATATATTTACATACAACAATGGCCTGCTTCCTGACCATTAGCCACGCCGCACATCCACCAGATCAACCAGCCCCAGCGTCCCTTCAGAGTAATGGCTATTGCAGTGTAGTGCCGCCCTAGTCCGTGCATCACAAACTCACCAGAGTCAGTCGCCATCGAGTGTCTCAAGATGGCGGTGTGCACCACATCACATTCCGGGTGCTTTAATGTTATTGCACCAATCATCTTTAGCTACAATTGCCTGATGTAACGTACTGACAATTGTTATTTTCTACACCTGCGGATTCCACCCCTACTTCCCCGGGAATAGCATTGCCTGGCCTGCCTTCGGGAATTTCGGGTCCCTGGTCCTCTACAACCCACTTTCACCATTATTTCACATAATTAATCTTAATAACCAGCATGCTCAACACCAAGCTTTTATCAGTAAAATGTGTGTGGGTCAACCTGAATAGACCTACTTCATTCCGAAGTGAGTAACAGGCATGGGAACACCTGGTTTTCCTGTCCAGAAGGGCTCATCCCACAATTTCACCGAGGGACTGCGTACATCAGGACAAATGGCCCAAAGTACCCTGAGCTAAGATTAAGCTGCAGCAATTGACATCGCCTGCAGATGGTGTCTGACCATGGAACACATTGATACTTATTCGAAGCACGCAGCACACTGATTACATTAAGTCAATCGTAAACACATCATAATTATATTTTATATTGTAACTACAAGTCAAGACAATCAGAGCCCACTGATATTTGTTTTTGGCGGCAAAACTCTATTAACATTTTTATTTATTTTAGCTACACCAAGCATAACACATTATATCCTATGCTATTTAAAAGATACACTATACACTAGTGTTAAGTGCACACATTGACATAGTTGAGGTTACCCAGGGCTGGTTGAGTGTTGAATTGCCCAGCGCCATAACCCGGTGGACAGTTAATGATGAGGGACATTCGGTTGATGGCCCAGGGGGCCCTAGATATCTATGTCAGTTTGTTAATGATGTTGTCTTGTACTTACCTTAAGGCTATTTATACCTTATGATGAGACTTAAGGCTGTCTTGTACACCTGAAATATACTATTAAATTGTGGGTGCTGCTCAGAGGGTGTAGTACTCTACAGTTGGTTCACAACTGGAAGAAACTTTTGAAAATCAACCTTCGAAAAAACACCCTAGCCGTTAGCGACATCCATATAACATTACAAACAGCGACGAGCGCGGATACAGTTATGCCGTTAGGTTGCCAGCACAAAGAGAGGAAATAGTTCCAAAGTTTTAACGTAATTGTTAATTTACCGCTTACAAATGGGTGTCGTAAAGACTTGTATCTAATTATGCCAATTATTAATGACGTGATGCTAACGTATTTAGATTTAAACGTTTCTTGCATAGTCACATGATCACGCTCAAGATGAAAGTAACGTAGCCATTTGTTTACTTACCTTCGTTCCTTGTGTTGTTGACACACGTGCCTGAGAATTTGTGCGATTATCTTGTTTAACCTATAATAATTCATTTATTTGTCTTATTTTTCTAATATCCGCTCTTTATTATTTGGTTTTTAATAACGTATGATTTTAATTTGTGCTCACATTATCGTTGTACTGTTTTTATGTGTTTCGTGCATGTGTCTTTCCTGTGCCACTCTATTCTAACTTTGCAGTATTTGAAGATAAGAATTGTTTTCACATTGTCGAAGACGTAGAATCTTTCACTCGCAAACTCTGCCGTCCTGTCGAAAACCATCACAATCATTTTTAAATAACGTTTTACAATTACGCGAAACATCCGACTCAGTATACCACCACGCCATTTTAACGTCTGTAGCAATTTCGATAAATACTGATGATTTTGCCTTTGATGTACGGAAATTTATCGAAAGTCAATAACAATCGATTGTAAATAGACAACAAATATATATTTATAAAAATACTCGCAATTTGGGTTTATAGAATGAAATGTAATTCGCTGGCATCGCATATTCTTTTGTGTGATATTCTCAAGATTAAAAACTTTACGCTTGTGGAATATCCATTAATAATATATACATAACTTTTATAATGGGTACATGCATTTACGAACACATGTTACACACACACAGTGGAATGTAAACATTGCCATGTGACTGCCAAATGGCAGTCACATGGCAATGTTTGTTTTCCTTTGACGGAACGATACGAAATTGGTTTGAAAGTAGATTTTTAGCAGGGCTTCAAGAAAGTCTCTTCTAGTCATGAACCGACTTTACATACAATATAATAACAGAATCCAGATGCATCGTGCAATTTATATTTCATTGCATGAGATTAATAATTTTATATTAATTCTATATTATTTAGTTTTTGAGAAGCTAGATTATATTTTTCTTTTAATATAGTTATATTATCCATTATCGATATAGTTTTCTTTTAAAACTGAGTTTTTTGTCGTTAATTTATATTTCTTTATTTCTTTTGGATATGGCATTGTTGTTTGTATATTTTCAATAGTGTTTCAAAACTGCATAAAGTGTAAATAGTACTCTTGTTGTTTGTTTATAATTTTTAAATATAATTTGTTAGCCTTTCTTTGGTAATTCAATTTTTACTGCCTTGTTTGTAAGATAACCTTTAGTATATTTATCGAATTTTTCTTTATTGGAAACATTAAACAAACACTCACATATCTCTAGGAAAAACTTTACTTTTATGAATATTATGTTGTGATAAAATAAATCTTCATTAATATTGTAACCATCAATATTGATTTTTAATTCCATGTGTAAAATATAATAAATGTATGTGTTCATCTTTTTTACTGTATGTTATTCGTAGTGGATATAATTTTTTTGTTAGATTTTGTTGTTTTCTGTTTTATTTCTAGTGGTTTATGTTGTATTTAGGGTTCTCTGTTGTATTTATCATGGTTTCTGTTGCATTTTGTTGGTTTCATTCGCATTTAATTATTTTGTATTCTGATGCCATCCAGGTAATTTCTATCGGTTTCTAGTGTGTTATGTGGTTTCCTGTTGTATTATTAGTTGTTTATATTAGTTTCGGTTGTATTTTGTTGGGTTCTATCGTATTTCATTCTGTTATGTTCTGAAGTAGTCCAAGTTATTTTAATTCTTTTTTGTTGTGATTGTGTTTTTCTGTTGTATTTCTATTGGTTTCCATTGTTTTCTGTTGTATTTTGATTTTTTATGAGTCATTTCTAGTTGATTTTGATGGTTTTTGTGGCATTTTGTTGGTTTCTGTCGCATTTCATTCTGTGGTATTATCTTGTAGCTCCAGTGATTTCTATTAGTTTCTGTTGTGTTTTGAGGTTTTCTGTTGTATTTCTAGTGGTTTCCATTTGTTTCTGATGTATTTTGTTGGTATCCGTCGCATTTAGTTATTTTGTATTCTGATGTAGTATCAGTAATTTATATTGGTGTCTCTTGAGTTTTGTGATTTTCTGCTTATTTACAATTTTTCTGCAGTATTTTGTTGGTTTCTGTCACATTTCATTCTTTTGTATTCTAATGTAGTCCCAGCAATTGCTATTGTTCTCTGTTGTGTTTTGTGGTTTTCTGTCATATGTCTAGTGGTTCACATTAGTTTCTGCAGTATTTTGTTGGTTTTTGTTGCATTTCATTCTGATGTTTTCTGAAGTGGGCCCAGTAATTTATATTGATTTCTGGTGTGTTTCTGTTGTATTTATAGTGTTTTCTATTAGTTTTTGTTGCATTTTGTTGATTTATGTCGTATTTTATTCTGTTGCATCATGGTTACTTCCAACTTTTCTGAAGCCCTGCTAAAGTTAAACTTCCAGTACATTTCTTCACCTTATCCAAAAATAGCTTGACTTAGTCTGGAATATTACACCAAAGGGACGACACACCACATTCGTGCACACTCAGTCAAATAATATTTTTCATAAGAACTATATCTTACTAGGCATTACCAATGCACCTATTTTCTGTTTTATATATAATTATTATAAATGAAATATAATATAATATAAATCAAATGTATGATAAATAAAAATTTAACCAAAAACAAGGTACTTTTATTGTTACAACACCTGTGATGCATGGCATGTTTAGAAAATAACCAAACACTTCATACATGGGGATATTTTTCATATGTATTACTTGCCATTATGTATGTAATACTTGCCATTTGCCCTTGTTGTTAGTGTGTGTGTGGTATAGTTGTTTACATCAATTGTGAAAATGAATAATCTGGGTGATGGTTAGCTGTAGAGAGCATGGAAGAGCGAGAAGTGGGTCACCCATCCATGTGGCCCTCTTCTGAAATCCCTGTTGGTGTGATAATGTCGAAGATAATGATGGTTCCTGATGACTATTGTCTTAGGAACGCAACTGGTTCTACCTAGGATGGCATAGGTCCCCTCTCTTATGCCAATAAGTGCTAGGCTGTTTGGGCCACCTCACATCATCCATAATTTACAGTACTTATATCTGATACCGGCAATACTAACAGCGCCATAGTGACAAATAAGGTCAGAATGAATCGTTAGGGTTTCGAACACTCTTAAGAGGTCGTGAAGGGACCTGATATGTGAAATAAAACAAGGAAAACAGTTCACTATGCTTACTCACATGTTGACTCTGTACACATACACTTAAATAAGCAAGGACACTTAAGGGATGTGGCCACCCACTTGCTACATGCAAGTAACCAATTACTAAAATTTTTGAATATATTTTCTTATAATTGAAAGCCCCTCTAATGAAAATTGATTTCTGAGCGAAGTATGCCATTTTTACATATTGTTCTAGGAAGTCCAACTCTTGCTACCAGACGACAGTGCATGCTGTACATAAATATTTACTTTGTTTCATATATGTAAACTTTTATAAGTAGTGCTGCGACTATATGGCCGGCAAACATCAATATAGCAGTTGCGATTCCCTACTTCAACTGTCAGAACCCATACTGCTTTTCATTGTATTTTCAACCATAGTATTTTATACATAAATCATTGATTCAAGTAGTTGTGTAAGTAAGTATGGAATGAAGTAGGATCCATTATGACTATCGCGAAGTGTTTATTAAGCTGTGTTGTTGTTCAGCATGGAGCTGGTCGTGACAGACAAATTCGGGTTTGTGGTAGAGGACAGCAACTACGATGTGCTCACGCGGCTTCTCGGTGAGAGGATGGTAGACATAGCCAGTGGTGCAGCCAGGTAGGAGCAAGCTGGTGTGGGTGGTGCGCAGGGGGGTGGGGGAAGAAGGAACTACTCCCAGGCACAGATAAGTAAAGGTTCCAGAGTAATCAAGCTATTATCGTTAAATGGACAGTGCAAAAGTTAAGGTACCCAGAGAGCAGTGCGTAGCACACTCTTCTCCTACACGCTCATGATTCTGACTGACAATCATGGCAGCAGGCTGCTTGAAGGTAAGAGTTATCTGCCCGAAAATTTCAAAAAAAAAAAAAAAAAAGAGCAGAATAGTATAAAAAGCAACTAAGGCCACAAAAAGGTTTTAAAGTTACCTTAGAATTACATGGCAATTATATGACAGATTGTACATAAGAAAAATGCACTGGATGGCAAATGCATCACAGAAATAAAATCAGGAGATATATTTTTTAGTCCCTCATGCAACTATTTACATGAAGATGTATAATTTAATTGGAAATAATGTAAAATACAATGTAAAGTGTAGCACCAGGACTCTGACATCGCTGGGTTAGTCCAAGTAAGAAAATCTGCGAAGAAATGGCGCAGGTAGTTAATATAACTGTGCGGTACATACTTGTTTAATGTCTATCTCATATCATATTAATATACCCTTGTTTGGAGTACATCGGAAAAATTGGGGTTTGAGCACCACACGCACTCACTTCCCTTTTTTCATGTTAATTGGGGTTTAATCGGTGGATGAAGGGGAACATGTGCGGTCACTGGATTGTAGTTACCATTGATGCCCCAAAATGGTCTTTATTTGCCCGATGTTTGCTCTACCGGGTTTGAAATTGGACGTGATCAAATGGGCTGAATGAGCACACCCCCAAAAGAGATATCTTGGGGGCATGAAAGTGGGACTTCTGCTTGATGCTGGTGGTAGCATGGTGGGTTGACTTGATGCCTTCCTAAACACCATTCTAGTTGGCAGTGTTTACGACAACCACCTGCAGTTCAAGCAAAGCAAACCTGGTAGAGGGGCTGCGTGATCTGCGCAGGAGTGACAGGATGAACAGACACTCGGAGCTGGGGATGCGACACCCATCAGTAACTTACAAAGGCGCGTGTGCATATAGTGACGATTATATTTGTTGACAAAAATAAGCTTCTTTAATATAAAATGTCAGCTTTGAATAATGATCTGCTTAAATATAGGTGTGATATATGAGTTTTGGTTAAGAACAAAAGTAAAAATAAGAGGCTTTTCACCTGTTTCCATTGACGAGATATTTTCCCGAATTTCGGAAAAACCCGTATTCTATATGATTACCAAAACATTAATTGGAAACTGCAATACAGAAGGCATATTTTCTTATGCCAGATCAGTTCTTACTGCATAATTCTTATATTATATTTTTTAATAATACACCCAACTTTACATTCTCATGTTTTTTGTTAAGGTTACTGCTACTCAGGTTGGAAAGATTTTTGTTAAAATTTTGGTAACCAATTAGTTTCGCTATTTGGTGATCGCTAGTGGCGCATGTATAACATTTTCTCAATTTCTTACGTTAAAGAGTGGATAATTGCAATAATCATAAATAAAATATAAAATATCTTCGTAACTAAGTATAATCTTTACTTTTATCATTTACGTGGATTAAAATTATTATTAAAATTTACCTTTTAGAATTCTGTACTTCTAGCGGCGGAAATTTGGCTAATGCTAAACTCTCTCGAAAGAAATCTTATTTTGTTCCTAACTTGAGTATAACATGCATTTTTCAGTACAGTCGTAGTGGCAATCTTTATATTTTCCTATTCTATGCAAATGTTTGGTATTTGTTTTTGTTGTTTAATAACAAACGTCCGTAAAATACTAATTTAAATGAGTAAACGGAAGGCCCCGTCAAGCGAAAACAACCCGAACCATGACATTACAGATTTTCTGACTGGTAAAGTAGTGATCTTTTAATTTTTCTGCTTGTGACCCAAACTGTCGCTTATTCATACATAATAAATAAACAATTTATGGTTGTAAGTATTAACGGGTATAATGTACGTAACATAATATTTTTCTTGTAGAACTTGCCAATTACGAAAGGAATGTCAACAGAAATATATACAAATACAATGCATACCGCAAGGCAGCAAGTACTATTGCAGCTTACCCAACACGTATGAAATCTGGCGAAGAAGCACGAAAGTTAAATGGAGTTGGCGAGAAAATTTCAAAGAAAATTGATGAGTTTCTGCAAACTGGAAAACTGCAGAAACTTGAAAAGGTTATATCTTCATTCCATACAATGTTAAATTTGCACGGACAATGTAATTGCAAGTAATTTAGCAGCTGTTGGGGGTGAATATTAGTCTTCCGGGGTTGTTTATCAGTGGCCTCCTCCATAGAGACTCCGTCCGTGTTCCAATTGACATTTTATTAATTTAGTATGGTTCAGCTGTAATAATGTCAATAGTCACTTATTTGATGCTGCTAAGTATGTAGAGCAGTGCAGTAGTTGACTGTATCACATTTTGCAACGTGTCTTGGAATTAAATTCATGTATACAACTAATAACTTACATGTATGCCTATGAAGCCATCTCTGGAGATTCTGTCTGCCTCAAATTCAAAACAAATATGGTGGTGATTAGGTGATTTATTTAGTAAGTTTTGTTACATACTAAAAACCAAATTACTATACTACCAATTATCTCGTTGTAGTACACTAAATCGGGTCACCTATCTATTCAGTAAACTAAATCTGCCAACTGGAACATGGACATTACAAACTTCCTTGGTGTTTCATATTTTAATTTTTTTTTGATAAAGTGTAAAGAATTTATAAAAACAAAATCTTACCTTACTTAAGCAAACTAAATGTTGTATACAAAGAAAACAAATTCAAATATGTATTGCTTTTTTCGGAAGAAAACCAGTTTATCTAAAATTGTACAGATTTCAGAAGCCTCTAAATCATAAAGTGTTCGGTACTCTGAAGGACTAAATTTAGTCAGTTCTTAAGAAAAACCACTTGATAGTCTTTGTTATTTACAATTTTTTTTTCTCAACAAAAGCAATAAAGTACATGAAAGTTTTTTCTCTGCACATTTTACAATAAAAAAAATACTCTGGTTGATGCTCATTAGGGTTTCTGGACTCTGCAACATAATATGAAGTGTCTTCTCTTATTTTTTATAATAATTTTAATCTTGCAATTGGACTATCACCCGGTGGCAGGACCTTCCTTCTGTCATTCCTTTTCATTCTCAAGTCCCGTCCTAAATTGCCCAACCACTTTCACCATAACCAACTCCTCCCGCAACGTATTCCACTCCCTCACTGTTTTGACCAGCATGGACTGCCTTCCCTTCGCCATCCACCTCCACAACTTAAAATTTTCTATTGTTTGTACTTCTCCCCCTGTACAGCCTCTTTTCTATGGTAAGTGTCCACCTAACTTCCCCCATCATGTCATGCCTTTCACCATCCTGTACATCCTTAGGAGTGTCTCCACTTGTCGCCTGTCTGTTAAGGAGTACCACCCCAACTCCATCATTAAGTATGGCCTAAAATTCCTTTTATTCTCGCCTCTTCTGCCCTCCCCATTTACCCGTAACCCACCTTGCTGCCCTTCTTTGCACCTTCTTCAGCTCTCGTTCTCTTCCATGGAGCCATGGTGGTGTAGTAGTAAGACTACTTGCCTCCCACCTAGGTGAACTGGGTTTGAACCCTGGCGGGGTCACTCCCGGATTTTCACATCTGGGAATCATGCCGGATAATGCTGCAGATTGGTGGGTTTTCTTACGGATCTCCCATTTCCTCCGCCTTTGCATTCAGACACCACTTCATACTCACTTCGTTTCAACCTCATCAGCTCTTAAGACCTCGATGTTAAGAGCCACCCAGATCTCTCTACTTCAGTCCCATACTGTGGTGCATATTCAATTATCGGCCTAATCGTTGCTTTATAAGCCTTTTCCCTCATCTCCACACCAACTAATTCTCTTAAAATTTCTTTCCAGCATTTCCAAAGCCCTTCTTTGCTTTGATTCTGTAGAAGAATTTTTTTCATGTGATTGTTTATTTACTGTTTTGTTTGTTTATATTTGCAGTGACGTTTGTGTTGTAATAATTATGAATTGTTTATGTTTATTTGCCACTGGTTTGTTATGTTATTTGTTTACATTTATTAATTTTATTGCTGTAAATTATGTGTGTTAAATCAGTATTTATTTAAGTTAACCATTTTACAATTTGTTTTGGAAATTATTCTTTTATGTTCTAATATTTTCTCTTTGTTTTGTCGATGGGCATGTAAGTTTTATTGTGATTGCTGTGGTGACGTTTAATATATTAAGCAGATAATAACACATTGTCAGTTTGGAACATTTGATTTGATATAATTTCCATTTCCATCATCTTCATTGTCGTTAGGCTTGGGTCTTCACGAAATGCAGTTCATCATAATGAAGGGCTTATTTGGTAAAGTGTTTAGTAAATCATTTATTAAATNAAATGCTGAAGTTTGGAAGTAGGTATTGATTCTGCTCTGCGGCGTGAGGCGCCAGCACATGATGCTAGCCCTCAGTGATAGGGCGTAGGAATACGTCGACACTGCTGTCTCTAGGTCCAATTTACTAATAACATACACTGGCTTTGTGTGAGTTCACATAATCGAGTTTTATTGTTGCTTGAACAGGTTAACTGGTACATGAACTCACGAGACAAACTCCCTCCCTTTTCCCATGTAGGCTACGTATGGTTTGACGCCGCGACTGTCGTCGGGGGGGGGAGATTCTTCGCACTTGGTGTAGAACTACTTATCTGACACTGCAGCGCTGAATTCCCTCGGCTGGCGGCTTGGAACTGCTCTCGAACTTGGTGGGCGTCTCGGCGCCTGGCTTCGAAGTTCCTTCTTCCCGGGTCCAACGCAGGACTCTGCGTTTGACGAAGTCTGACTGACTTTTCTCGGATGCTTCCCGCCGCACGTCCCGCTTGACGGCCTCCGACTGAGGTCGACGTCGTGATGCATTCTCGATCCTCGACTGACTCCGGCTGACTGACTGACTGCTCGATCCGCGACTGACTGATTCGACGTCTCTCCACTGACTGCCCCGTTGCTCCCCCCTTCGTGTGGTTTTGTAGCGTCCATCACCATATTCAACTTGCCCCGTCTCTGCTGCACGTGTCCGGGGTGCTTGTCGTCCCTCCGGGTCATAAAACACGTGGCCGCTGCTCGTGTGGTCCGCAGCCGGCCTGGCGTCGTCCCTTGGTTCTGGCCTGGAAGTTTATTGTCCCGTTCTGCACGCACGTCCGCTAAAAGCTCTCATGGTTTATTGCGGTATAAGCCCGGGACAGGCGCAGCTGGTGGTGGGATCTCGGTGTCCCTTGGACAGCTGCAAAATGTGGCTATGGCCGCGCCCTGGTGCTTTCCGTTGTCTCCGGATGTCGTCTGCACGTGCAGGAACAGTTGCACGTGCCGAAACCTTTGGTAGCGGGCCTTAGCAGCTGCGAGGCTCCTGGTGTCCCTCTTCTGGCACGTCCACAAAACCCTTAATCCTTATTGCGGTCGTCCGGCTGCGAGCTCCACCAGAGCGTGTGTTCTGACGAATAAAATATAGGGACGCAGAATGCGTCGAATGTATATATAATTTGGGTTTTGTATTTTTATTTGTTTTGCAAATAAGTACGTGTTGGAAAGAGAAGCCTAATTCATAAAAGGTCATTTGCTTCCTCTGTGTTGGTGTCGTGAAACTCAGAATTACGTGAGAGAAAATAACTAATTAGCCAATGAATGGCCATTATGAAGCACAATTTTAAGCCCTTTTGTGAAAATCATTAAATCCACAAAATGCTTGAATTCAATGCAACAGGAGGTAAGTAATAAATAAAATATTACCTTCTTTGTACTGCTGATGTAGATATAGGCTGTGACATATATGGGACAAGACATATACCCTTTAAAAAATATGGAAATTTAACATCTACATAAAGCACATACAGGGGATGGACAAAATAATATGAACACCTGACATATACACAATATTTATTAATTAATAAGGTGTTGGGCCACCATTTGCTTTTAGAACAGCTGCAATTCTTCGCGGAATAGATTTGTAGTGTGTCTGAATAGTTTCCAACGGAATGTTGTCCCATTCTTGTACCAAAACATCTGCCAATTGCTTCAATGATGTTGGAGGTGGACATCTGCTCCTCACTCTCTGCTCTAAAACTCCCCATAACGGTTCAATTCTGTAGAGGTCTGGCTCCTCAAACCAAGACTGAACCTTTTTGGCTGTGTGTATGGGCGCATTATCATCTTGGAATATGGCAGTGTTTGGCAGCAATATGCTAGTCATAGTAAGAACTTCATCATTGTGGATGTCGAGATATTCGTTTGCAGTAATCCGGCCAGTGATGAGAATGAGAGGACCAGCTGAATACCACAATATAGCCGCCCAAATCATAACGGAACCTCCCCCATGCTTGACTGTAGGAAGCAGGCCGTCCGGATCGTAGGCTTCTTTTGGGGTTCTCCATACATAAACCCGGCCGTTTGTAGGAAACAGTGTAAACGATGATTCATAGTACCATACCACATTTTTCCAATCATCAAGTGTCGCAGGTTTTATGATCGTGGCACCACTTCTTTCGCAGCTAAGTGATGGCTTCCATTATAAAGGATTTCGCAATTGCAGGCCTTCCATGAATGTTAGCTTTGTTGAGCTCCTGCCGTACTGTTTTTGTCAAAACAGTATTACTCAAGTGAGTGTTGAGTTCTGCTTTCACTTTTGCAGCGGTGGTTTTATGTTGTCTGGCCACAATTCTTTTTAATGTTCGTCGGTCTCTGTCAGTTAACATCCTCTTCTCCAATGATGTTTTACCATGTTTTTTGTATGCTGTCATTACCATGGATACTGTTGCTCGTGAAACGTTAAACAATTCAGCGGTTTTCGTCACAGACGCTCCCGCTAACCAAACACCAACGACTTGCCCTCTTTCGAATTCTGAGAGATCACACATTTCACAGATAGCTTGTTTTAACCGGCACAGAACAAAGCGTATAATACACTGAAATATAACCTACAAGACTTTGCACGTAAACTGTGCAATACATACGCGTCACGTTATTTGCACGGAAGCAGTGTTGCCAACATGCAACAAAATGTACTATATTGCATGGTGTTCATATTATTTTGTTCATTCGCTGTATATGTACCATGTTTCAACATAAGACATTTATTATCGTGCCAAGAACAAAAAGAAACCAAGATACATTAAATTGAAACCCTTTTGAATGTCTATAACCATCTTCAATCATTAATTTCAAATAGATTTTGTACTGCTCAATCTGTTTAGACAAACAGTTTTTACAACACATAACACAGCACTTTTAAGTCTAACTTTTGCATATCAAATATAATGAGTCATGCATGAAATTGGACCTAGACAGATCAGTTGGTCTGTCCTCTAAGGTTTACGATTAGTAGTGATGGAAATAAGGGAATAAGAACAATTGGGCGTTAGTGTACATTTCGATATCAAAGGTTATTGATGTTAAGACGTTGTAGGTGTAGTTGACTATGTTTGGTAGTAATTAAAAAAATGAGAAAATTGTTAGGAATCTGAATCAGCCTGAAGTATATGTTGGAAATTAACTAAAGTGAGAAAAAAAATATATATATATTGGGTAACAGAAATGAAGGTATTGTTTTACTTTGGTGGCCCTGTTTGTTAGTGCTGTGTGCTGTAAAATGGATACTTGTGTTGGGTGTTGTGGTAATTTGAATACATATAGTGATAAAATAGTAAACATTTTATAAAATGAAGTGTTTTAGAATAAATACATTGAGTAGTAATAGTGAGTGAACTGTAGCACGAAATAGGATGTGTAGTGTACATACTTAATATAAAAATATGTTGAGTTTTGTATCCTTAATGCTTTTGAGAATTGTGAATTATTGTATTTATTACCCAAAAATTGTAAATTGGTGCATTTGTTGCTGATGCATTGTGAAATCATCAGTTAACATATGTGATTTGTTAAACCATCATTAAGTATATTTTTAAAAAAAGGCAAAAATATGAACTTTTGTGTTTTACTGCTTGTGAAATGTGTGTTTTCTGCTCATTCTGACAGCAGTTCAAGTTTCTGTTCTAATCTGTATTTTACATGAGGAAGCATGGATGGTAATGCAATCATTTGGAATTGACTTCCCACGCCTGTACTGACATGTTTTTGGTGGTTCTGAAATATCATTTTTCAGGTTGCTGATAAATATTTACATGTAGGGAAAGTTGCATTTTTTAAATGATTATCTTAGTGAAATAAAGGTACTGTATAAACAAAAGTATTCAGTATGTAAATGGATGCAGGACCACATAAGCACTTATGAATATGCATGTAAATTTCAGTGGTTATGTTAAATGTTAGAGATTTGATACTGTAGTACCTATAACATGAATATAGTTCAGATTTAAGTATTACCATGTGTAATATCTGCTTTCAGATCCGGGAAGATGATACATCCAAAGCCATCAATTTGCTAACTTGTGTTTCTGGAATTGGACCAGCGAAAGCGAGAGAATTGGTTGATGCTGGCATTAACTCTATTGAAGAGCTGGAAAAACATAAGGATAAACTTAATCACCATCAACTGATAGGTTTGAAGTTAGTTAATTTTAGTTCTTTGTTCCATACAAAATGTGTTAAAAATTGATAGTTACCTTAAATTTATTTCAGTCAAGATGGATGTAGGGGTTTGTCCATGTTGGTTATCAACTCTAGCTACAGTTGCACCTGTATTATAGTCCGAGGCTTAAGAGCAAAAAATCGCCCGAACCTTGCACTTTGTGATGAAAGCAAGCCTTATAGTACAGTTGTTAATTGGACCTCTCTAAATGATTTCAGAAGCGATGCCCCTCAGTAACCCCCCCCCCTTTTTTTTTACGTAAGGCCTAGAATCTGGTTTCGATGTTTTTATATCAAACTATTACTTGTATGAAAAAAATATCTAAAGGTAAAATTAAAGGCAATGGAATTTCCTACAAAATTAATTCTTACCATATTTCACATAGGACTAGCCGTTTTGGAGATATAAAGCCATTTCTAATAAGTTTATTTGGATTGCATAGGAAAACTTGATTTGAAGTGTATTTCCACGTAATATATTGTGTGTAATCACAGTTCACATCACATAACTACAGTGTATAAAGTGTGAAAAATTATTTACATGTGATCGCCACTCTAACCACTCTGCCATACCCCTCCTTCCTGCACAACTGTCCAGCTATTCCTTCCCGTTTCTGCATCAGCCCCTTCGGAATGCAGGGTGGGAGGGATAATGGTGTGACTGGCAGGCAAGCGGGGCAGGGGGAGCTTGCAACACCTCCAAACACACAAAGGAAATTAGTGACTGTCAGGATGTGAGGTTAAATGGACAGTGTGCAAGAGCTCATTGTTGCAGTGCAGGCATGGTAGTGAGTTTGCTTTTCTTACTAGTCACAGTCGGGTGTATCTGGTGGGCGTGACTGGATGTATGACGAGGATCGTGCAGGTCAGTCTTCAGACGAATAACCATAGTGGGAGACAGAAGCCAAGTAATAACCCATTATTATTGTATACTATTTCATTTTCATCCTTCGAGTTTATTGCAGTTTGTGTAGTTCTGATATTTACATGTGTAAACAGGCATGTGGAAAATATAATTGTTGCTCAATTTCATTTTTACTTACGTTTCTGTGCAAAGTATTGTTGTAGTTATTGGACAGATTGACATTCAAATATCTATACTAGATATCTCATAATTGGCAANTCGAGTTTATTGCAGTTTGTGTAGTTCTGATATTTACATGTGTAAACAGGCATGCGGAAAATATAATTGTTGCTCAATTTCATTTTTACTTACGTGTCTGTGCAAAGTATTGTTGTAGTTATTGGACAGATTGACATTCAAATATCTATACTAGATATCTCATAATTGGCAAAGTCTCGTAGATAGTGAAAATAAGAAAGAACATTTCTTGGAATTAATACCATACAGGTTGGCAAAACCACTGATAAAGGAGTGGCTCAGATGTACTTTCCTCTTTGGAATGTGATGATATTGAACGCTTATGCCCATGTGAACATGACTCATAGTTCATGCTGCAGATACTGCATCTCGAGGCTGCTCCAAAATTATGATTAGAACCATGGACATTGATGTACTGGTTCTTGCTGTTTGCTTTGTTAATCATCTTCAAATGTTGAAGAGCTATGGGTGTTCATTGGCACTGGCAAACATCAGCAGATTGCAACAGCTCATGAGATCTCATCAATCTTGGGTCTTAACAATTCAACTGCGTTACCTATGTTCCATGCCTTTACTGGCTGTTACACTGTGTCACATTTCAGTGGTACGTGGCAGAAAATGGCTTGGGAAAACTGGAAAGCCTTCACCAAGTCCACAGAGTTTTTGACAGTGGCACAAGGCGAAGTTGATGAAGCAATGCCTTTAATAAAGAAGTATGTCGGGGTAATGTATGACAGAGCCAGTCAGCTGGAAAACATTAACGAGAGTAGGAAAAGCCTTTTCACCAAGAAAGGCAGGCAGTTGGAAGAAATTCCTCCAACAGTGGATGCCCTTTATCTACACACCAAGCAGGGTACCTATCAAAGAGGTTTTTATATGGTTTAATGCAGCAAATCCACAGCCTGAGGTGAGAATCGTTATTGTTTACCATTTTATATTTCTCTTATATCCACACAATTTAATGTTTTGCATCTTATACAAACACCTCTTCAGTACGTATTGCCACAGATACCAAGTCCTGCAGAATATGTCTGGAGAAAAGATGGTGATGACTGGCGATTCGTATGAATGTCACTTCCTCAGGCTCCGGAGTCAATGTCTGCATTGGTGTGCTGTGGGTGTAAGCCAGGCTGTTTGCTACATTGCAAATGCAGAAAAGTCCAACTGCAGTGCTCTGTACTGTTTTTGTGATGGTGAATGCAGTGACAATTAAAATAATTGTGATAACGGTACTTTTAAAATTACATTATGAACCAAATCTAACTGATTCATGGTTTATCATAGCTCGTACAATTGTATTATAAAAACTATTTCTTTAATGGCAACACCTAGGTATAATAAAATATTATAACTTGTTTTGTAGAAAATGTAATTTTTGTTGAATTTCTGTTGATACAATTTGGCCCTTATGTAAGCATGTTTTAAGGGGATTGGAAAACTTGTTTCTCTTCCATATTAATTGGGGGGAGGGGGGGGGGATTTGGTTTCTCAGAGAGGTTGTCGGAGGCACTATAAGCTGTTCACAGTAAAGTGAGCACTTTTTAAGGTCCTGGTAAATTTTTCCTTTCTACCAATTTCTATCTTTGCACCACTTGATAATACTAATAACTAATAAACACAGTGTAGGCTGAACATTACACTGCTCTCAAAGGTTAATGTCTGATGCAGCAATAAAATATATGTATTAGTGGTTAATGCTTATTGGGAGCACTTTCGAAGTGCTCACTTTACAGTGAATAGGTTAAGTTTGAGAGGCATGTAGTGGAGGAATAATCAGTGTTACTTTGGTCTTGGCTGCTTAGCCTTAATAATTTCATAAAACAATTACAACCACATTTTCATGTAAAGGAAAGGAGTATTATGTTTAAATAGTGACATTGCTAATACAAGTTGTTAGGATGTGGGGAGAAAGTACATACTCTTTACAACCCTCCTCTCTTGGTATCTTTATTTGCCATTATTTGAGAATTATTACAATTGTCAATTTCACAATATGATATACTGGCAAAATTAATTTATGTGTACTTTTTTATTGTGCATTTTTAAAGTGAAAAACTAAGGTGGGGTTGGAGGTTAAGCGGCATATTTCTTTTATATCAGAAGTCATAATTACATTTTATAACTTTTTTTTTAATTGTACAAGCGGTTGGTGCTGCATTTTTATTAAAATTTGCCAAGCAATCAGTGCAATTTAAATGGGGTAACCCTAGCTTCCTTAAAATTGAATTATAAATTGCCTTGTATCTCCAAAATGGTAAGTCCTATATAAAATATTATAAGGATCAATTTTGTTGAGAATTTATTGTCTTTAACTTTCTATATAGCTGTTTTTGTCGCACAAGCAACCGTTAGAAAAATACAGAAAACCATTTTTATGTCCTAATTAAGGAAGGTACTATCTCTGCAGAAGAGGTACTTAGGGGCACCACTTCTAAAATTATTCAGAGGAGCCCAACCACAACTGGGCAAAGTGGCTTGCTTTTATCACAATGTCCAAAGTTTGCACCCTTAACCCTCTCACAATTAGGGTGTTTTCCATTTACTGGATTACTTCTCTGTTTTGCAGGTGCCAATTAAGGCTCCTCTACCTTGAGGCTTCATTTGTACCTGTGGTCTTCATTGGCTGCTTTTTGCACTTTTAGTCTTCAGAAATTGTTTTGCTAGGGCAAGTTCATGTTGGCCTCTTCCGGGTGTCAACAGCAGGCAATCAGGATGACCAAGTGTGTCTGAAAGGTTTCTCCAAATTTTTATATGTTTGGGTGATGTAATAATATACCTTTGCTGGCTGAATGCATGATATGCTCATGGTCACTATGAGGGACATGTAATGGAATGTACTCCAATGCAACAGTTGCAGTGAGAATGTAACATTTCTTCTCTCACTTAAGTCCAGAAGTCCAGCAACCC
>NQII01001120.1:46592-152490 GCA_002778355.1 Clitarchus hookeri | reverse complement strand
ACCTATACCTCTCAACAACAGCCTGGGGTTTGCAGGTGTCTAAGCGCAGTGTTCTGCCCTCCCAGATGGTACAAGATGGTAAAGACTCCCTTTGCAGCATCAGATTACTGTGGCAGCTATGTCCAGTGTTCTCACTGGTCTGTAACAATTAACACTGCCTTCTCCGGTTAGGTAATGCTTGGTCATAGATAACACTTTCTCTTCCAAACCTTGTGAGTGGTTCTAAACCACTACTTCACTATGAAGTAGGAATTGCTCCCAGGCTTGGTACCTATGGAGCCAGTCTTTGCAGCATTTTATCTGGCCCTCGATGTTGTAAACTACTACTATCAGAAACCTGCCTGCCAAAGCAACTATGCACTGCATATCAGCAGATTGGTAGTGCCTTGGTAACTTCCCCAAATTATGAATGCTCATGATGCTACCAGATGCCTTTTTAGCACACTTTAAATGCTTCATAATATTTCTGAGAATCTCTGATAATGCTGTGAATTTTTTTGAAAATGTAAGATAAAATCTAGGCTGGAATTCATAGTTGAAGGCTTGTTCGGCAAATAAGTCATACCTCATGAAGTAATGCTTCTTCGTTAAGCATTATTTTTTTAACAATTAATTCATAAACAGCTACTTTACGAATACTTGTTATAGAAGTATTACACGTTTGAGACTAGCTTTACTTCATGAAGTAGCCAAATAAGAGTATGTATAATATATATCAATTTAAGACAGATAAAATTGCCTATTTAATTACAGCAATCACCCACATGAAATAAAGATTTACGTTAAGTTTGTTATTTTTATTTTTAATACACTTTTGAGAATAAAATAATTGTGTGCCCAATAAAACGTGTTGGTTTAATATGTTATGTAATATTTTTCCAGAAGTTTGCTAGCCGTGATTAAAAAAAACTTACATGATGTGCACATTTGACAAATATTTAAATGATAAAATGAATATGGTTTTAATGACATCTCAGTTAATTTACAATGTACAAGACCATGTCATCATACAATTCTGAGTATTTCCATTCAGCATCAATAATCGCAGTTCCGCGAATTACATTATAGATCGTGAAAGTACTTGATCGCATCTCACGCTACCGTCCAGCTCACATAATCTCTGTTTCAGTACTTTTACTGCAAACCTTTTTGTCAGAATTAAAGCAAAAATGTTACTAAAATATTCTATTCGGTATAAAAATTGGGGTTTGCTTTAAGCCCCTGCTACAATTGCTGTCTCCCCTGTTCTCGAATGTCCTTGGTCCTCTGTCCACACTGACGTTACGAGACGCGCAGACAATTTGCTGCTACAACAGCATATCCAAAGCTGTCCCAACAAGTAGGTTTCAAAAACGGCCACCAGGTAGCAGTTAATGCTTTGCACAATTTTGTTTTATATTTGTTTGTTTTGATTCACAAGAATTTGGCGGGTATAATTTTGAGGTGTTGATTTAATTGTGATTTTGGTTACTATAGTAGTTATCGGTTATAGAAACTTATTTTCTTTTTATTCACATTGCGTTGTTTATCTAAAATTAAATTTCTTCATTGAAATAAATTTTCCCTCAATTTTAAATTTTTGGAATTCCTATTTTTTATTGAATAATTCAGGCTGTAAGTGTACGGTGCATATTTACAGTTTGTCCCGCTTAGCAATGGCACACGTCACATTCTCCTTGATGTCAATGTTTACAAATGTTTTTGATTACTATTACAAATTGTGCGTGGATTTTGCTGGTAAATTATTCTTCTTCCTCCATGAAAGACTCGAGTACTGGGGATCACCGAGAACAAAAAATTAAAAATTGACCAATTGGCTGCGGACCGGGAACAGAGGACATGTGAGGACATGGCTCATGATGTCACATGATCACGTGTGTCAATCAGTGCTCTTTATGTCGGACGGAGGATATCCGAGCACAGGGTACATGGTAATTGTAGCAAGGCCCTTAGTGTAACTAATATTTCTCCATAATAATCATTAAATATGCCATGAAGAGTTGTAACCTGAGATTGTTTTTATTTGAAAATGAAAGACTCTTTTCTTTTCTTGCTGAATCTGTGCAACCTTTTTACCTGCAATTGTTTTACAAATAAAAACTATATTCAAATTGATTTGATTCTCATACTTATGCGTCGTAAAGTACAAATTGTTCAAAATCATCCTAGTAACCAAAACCCATTGTATACAAAGGTAGAGAAAAGAGGTTATGTTTTCACATAAAAGTGTGTAGGATTTTAATTTTCCAATTTGTCCCATGTATTTACTAAATTATATTTGTGTTTCTGTAAAATATTTTAAAGAAATAACATTTGGAGTGAATATAATTAGTAAATAACCTAAGTATTCAGTTCTTAAGTAGACAACAAAGCAGACTTGATGAAGCACTACTTTTCTGCATTAATAAGCAATGCTTCTTTGATTATGAATACTTGAGAAATAAGTAAAACTTATTTTGTGACTATGAATACATGATAAGCAATACTTCATGAAGCATTACTTTCATTATTATTACTTCAAACTATCTAAATAAGCAATAGTTATATCTGCCAATATGAATTTAAAATCATACTTAGGCACGAACATAAGTAATTCTTGTTTCAAGTATTGTTCATATGGTCAGTATGAATTCCGCCCCTAAACTTACATATTACCTGAATTAATTAATCAACTTTCTGTAAAATAAAAATATTCAACGATACTGATTTACCAAATTCAGTCACTGGATTATAATAAATTTTAACTGGGAAAGCAGCCCTCAGCGTTATTAATAATAATCATATTTGCCTTTTCCACTGGGATTTTAATTTGTTAAATCTCTGGCGCCATTGTNACGATACTGATTTACCAAATTCAGTCACTGGATTATAATAAATTTTAACTGGGAAAGCAGGCCTCAGCGTTATTAATAATAATCATATTTGCCTTTTCCACTGGGATTTTAATTTGTTAAATCTCTGGCGCCATTGTACGGCAGGCTATTTATTTTGCCCCCAGGAAAGTATTTATATGATAGGACGCCCCGTCTTACTGAGAAGAAGATGAAGGACCAGACTTCTCATTTAAATTTCGAGTTACATAATAAATGCAGTTTGACGCAGAAAGGTGCCAGCACCATGACATCAGGATTTGGTGTGATGCCATCTTTGTACTAGTGATGCCATTTCCTTTTCTCAATTGGAAGGCAGATAAACATCAAATTTAAACTATTTATGAACTTGAATACTTTCTCTACATCATTTGGTCATTTTGGTAGTAAATTATATGATGATTTTTCATAATGAACCAGAGGTCTGCTTGTTTATGCAGACTGCAGCTTCTAGAGCCAAGGAACTCTGCAATTTAAAGTAAATTGTTTTAATTTTAAATGGAAAGTTAATTTAAACATAAACATTTTAGACAATAATACATTTTGCAGTGGAACTCCTATTAATTTTGAACATGTGACAGCTGGAACATGAGCAGAAGTAATTTGCCTTTTTTAGCGTAGTCTTTTGCAATCACCTGGACGTCTGTCTGGAATGTATGTCCCCCCCTAATAACGTTTAACCTTGTAAACATAATTTTACCTAACTCAGTCCACAAATAATATTTAGCAAGTACATCCGACTTTTATAGTTTTAGATCACGCAGGATACTTATTTTGAAGTTGGCGGCAATTTTAAAATTTAGGGCATTATGTTATATCTCAGGAACCATGTAATCAATTTAAACAAAATTTGGCACGGTCATAGTGCATGATGTAAGAATTGAATTTATAAAGCAGCAATGTTGTTGGCTAGCCATTTTGGAAGACTGCGCAAAATAAAAATAATAAAGCTTTCTCTGTGTATCGTGGGAACTACAAAACCAATTCCTGTTAAATTTTGCTCATAAGTAATAATTATGAAGGCCATGGTAATGCAAAACATTTTAATGGATTAGCATTAGACAGTTATTTTCAAAATGGTGGCAATATAAATATTTAGGCTTAATTTGTTATATCTACCATACCATTCGAACAGTGTTGACCAAACTTGATATGCTGAAAGAATATATACGAGTATCAAATGTGTCAGTAAATATCCTCTTTTGTCTGCCATTTTGTAAGATAGCGCCACATGAAAACTAAAGTTTTAATGTCATATCTCGTGGGAAAAATTAACTGATTGTTACTAATATGTAATGTAAACTGACATGTTTTAGTAGGTCAGACACTTATTTTCAAAATGGCGGTTTTTATAAACATTTGAGATTTCTGTGCTATATCTACGAAATCATGTTACAAATTTCAACTTAACTTCGTAAGCTAGCAGTTTTTATTACAACCATCAAATGCATCTACAAAGTGTGTCTTTTGTCCACCATTTTAAAAGACAGTGGCACATGAATAAATTAAGTTTTATCTTATCTCAAAAAACAATGGACCGATAGTTATCAAACAATCAACCAATTCCTACCTAATTTGACAAACATGTAGTTACTATAGTAGGCCATGTAAACGGACATGTTTATTGTGGGTCTGACACTTATGTTCAAAATTGCTGCCATATAAATTTTTTAATTTGGTGTATAAAAGTTGTTGATACACAACCGTTTTGTTCTCCATTAATGAAGAAAGATAGCACCACATGAGAAAATTGAGTTTTCATGTCATGTCGGGAACCAGTCAACCAATTCCCTTAGAATTTTGCACACAAGTAGTGCTGCAGTAGGTGACGTAAACTTACACATTTTAAATGTATCTGGCATTATTTACAATAGAACTACCATATGAATATTAGTGATATATATTAAACAATTACATATATGTTAGAAGCATCAATTATTATTATAGAAACGTTATTTTGGCTGCCTTTTTGGAAGCTAGTGCCTGGTGATAAAATTTAACATTTATGCCATATCTCTGAAACCAAACAACTAACTCCCACCACATTTTTCACGTAAATAGTACTACAGTAGGCATGTAAATTACATACTTAAAATGGGTCAAATATTTTTTTCAAAATGGTGGCAATATTAATTTTACAGATATGTTTTTGCATCTATTAAATAATTTGACATAAATTCAACTAAACTTTGTATGCTGACAGTATCTGTTAGAAGCATAAGATATGCCTTTACAGAGTCTGATTTTATGCCTTTATACACAACAGTGCCAAAAGAGAAAATAAAGCTTTTATGCCATATCCTGGGAACCAGTCAGCCTATTTCCACCAAATTCTGCACACAATTAGTGCAATGGTAGGTTAAGTGACTCACACACTGGTTTTCAGAATGATGTTCTTGTAAATATACGAGGTTGGCAAACCCAGTCTACCAAAATTTAGACTGATTACAACCAAAGTTGATGGTCTGAATTCTGCCTCTGTAATGCAGTTAGTTGCACGTGATCTTACGATGCGAGGTGTTCTGAGTTCGGATTTCAGATAAGATATGTGTGTATTTGTAATTGTCTCACTAGTCTTGCATTTGTTCCTGGTTCTACTTTTAATGATATTGCTGCCACCAAGACATCAACCCACCTACCATTAAACATTTTAAGAACTTTGTCAAAATTATTTGCATCCATATAGAGGAAAGTCGGCTCATAAGTTATATCGGTAACACCTTGTTCAAATATTAGCCAAATTTTCATTCAGTGTTCTTTTCATTAACATTACACCTGTAAATACAGTTTTGTAAAAGGGTGGTATTTTTAAAGCTATAGAAACTGAGCTTAATTGATTGCATCTTGGATTAGGTTTATCACATCAGCAATTTTTTTTATGCAGTTTTCATTTAGCAATAAACAAACCTTAAATTTATTCTTATGGTTTTGTGTCAGCTGATTTGTGGTTCATAGCGTGTTTGAAATTGTTTCATGATACTGAAGGTAATGTCTTTTTGCTATACTGTAAATGTTTGTCACGATCTACGTTACCACACTTAATCAGTATTCTATTCATTGACTGATACAGTAATAATTATATTATATATTTCACACTACACAGCAGCAAAATAAAACACAAAAACTACCACAATAATTTTTTAAATATTTACTTGACCGATTTATGAATAAAGATTAAGGCCCGTGACAACATTAATTTTACACTTGGTAGTTTACTGTAAATAGCCTTTTGTAAACCTGTTGTCTAGAGGGTAAATTTAGATGTAGCTGGAAATTTAAACATTGAAAGAGTTAGCTGTGTGTCAGGTGATGCTGAGCAAGATGTAAAGGTGATATAATAATAATAATTTCCAACCAGCAATTGGGCTATTGCTTGGTGGCAAGCACCTACTTCCCTGATTCCTTTTCACTGCCCAGTGTCTTCCTAAATCTCCCAGTCCTCTTCACCATCATCCCATAACACATTCTACTCCCTCACTGTTCTCACCAGCATGGACTGCCTTCATCTTGATGCGCCATCGGCGACGCCGCTATCCATTCTAGCCTCGCCACAGCCATGGCTCCCTCCCCCCTCCCAAGAAGGTTATACTGTACATGCCACAGCGGCCCCTGCTGTGAAGTCCCAGGGTTAGCTCGCGGGCCAGCTGCTGCCGCATGCTGGCCGGCAACCTGCTTGACGTGTCNCTCGCGGGCCAGCTGCTGCCGCATGCTGGCCGGCAACCTGCTTGACGTGTCTGCACATGCTCACCCCTCCGGCCGCTGGCCGCAGAGGGGAATTGCAGCCCAGCTTCAGTCATCTCTGCCGCTTCCTTTGTCGCCACATCTCCACCACCCCGCACCCCTCACCACCCATGCTGGCCCTGTGTTTCGGGTATATAGGATCCCCTGTTCATAGTGTGAGGCTGACTTGCGTAGTTCTGTTGCAGACTGTCACTCTGCCCGGCCGCTGAAAAATGCCTTCTAGCTTCACCTAGTACTGGCTAATTCGCGCAGCTCTGTTGCAGAACGTTAGTCTGCCCGGCTGCGGACTGACGCCAACTACTGAAGCTTTACAAATGCACCTTCTACTGGCTGACTTGCACTGCAGTCTCAGAATGTCATGCTGCTTGACNCCCCCCACTTGCGCTTCTCGGCTACACAGCTAGTCGTGCTCTTACAGCTTACTAGATCTGAGTACCAACCACTAAGGTTACCCTCACTTCCGCATCTTCCGAGACTAGGCGTAATTCCGGTTGGCAACCTATGATTGATCCTTTAGCCTTAACCAAGGTACTGGCTGAATATGTGTGTTTACTTTGATACCTACCCAATGCTATGGTTTATAAGTAGGTATTGAATCTGCTCTCTGCGTAAGGCACCAGCAATTGAGGCTAGCCCTCAGTGTTAGGGCGTAGGAATACGTCGACACTATTGTCTCTAGGTCCAATTTACTAATAAATTCACCTCGTTTTCAGGTTACCAATAAATCAGTTTTATTAACGCTTAACAGGGCCACTTATACATGTACACACGAGACAACANTTATTAACGCTTAACAGGGCCACTTATACATGTACACACGAGACAACACTCCCCTTCCCTTTTATACGTAGGCTCCGTATTGTTTGGCGCGGCGCTTCGCGTCGTGGATGGGGGGGGAAGGCAAGATTCTTCACACTCGCTGGATGACTCTCCTTATCTGGATGGAGGCGCTGTCTTCTCTTGGCTGGCGACTTGGGACTGCTCCGGCACTTGGTGGGCGTCTCGACGCCTGATCTCGAAGCTCCTCCTCCCGGGTCCACTCAGCACTCGTCGTCTGACGACGGCCGGCTGCCGTTGTCGTCTTCTCCCGGATTCGCTCCGCCCTCCTAGATTCCCGTCGGCCGACTGCCGTTTTTCTCTGACTCTTCCTGCCTCACGTCCCGCTTGACGGCCTCTGACTGAGGTTGACGTCGTGATGCATTCTCGATCCGAACGCCTCACTTCAGGTCCTCCGACTGACTGCCTGACTACCTGACTGCTCGATCCTAGACTGACTGATCCGTTCCTCCCTCCTCCTCGTGGTTTTGTAGGCTCGATCGCCATATTCAACTTGCACCNAGCGTTCCCCCTGAGTCGTAAAACACGTGGCTGCTGCTCCTGTGGTCCGCAGTCGGCCTGGCGTCGCCCCTCGACTCTGGTATGGCCGTTTATTGTTCTGTTCTGCACGTGCGGGAACTCTTGGGTGGCCCCTTTGGTTCAGCGCACGTGTTGTTTTTATGCCTCCGGATATTGTGTCGTTATTCTCCCAGCACGCCCGCTAAAAGCTCTCAATGTTTATTGCTGAAACTAGCCCGGGAAAGACTCGGCCGCTGGTGTGGGCTCAGCGTCCCTTGGCAGCTGCGAGATGCAGCTGCATCCGCCTTCCTCCGCACGTGGTCGTTCCGCCGGGCCGTCCTGGCGCCATTCTCCCATCACGTCTGCAAAACCCTTAATCCTTATTGCGGTCGTCCGCCTGCGAGCTTTGCCAGAGCGTGTGTTCTGGCATATAAAATATAGGGACGCAGAATGCGTCAACTTGTTTCAGCAATAAAGAGACAATCCATTTTGGCTGGTTTATCTCTAACAGCTACTATTCTTCTCAATTTGACTCCTATATCCTTCTTCATCTCAGTGATCCGCAAACACTCTTGCAGGAACAGGCACGTGCCGCCACCCACTGTTTCTTCCTCACCTTCAAGTAGCTCCATCTCTGCGTAATGCTTGGATCTATGGGGACATACGAGAGCGGTGACCCTCCCCTGCCTATTTTCACCTTCTGTAAGTGCTTGGGACTGCCGGCGACATCCTGCCCGCCAACATACTTGCAGGAGGCCAGTAGTAAGACCCACCTACTTGTTCCTTCTTCTCACGCCATGCCTGCCCCTACGGAACACTCACTGCCATCCTCTATACACTATCTTCCCTTCTTGTGCCTCGCCACAGGGCTGGGTGGGATAAAGCTTCCAATCAGTGCTTTCTTATGAATGATGTTAAACTAAAAACTTCTTCCCCTCTCCAGCCCACCTCCCGTGGCGCAGTATGTTGGTGCGCTGCTGATCTGGGGTGCAGGAGGTTCTGGGTTTGAATCCCAGGTAAGGCATGGGTGTTAGTTTAAATTAGGTCATAAGTTAGTATGTAAGCCGTTCTCTGATAACCCCTCAGGCATAACACCAGGGGACTTTAATAAGCCCTTTCCAATCCAATTTTTCCCTCTCCAGGAAACAAAATAAATAGAGTTCCTGCTGTATATCCTACATTGAGTATTAAGTATAAAGTTAGCCATTCTCAGTCTTTCAGTGCCTGCATAAACTAAAATCAAAGAAATAGGTGAGAAAAATATGAATTTTTTACATTTGTTACAAACATAAATTTTTTTCATTGACTTGAACAGCTGTGGGGGAAATATATGTGACCACGCTACCTATGTTTTACAATTAAGATACTGTTACAAGAAACTGGAAGGGACGTATCCAAGTTCATAAGGATGGAGGTTTTAATTAGGGCTGAGCCGATACCGGTACCGATATATCGAAACCGGCCGATATCGTAATTATCGGAATTGTGCGCAATTCATGTTTAAATCGCCGATATTATAACCGATATTTTGCCCTAAGAATCTAAGATGATGCTGTGCTACAGTGAAACCTCATTGTTGCGTTCCCGTTTATGTTGTTTTCCCGTATCAGTCGATTTTTTTTGGATGGTCCCAACCAATATCATACATAAACAATGTTAAAAAAACCCGCATACTACGCCCTTAAATCATTAATTTACCCGCATCCATCGATCAGATATTCTGTCTGAAAACCAATATACATTCGGAACTATTGTTTATCTGTGGAAAAACTATCTTAAAACCGGTACTACCAAAATTCAGTAGCGCCGAGAGCAGGTAAACAGACACTCCCTAACCTTAAAAGCTAGTATACACAACTAGTTGTGAACCAGTGCAATTGTTAACCACCACGTAATTTATATTTGATAATTCAATCACAATTTTTTTTTAAATTACTCACGTCGAAAACAGGTAAAACATAATAATTGCAGGCATTTCTTTGTTTCAAGTCAGCAATGGAATATTCGCGCAAATAAAACACGTATGTATAATGGTTGTGGTACGGACCAGAACCAGACGTTCATAATGGACAGAACGGATTTGAACTTTACTCTCGTTCCACAAAGGAAACGTAATAATATTTAGGTCAGTACGGTAAATAACCATGTAAATTACAAGCATTAAAGGGGAACAGTATGTTTTCACATATTAATTCTGTTAAGATAAAATTACGCTGGTAACTTTTTTTAAGAGTAATGCAGTGATGTCAACTGACACACAAGATGGCGAATGTTGTTTAATTTGGCGAAATTTAAAAACATTTGGCGGGCAATGGAATTTTTAGCGAATTAAAATATAATTTCAATAAATTGGATTTTTACATTTCAAACAGTTGGTAAAAATCGTGCTTTCTGTTTTAAATCACTGTTTTTAATAAAGTTTGTTGATTTTTGCCACTTTTTTTTACATTTAGCAGAAATTTAGTGAATTTTATGTAAACATTCGGCAGATTTTCGAAATTAAGTGCATTTCGATATTTTATAATACAATACTTATATTGAATGATTGAGATATGTTTTTTAATCCAGTATTTAAGATATGCCCACTGTTCATTACAGGCAATCTGCTGAGTTTTTTTCAGTAGGTCCCATGAAAAACGAATAATAAAGGTTTCACTATTTGGTTTTATTAAAATAATCAGTATTTTTAAATTACTGATATGGCTGAAAAAAAAGTGATTTGTGAAATTTCTTTGTACCGTAAGCAACACACAAGAATGCAAAACTGTTTACAATATTTGCAAATGTTTGTTTCGAGAGGGGTACATCATCAAGGTCATATAGTACCACAAACTTAAAACGGCGCATTTAATCTACGCACCATTTGAAGTGTTATGTTTTTTTAAGAGTTTCATTGCTTAATGACATGCTTTTGGAGATTATTTTTGTCTTATAAATATGCTTAAGCTTAATATGTGGTTCCTAGATTAATCGTAATAGTTAGACCTGTTACTAAAACAATAAAAATGAAGACAATTAGAATTTTATTTAGGTAAATGTTTAAAAATTAAGTTTTTATTTTTTGAAACTTGCAATAGTGTTATTTTTTCTTGTCAAGACAGTATCGGTATTGGTATCGGCAGTATCGGTAAGTTTGTATCAGCAATATCGGAAAAGGCTCAAAAACCATATCGGCTCACCTCTAGTTTTAATAAAAATAAAAGAACCAAATTTGTTTTTTAATTTATTTACATTAAACTTGCTAACTCTACAATTAATCTTGTTATTCTCATATGGTGCAATATTTAATATCTCTCTCATTTCTAATTAAAGTCCTTATCAATGTTTCTATATTGGTTTCAGTCACTTACTTCACTCTCATTATTTACACATGTTCATATATTCAATCTGTCTATTGCCATAATTCCAAATGTCTTACACTCACGCATCCAGTTCAATAGTCCCGCCCGTCAGTCTCACTCTCCACTGTAACAATGCTCGCAGTCTGCAGACTTAGCTCCTGTTGGTCACTCTCGTTACCACTTGACGCTATGTTGGCTCGTTGCATCGCATACCTGGTACTTAAGGTCGCGCAAATCGTCTTCCAAACTCTCAAACTGTTGGCTTGGAGCCTCGTCGTGGCTTTAGTCTTGCTGGCACGATGTGGAAGGGACCCGCACCCTGAATCTCGCTGAGAGGTGCTAGAGCAATGACCAGAGCATTTTTTCAAAGATAACCCCAAAAATTCAATCCGTAGAAGGTCAGGAGCACACGAGTCATGATAGTCTTACTGCGGCGGCACATTGTGGCTTACCTTTGAAAATTTCCCAGCACTCCTCAGGTTGCTAGCCTGACCTTCACACAAAATTGTGTAAGCAAAGCCTCATTTCTCTGCCATTTTATAAGATAGCCCCACATGAAATAATTTAGTTTTTATGCTGTATCTTGGGAACAATCAACCAATTTCGTTCATATTTGGTAAAGAAGTTGTACTGTGGTAGGCTATATTAATTTATATTTTTTAAGTATGTAAGTCTCAATGGTGCATATACAAACAATATAGGTTAGTGTGCTATATCTACGAAACTATGTAACATTTAAATTTAACGTTGTATATTTAATCTATGACAATAATCGAATGTGCTAATATATACATATAGTTTTTTTTTGCGTTCAATTTATGAATATCGTCACATGATCAATGGAGGTTTTATGCCGTATCTCGAGTACCAATCAACCGTGCATACAGGGTGAGTAAAACAAACATTTTGTCATATTTCGGGAATAATTTGACTATCAACAAAATTTGCACACCTACAGAAGGCCATTTATAGATATATGATTTAAATGGGGTCAGATAATGATTTTAAAAATGGCAACCATATAAATATTTTGATATGTTTGCAATTTCAATCAAATTTTATGCTGATATTATCTATTACAAACATTGTATACAGAGCCTCTTTTTAAGCAATTTTGTAAGATAGCCTCATTTAAGAATATAAGGTTTTTATGCCATATATGGGAGACCAATTAACCGATTTCCACCTAATTTTTCACAGAAGTGGCGTTATGGTAGGCCATGTAAACTTGTGTGTTTTAGTGGCTCAGGCACTTATTTTCAAAATGATGGCCGTGTAAATATTTCAGGTTAGCGAAATTCCGTCATTCAAAACATTTAACTTATTACATCTGAAGTTGATGCTCCGTGATGCAGTTGATTTCAAGCTAGCTTAATTTTATGTATTTTTCTTAATATTAATCCCGGGTAAGTCACTCCTGTATTTTAATTGTCTTGGTTCTGTTTCACATGCTTTTGGTTTCATCTCTAATAATATTGCTGTCAATGAGTCGTCAACGCCTACCTACCAACTAAGCTTTTAAGAACTTCACTAAAATTGATTTGCACCATTGTAGAGGAAAGTAGGCTTATTAGTTATCAGTAACTTCTTGTTATTATTATGTGGTTTCTCAAAGGGCAGTCTCTAGGTTAGGCAACTCTGGCACGTACCTTGAGTAATAGCAGGCCGGCAGGCGTTTATGGTTAAACATTTGTGACCTTGATAGAAGTGACGTACAGTCATGTGTTAATGAGTGTTTTCTCTTTTTATATGTTTACCTCTTTGGAGTCTTACAGTAGTGGCATAGTGAATCACAATGGTTAGCAACCATAATAAATGCAACTAAATTATTGTTCAGCCTATTTTCTTCATTTTTTAACCAAATTTTTTTACAGATCCCTTGTATTTTGAGAGAGTCATTATTAATGATGTTGTTATGTCTAAAGTTGACTATACCAACATATGTCCTGGGTCACTTCTGGTCACTAGTACTCTTCAATAAGCTCTCGTGTAGTTTTTCTCAACTCTCAGGTACCTATCAGGTTGTCATCATGAAAATGTATATTTAACAAGGATTGTTGAAGCTTTTTTGGTACTTACACCCATCTATATCCATGCTTTTGTTTGGGCCTCATCTCCATTGCATTTAACATATCCTTGTTATTGTTAAGCAGTTCAGAATATATCCTGAGCAGGTCCAGGTTGCAAATTCTTGGGCCGTATGCTTGTACGTCCCTGAATTAGGCCCAGTTGTCTGCTTCTGTTTTCATGGTGTTGTCTGGTGAGAATTTTCCTCCGACAGTTGAACTGGTGCGCAGTCTTTTGTTTGACAGTGTACCTTCATCAAGCATCCTGTAGTAACCATAATCATTTATGGGGCCTCCCTAGTAAAAAATTTCAAATGCCTCAAGGTCACGTCTGACCATAAGGAAGCATTGCGACAGCAATGGAAAATACCATAAATAAGTTTTGCATGTGTTCTGTTTCCTCAGAATTTTAAGTGGTGACTGCAGGATTTTAATACAGAAATATGTTCAGAAAAGATACAGCAACATGGCTATAGTTTTAAAAACTGTTTTACAGAAGACACTTTTCAATGACAACACTAGTGTTTCAGCGACCAAATTTATGAATTGGCAACCAAATATTGACTTTCATTAAAAAAAATAATTACATTGAAATATTATTCTGTAGTTTTTTTTTTATTATGGTTTCATGCCCAAATTGTAGACTGTAAAAAGCTTGGATGTAACATCCACAACAACTTTAAACCACTATAACGATTTCATGAGCCGCAAACATAACCACTCATAGCCATGCTGGTAGCAAAACCAACTGGCACAGTAGCGCCGATTTCCAGGATGGTAGAATCAAGGTGACCAACCCTACAGCACCATAAAGCGTGAGAAGTTAAATGGTACCCACATTCATCACAGAAGTTCACTATTTACACTTGTTACACAATTTACAAAGTCACATATCCACACGTCGTTACACTAGTGATTTAGAGTCACTTGTACAAACAATTGGAATAGACACAACTGCTTACAATGAGACCCATATGACAACTGGGGAAGCCCTTTAATGGCATAGCTCTATGCCATATATATAAATAAAAAAAGCCTAAATGTAGTGTTTCTTAAATGTTATTCATGAGCAAACATCTTTAAAAGTATTGAAAACAGTTTTCAAAGAAAAATATTTCCTATATCTTTGCACCTCAATTTCAAAATATTTAAATGTACACTCCGTCATTAGCGAGAGCACTGTGCTGTATTATATAACTTATTTTTTCTCAGGCACCTAGAGGATTTTCAAAAGAGAATTCCAAGGCAGGAAATAGAACAAATAGAAAAGTTAATAACAGAAGAAATCAAGACCCTGGATCCAGATTATTTAGTTACAATCTGCGGAAGTTACAGGTACATCTTTTTTTTGTATTTCTTCCATATTTTAGTGTGGCTGTTTTATTGAAAATTTTGTATGATCAAATTAAGGATGGCATTTGATTGGAAATATTTTTGAAGGCTTTTTGATAAAACAAGTTCACCAGAAAAACACACTAAGATCTGCTATAACAGTGTGGTTTTGTTCCTAAAAAGAATTCAGTGTTATGTTAGTTATATTTTCTCATAAGAACACTTTTGAAACTAGTGGGTTGGTCTCCAGTTTGTCAGAAATACCAGTAATAGGTAATTCTGAAGTTAAAGCACCACTGCTGAAAAACATTTATGAATGTGGTGTTTTTTTGTGTGTGGAAGTTGCTTAGTCATATCCTTGAAAAGCATTCTTAAATCCAGTGTACTTTATAAGCATAATTATAGAGGTTGGGTCGGCTGAGAAGAACATACATTTGAAATATTATAGAGTAAAAACATTTGAAAAATATGCAAAAAGCTTATTTTAATAACATATCCACACAAGGGATAGGAGGGGTAGAAAAACTGCTTTAAATGTGTTGTGAACTGAAGATTTTCCTTTCATTGCCCTAAAAACAAAATATAAATATCAAATTAAGTGTACATAAATACAATCATACCAAGGTCATCAATCCTTAATTTTCTAATTGTGTACCTGAACAGAAAAAGACCTAACCTAGGAATTTTGAATGATTCACTGACAGTCAGTATAAAGGTATGATTATGACCTGTTATCTCTATTGGGCTTTCACTGACCTTTTGTTCAGTTACTTTCCTAGCTGCTTTTCCATTTGGCGCTAGGGAGGGCTTTTTTTTTTTTGGTCTTTTTCCTGTTTTATATTTGTAATGGCAGCACAGTATTTGTTTACCACATGTGTGAGATGGTATAATGGTTAAGATTTGATTTACTTTCATTTCGCTGTGTGAAACAATGGATTATGCATTTAAAAGTAGACCTATTACATTTGTAACTGTGAAATTAAAACTGCATCAAGACATCAATTTCCAGTGTTTCTTGGTAGTAATCTGTCTGCACTATGGAAGGAACACCATTCAAAAGTGGCACAGGATGTGTTTCTTACTCAATTTATTTGCACCATATGCATCATGGCGTCGAAGAACAAGTAGAGAAGCACAAGGAATGGAAAGGAGAGAACATGCGTTTAGTACCACATATTATCTAATGGATAAAGGAAAGAATATGCCTGTATTTAAGGAAATGTTTTTGAGGGTGTTTTCTTTAAAAAAGGATAGAGTGCATTCAATAGCTAAGATCATGTTCGAGGGGCTGATTCCTAAAGAAGGACGAGGTGGAAACCGGGAGTCAGTACAATCAACTGAAAAGAAGGTGAAATTGAGACAATTTTTAGGGAAACTTGCGNAGAAGAAGGTGAAATTGAGACAATTTTTAGGGAAACTTCCGGCGACCAAGAGCCACTACAACAGGCATAAATCCAAATGCATTTATTTGTCTTGCAACCTAAATCAAAGGAAACTATACAACTATTCAGTTCCCACACATTTACAAGTAAAAAAGTCTGCGTTTCTGGAAGTATTTACAAGCNTTAAGGAAATGTTTTTGAGGGCGTTTTCTTTAAAAAAGGATAGAGTGCATTCAATAGCTAAGATCATGTTCGAGGGACTGATTCCTAAAGAAGGACGAGGTGGAAACCGGGAGTCAGTACAATCAACTGAAAAGAAGGTGAAATTGAGACAANACTGATTCCTAAAGAAGGACGAGGTGGAAACCGGGAGTCAGTACAATCAACTGAAAAGAAGGTGAAATTGAGACAATTTTTAGGGAAACTTGCGGCGACCAAGAGCCACTACAACAGGCATAAATCCAAATGCATTTATTTGTCTTGCAGGAAACTATACAACTATTCAGTTCCCACACATTTACAAGTAAAAAAGTCTGCGTTTCTGGAAGTATTTACAAGCNAAGGAAACTATACAACTATTCAGTTCCCACACATTTACAAGTAAAAAAGTCTGCGTTTCTGGAAGTATTTACAAGCTCTTTTAGTATTTGTTTTTGGTCTCCTTCCTCTGATGCTGGTAGTATATGCATTGTACTATCACGCAAAATAAAAGATGAAACTGATCCTTATAAGAAGAGTGTTTTGATAATGCAAAAACAAGTACACACTTTGCGTGCAAAGGCATGTTATACATTGTGTAAAAAGATGATCCTGATTCAGTGTCATTCTGTTTCGACCTACAAGTCCAACCACTGCCATGAACGCCTATCCAAGCATCATTTTATGCATGACAAATGAGTTTCTACACCCTTCTTTTCATCGAAATGGTCTATTTAAGGAAGCCAACATTATATTAATGGGCTGAGGACGTAGGTGGCAGAGGAGCTACGGACGTTGGCTCAGCACTTGTGCATCACTTGGATTCTTTGGTATTGGATGGGAAAAGAATGTTGAGATTCAAAACAAAAACTCCCACATCATACACACACTTATGTTTTGCTTGTTAACTAATCACCCGCACTGTGTCCATGTACAACCAAAGTAATAAAAAAACCAATATAATATAGACTTCCACAAGCAAAGAAATGCCTGGAGTCCTTGGCACAAACAACATAAACAAAATGCCACAAAACATAACAAACAAAGTGGCATAAAAGAAAAAAAATTAATGGACCCGGTACAAACAAACAGAAAGGAAGCGATATACACAAATAAACACGATACAAAATGTCACAAAGGCAACAAAACAATCCAATAATTCCCATGATCCCTATTATACAAATATCCATTAAAATGCTGGCAAAACTGATTCAACAGGTGCAAATTAATTGTGTTAACTGTAAAATTTCAAAATATTATGCAATAAATTGCACAAACAAACTGCTGGGATGCTTTCCTAACATCTCATGTTGCACATTAGTATAAAATATAAAAGAATGTGATAATCTCAAATAAACTAAATCAGGTTTTCAGTATAAACATGAAGCAGTAAAATGCACTTCAAGGCATTACAATTGAAATTCTTTGGAAAAGTTTATTTTTGAAAAGTTAAATTCTAATGCATAGTTAGTTCAGAAGTGACAAATGTTCCATTGTGACTTAGCTGTCGTGATGGCTAGCAGACAGCAGTTGAGAGCCAGGGATGCGGAGGTTGATTCACACACATTTCCCTGGAGACTGGGGAATCGGAGGTGGATGCACACTGTTCCGCCAGTAAACAGAACTCTCAAAAGGTTGCGTATCGGGAAACCAGCTGGGAAATAAAGACGTGCCGGGAACCCTCTCTAGTAACAAATAAACAAACTTCAAAAATTAATAAAAGTATTTAGTAGATGGAGAACAAACAAAACAACTGTAGTCTTACTCACCACAGAGGGTACAGACGAAAGTTGAAATTGAACTACATGTTGATGTAACTTGCCAAGCAAACACCAACAAGAGCACACACACCACAGAAGATAAATAAAAATAAACTATTGAAAACTCTATTGCTTCAACAGCAATGAAACTAAAGTCACATAGCCCGGAAACTCAAGTTCTGAAGAACACAGACACCAGAGCACGGTGACCACGTGCCATCTTGACATGCAGGCTGGACAGAAAGTGTGTGAATGATTACTCGTGCAGCACACAGAAGATTGAAACAAAAGCAGAATGAAAATCTTAGATTTTCTACAACAGTTGTCGCAGGCTGTCCAGAAGAAACAAATTATGCCCAGACCCGCAGGGTGGGGGAAAATACCATGTAAACAGAAGCCCATTTTTTTGATAAAATCATGTGTCAAGCAGCAAGGATGCATCAAGAAAAATGCTAGAACTGCAGCCACAGTGAAATGAGTGGAAGGGCAGCCTCAGATGGTAACAACTGATTGAATTTGCAATGCTACAATGCATATCCGATTGGTAGAGAAACAAATCTCATGAAACACCGGTCTGCAGGCGACACTGGATTAAAAACATAACTTTCAAAGCACCGACAGAAACTGAATTAAACCAGAGTAATGAGAAAAAATGTGTAAACTGCAAAATAGTGACAAACAATAATTAAGTAAACTGAAATACTTAAATAACTTCCTATATATGCTTTAATAAATATTTAAATAAAAATATGCAAAACAGTTACCATAATGAGTTATCATAAATAAATAAATACTGGACAAATAGACGTAATTAATAATTAAATAGCTCTCAAAGTGTTCAAATGGATAATAAAAGCATTATTTAGCACATTAATAATTAAATACAAAAATGTAATGAGCCAATTAATAAAATTACTCTCAATTGTTTTCATAGAGTTAAACACTAAAAGTGAGGTCTCTAAATATTAAAAAACAATACAATAACAGTGATGCTCCTCAGTTTACAGTTGTCATTATGTAGGTATGTGAAAAGTGATTTGGCTAAAGCTTCTACAAGTTGTGAAATGGCTTCATTTTGTCGGGTTGGTTTTGTTGTTTCTTANTGAAAAGTGATTTGGCTAAAGCTTCTACAAGTTGTGAAATGGCTTCATTTTGTCGGGTTGGTTTTGTTGTTTCTTACGTATCATGTTGATTACGTATTGTGTAGTCTACTAGATGCCATATGAGATTTCAAAACTAACCATTCCTTGTTAAAAAAAAATACTATGGTGGTTGTTAAATTACACACAATAGTAAAGTGAGTCTCTTGGATGTATCTGGATATTGGGGGTGCTCACCTACAGATGTGTCTGTTTACTATATCCATTATTCCATTCATATCAAATAATACATATGGAACATTATTTCTACTGCTATCTACTTTTTAAGTTTCACTAGTACTGTATTTTGCATTATGTAACTGTATCTTGCATTAAATTAAATAGGCAAAATAAAAAAAAAAATCATAATAGTGTGTATGTGGTACTACAAAAATTTTACAGTGTAATCACATTCATTCCTAACAGGTCACAAACGGAGAAAGCCATGTAGGGGAGGGTCTTAGTAACGGGAAATCATCAAAATTATTTGATAACAAAAATTTGCAAAATGGGTAAGGATGATCAAGTAAAGGGCTGACTAAAAGAGGACAAATTAACTGAAAAAACCTGTGAGTAATTGTAGAAATTGTTTTAAACTGGTGGTCATTTCCTCTGAGGTTGGCTTTTAGCATTATTTTCCTCAAGAGAATTTCTCACTTTTTCTCCCTGGCAGCCGCCTACCTTCGTATTCCAACATGTGAGAGGCCCTCATCTCCTTATCCGGTCCTGTACATCTCTAATCACACTGCCTGAAATACGTTATCTCTATTGTCCAGAAGAAATCCTTCTGGCTGGGAGAAAAAGGTGTGCAGTGACCTGCCTCCACAAACATCCAGTAGGATGCATCTGCATGTTTGTGAAATTTCCAGGTTCACTGACTCTGGCCAGCTTAGTGTGTGTAAATACACAATAGCTGCCACACAATATAATAATGTAATGCCTACAATTATTCCAAAATTAATGTAAAAAATTTGTTTTTATGTTCTTATAAAATAATGTTGTTTGTAAAATAATAAATGATGGCCATGGGGTAGTAACTGTATGCTTGTTCATGATTTAGTAGTTGATGCAGTTGNTGAAAAGTGATTTGGCTAAAGCTTCTACAAGTTGTGAAATGGCTTCATTTTGTCGGGTTGGTTTTGTTGTTTCTTAGGTATCATGTTGATTACGTATTGTGTAGTCTACTAGATGCCATATGAGATTTCAAAACTAACCATTCCTTGTTAAAAAAAAATACTATGGTGGTTGTTAAATTACACACAATAGTAAAGTGAGTCTGTTGGATGTATCTGGATATTGGGGGTGCTCACCTACAGATGTGTCTGTTTTGTATATCCATTATTCCATTCATATCAAATAATACATATGGAACATTATTTCTACTGCTATCTACTTTTTAAGTTTCACTAGTACTGTATTTTGCATTATGTAACTGTATCTTGCATTAAATTAAATAGGCAAAATAAAAAAAATAATCATAATAGTGTGTATGTGGTACTACAAAAATTTTACAGTGTAATCACATTCATTCCTAACAGGTCACAAACGGTGAAAGCCATGTAGGGGAGGGTCTTAGTAATGGGAAATCATCAAAATTATTTGATAACAAAAATTTGCAAAATGGGTAAGGATGATCAAGTAAAGGGCTGACTAAAAGAGGACAAATTAACTGAAAAAACCTGTGAGTAATTGTAGAAATTGTTTTAAACTGGTGGTCATTTCCTCTGAGGTTGGCTTTTAGCATTATTTTCCTCAAGAGAATTTCTCACTTTTTCTCCCTGGCAGCCGCCTACCTTCGTATTCCAACATGTGAGAGGCCCTCATCTCCTTATCCGGTCCTGTACATCTCTAATCACACTGCCTGAAATACGTTATCTCTATTGTCCAGAAGAAATCCTTCTGGCTGGGAGAAAAAGGTGTGCAGTGACCTGCCTCCACAAACATCCAGTAGGATGCATCTGCATGTTTGTGAAATTTCCAGGTTCACTGACTCTGGCCAGCTTAGTGTGTGTAAATACACAATAGCTGCCACACAATATAATAATGTAATGCCTACAATTATTCCAAAATTAATGTAAAAAATTTGTTTTTATGTTCTTATAAAATAATGTAGTTTGTAAAATAATAAATGATGGCCATGGGGTAGTAACTGTATGCTTGTTCATGATTTAGTAGTTGATGCAGTTGTAAAATTGCAGGCGCTGCAAACCAGAGAGTGGAGATATTGACGTACTACTCACCCACCCAAGTTTCACATCCAATGATTGTGCATCAAAAAAGTCGCACATTTTGAAGAAAGTGATCTCGTTACTAGAATCGAGAAAACTTATTGTTGAGACTATTTCATTGGGTGATGTGAAATTCATGGTGAGTAATATAGTGTTCGGTGTACGATTATGTAACCAAGGCAGTATTCAGTGAGGCATTGCTGGATGTACAGTTTGTGGTCATAGTAGCATGCAGACTAATGTAGTGCCCTGCCCTTTAGCTGCTTTTATTTTAACATTCACAGACTCAGTTACTTAGAGTAATGTTAAGTAATTTCATTGTGTATTAAAAGTGGAATTGTAAAATTAGTGACTTAAATAATTTGGTTTGCTTTTATTCATATTGGAGTTAAATGTATTACTGCAACATTAAAGGTGGGTTAACAACCTCTTTGTAATGTACATATGCATGCACATGTGCTGTAATCGGGNTTATCGGGCATTCTCAAAAAATGGAACTTTGCGAAGTGAGACTATTATGCATTAACTTTTAGTAATCCTATCAATATTTATGCCAATCCCAATTATAATTGGGGCCACTGTGTTTAAGTGGCTGGACTACTTGCCTCCCACCAAGGTGAACTGGGTTCAATTCCTGGCGGGACCACCCCCAGATTTTCTCATGTGGGAATCATGCCGGATGATGCTGCTGGTCGGTGGGTTTCCTCACGGATTTCCCGTTTTCCTCTCCCCTTTCATTCTGGCGCTGCTCCATACTCACCTCACTTCACCCTCATCGGTTCTCAAGACCTCAATGTTAAGAGCTGCCAAATATCTTCACTCACTCACCCTCACTCACTCACCCTCACTCACTCACCCTCACTCACCCTCACTCACTCACCCTCACTCACTCACTCACCCTCACTCACTCACTCACCCTCACTCACTCACTCACTCACTCACTCACTCACAATTAAAGTTCTAATTACTGTCTTTATACTAGCTACAGTCACTTAATCCTCTTTTATTAGTTACACCTATACACTCAAAATGTCCACTGCCATACATTAACATAATTCCAAATGTCTACCACACACGCATCCAGTCCCACTTTCCTACAGTCCAGTCCGATGCTCGCAGAGTACTCGCTGTTTACTGCACCCGATGTCCGCTGTTCCGATGGTCCAACACATAGGTACCTATCATTAATGGCTGTACAAGAGTGCTGACACAGAGGTATGCAGCGGGTTATATAGCTCTGGCCCAAAAGGTTCTTCGCACCTCAAGTTGCACCAAGGGAGGTGGTGACCAGAAATTTTGCGCAAGGACTCCAAAGTCATTTGTTTTTCCAGGGACGGAAGTGGCATCAGTCCCCATAGTGTTATTGCAACCATTTTTATCAGGCTATGTGCTGCTCAGCGTCCCTTCTCCAGTTACTGGTGATGTCCTTGTGCCATCTGTTGGTGGAGCATTGACACATAGCAATGGGGGAGAAATCAAAACAATGGACCACAACACTTTGTTAATGCATGCACCAAGATAAATTGTGAAGTTGTTAAAACCTAAATATGTTACTCTATAATGTTTATAAAACACAAGGAAACAAAGTTCATTAGCGGTTGATTCACACATTTTTATAATAAGACATTACTTTGTTGATCTGTTTTTTGTAATTCGACAATGAGACAAGTTGTGGGGATGTTAAATTCTATGCAGTACCAATCGGTGATTATTTTCAAAGATTCATTTCCAAAGTATTTATTTTACTGTGAACAGCCCATACCTGCTTTACTACTGCAAAAAAGTATTATGCCTTCAATTAAACAAGCAAAATGTTTACTTTATCCTTAGATGAAATGCCCACTTTCACAATAAATATTTNTATTATGCCTTCAATTAAACAAGCAAAATGTTTACTTTATCCTTAGATGAAATGCCCACTTTCACAATAAATATTTTCCATAGGCATGCCACTCATTTACTGCGATACATGAACAAAGGTTATTAATTATTAAAAGTGTTGCAGACTGAAACCAAGAGGAAATGCTGGGACATAACATAATTCTGTTCATATTTCAATAAACAATTATTAATCCAAGTAAATGACCCCTTTAAGAATAGGGCTGGCACGGTTGTCACTATTTTAACTAAAAGTCACTATTTTGGAGGTATTTTGGAAAAAAAATCTGTTTTGTTTCAACTTAAATTAAATTTTTAACTTCTTTCAGCATATCAGTTATATTGTAATATAAATTTTCAATCAACAGTTTAGAACTCAGATGCTGGAAGTTAGTTCATTAGTTCATCACAAAAACCAGACACCCAGTTTGTCTTCTAGCTGCTAGGTTCTCCGGTATTACACCGCTCATCCTACCACATTGCAGTGCACCATAACTCGCTGCTTGAAGAAGCTGGCCTAGTCAGTGAAACGTTGCAATAGTGTATCCGCATGACAAAATGTCTATAGGTACTACTGTAACCTTTAAGTACAGGCAACTGTTTCTAATGTGTGAACATAATTCTTTTTTAAATTGTACACTGTATTGTATTTTGTTGGTTAGCATTTGTAATAATATTGATGAATTTACCTAGTGAAATAGGGTTTCAGAGATGGCTCTGAGAAAATCCTTATTTCACTTAATTTTCACCCTTTGCCATGTTTTTCTTATGTTACTGGCAGTTGAAGCCAAGAGTTATTTTGTTTATTTCGTGTGCAGGTTATGTTAATTTCGCCACGAGTTTGGTTTAGTATATTGAAGGTTAGGTATTGTGTAATTTTTATAAATAAGGTTACGACGCAAGTTATTAGTTATCGGAATACGCGGTTAATTTTCTTTCGTTTTGCTAAGCTTCATAATATTTTTATCAGGTTTCAAAATTAAAGCCGTGGTGGTTCGTTTTATCGTGGTATAACGTTATTGGGCGTACGTTTGCCATTTTTAAAAAATCTTAAATTTTGTTATGCGTCAGCATTAGTAATAGAAGCTTTTTCAGACTGCGTCTACAGTTTTGCTCTAGGAAGTTTGATTATCTTTATCTGACTGACGGCACAGTAAGCGGGCTACGATGAAATTTGGATGGCACTGCTGGCACTAAAGGTTGATTAATTTTTACCGATGATGCAGTTCGGATGGCTATGCAGAAGCCTTCCGAACTTCAGGTAGACAGTTTTGGGTAGAGAGAGTTTGATTAAATTTTACAAACAGCGCAGTTTGGATGGCGCTGCTGGCAGATGCCAGCTGCCGTGCCCTTANGAGAGAGTTTGATTAAATTTTACAAACAGCGCAGTTTGGATGGCGCTGCTGGCAGATGCCAGCTGCCGTGCCCTTATCTTAGGAGAGGGGGGGCAATAGGCCCACAGAATAAATACTCGGGGTGTCTATCGACTAAAAAAGAAAAAGTAACCAACAGTCAGAGAAGACGNAAAAAGAAAAAGTAACCAACAGTCAGAGAAGACGCATCGGGCGTAACGAACTTCACCCACACCGGCAAGCACCCGCGACCGCTAAATCTTTTTTCATTTCAATTCTTTTCGGCTTGAACTTTAAATTCTATTAAATTATTTCCGCCGGTGTGGGAGGTCGGTAGGGTGCCAGGAGGGAACGGACGTCCCTCCTGCCTTCATATTTTCTTCTTGAAAGGCAAGTTTTCGAGACGTAAATGAATAATTAAACGACTGTGGCACTGCTCTCTGTTAGTTTGCTTGTAAACTGGTTCATACTGTGCATACCTGACGATTGTATGTGAACTGTTTTGATCTTTCCAGTAAATAAAAGTACAGGGAAGTAAACAAACATTGGACTTTATTTATATTTATTGGCACCTTTAATGTTTCATGCTACTGTACTACCAATTGAGCNCAAGTTTTCGAGACGTAAATGAATAATTAAACGACTGTGGCACTGCTCTCTGTTAGTTTGCTTGTAAACTGGTTCACACTGTGCATACCTGACGATTGTATGTGAACTGTTTTGATCTTTCCAGTAAATAAAAGTACAGGGTAGTAAACAAACATTGGACTTTATTTATATTTATTGGCACCTTTAATGTTTCATGCTACTGTACTACCAATTGAGCTAGCAGAGTGGTAACTTCCAGCCGTCATCACAGACGCTTCATCATTACAAATGTGGTGGCTGAATGCGCTGCGTGGAACGTTACAAATATGGCGCCTAACTGTGAGGCTGCCTCATTACAATTATGGCGGGCATAAACAACATAGGCAACGTTACAATGTTTTGTGTCTTATCAAAACTGAGATAAAATTTAGTAATACATTTTTATAATTACAAAATATATTGTCTTTTTTAAATGATAAAATAATGATTTTAAACAACACGTAAATTATGTCGTAAGAATTTTTTTTTTAATATTCAATAAAACAGTGCTGACTTCCCTAAATTAATTGATTAAGTAGCAGTTATCCAATTCCATTAACAAAAACGCAAGAGACTTGTACAAGAAAAACAGTTTTTGATGCTGATGGTGGATAGTTCAAATAAAGCATCAGTCATCTGGACACCAGGGAACAGATATAGTGGGAACAGTACACATTGTTCATCTTGTACGCATTGTATGTGATGATATTTTCTTTAAATTAAAAATTTTTGTTTTTTGAATAATTTGATGTCAAATACAAAATTCTTGTGTTGTTGCAGCCATTATAACAAAACTAAATAAGTTGTACAGATGAAAAAATTTACAAAATAAACTAAACCTATGGCCTACTGCATGATATATATGTAAATAACCACATAACAAACTCTGTGTGTGTGTGTGTGTGTGTGTGTGTGTGTGTGTGTGTGTGTGTGTGTGTGTGTGTGTGTGTGTGTGCGTGTGTGTGAAATATAAATATATTTTTGCATTTATTAACTTTTAAAAATTTATGAACGGTTATTTGGTGTTTACATATATGTCAAGCAGTAGCCTACTGCATTAGTTTACGTTGTAAATTTTTTCATCTTCACAACTTGGTTAGTATTTGTTATAACGACTGCAACAAAACAGAAGAACTTTGTATTTGACATCAAATTATTGAAAAAATATAAAGTGTAAAAAATTTTTATTCAAAGAAAATGTTTTCACATACAATGCGAACAATGTTTGGTACAATGATAAAATAATACATTTTTTGGGATCGAACACCATTAACACTTTAAACTCTGGTCCTTTGTCCTCTAATGCAATGAAAAATTGTCTGCCTGTAACCACACAGAAAAGTGATGGTGCATTCCAAAACATCCAAGAGCATTGCAACACAATTCTAGCAACTGGAATAATAAATAAAAGAAGTTGTACCTGGTTCGACATAGGTGTGCAAAAAGTTATGGGAAAAAAAGCTATGGAGACCAAGTGCGCAGGTGTTATTATATTCCCACTTGTAGGTAAGGTGCAGGTTGGAGAACTCCTAGCACAGTCATTAATGCCTCTTCGGAATTCTCAGTTATATTACAAAATATACATAATATGCATGAAACAGTCTCAATGTGCCTGTGAAATCACTCTAACATACTGTTACAAGATGCCCGAGGGACATATCCGAGTTTGTGAGGGATGGAGGTGTTAATCCTTTCAAATCCATTTTAATTTACGGTTTCAAGTGTTGCAAACAAAAAAATGGTATGATGCATGCTGTACTTAAGTCGACACAACTCTTATTTTGTTCCCTCAACCAATGATATGTAGGATGTGTGTTCAGCTACAGTTATATGGACCAATAATGACCTGTACTAGTAAGACAATTTGTGAATAATTTACCCACAGGTAAGATCATTAGTCATTGAGCTCTGCAGTGTGCAGTACAGCCCAAAAATTACATACACGTGCGTAATGTACACGACTGTGTACAGTGGGTCTGAGTGGGTTAATAATAATAAAATAACTAAATTTTATTTCTAATTTATACTCACAGCTATTATTTACAGCATTAAATTATCTATCTCCACTATTACTCATTTTTATTTCTCAGTGAGCGCAATATTTGTCTATTTTAAATCTAATTAACGTCCTTCTTAATTCTGTGTTTGTTTATAGTTAATTAAGTCATACTCATTATTAACACATGTTCAGTTTGTCTGTTGTCATCATTTAATGTCTTTCACTCACGTATCCAGTCCAATAGTCCAGCTTGCCAGTCGCACTCTTCACTTCTCTGATGCTTGCAGTTGCAAATTTTCCTCCCGCTGGTCACTTCGAGTGCTACTCTTTGCTCTTCTAGCTCATTGTCTAGTACTTAGAATTACAAAATCACCCAGACTCCCGCCTCTCATAAACTTCCGACTCGGAGGCCCGACGTGCTTGTTGCCCTGACCATCTGGAATGTTCAATGCACACCGAGTTACGCTGAGAAAAACAAGGTCAGTAAACAAGAAAATTCTTCAGATAAACACAGAAATTCTATCCGCTTGGGGTCAAGCGCATGTGGCCCGCCAAATGGCTGTTGTGGCGGAATGCCTTCATAACTTAAAACTGTGGCAGGATTATCACTTGCCTGTCAATCAAACATTCCTTTATGACTCGCTGCCCAATATCATATCACTACTCTGTCCTCCACACACTCATCGCTCGCTCGGGTGTTGCAATGCACCAACACGTAACACTGCTCCCTCCTCAAGTCTGTTCCTCCCCAACAGACTCTGCAACATCTGGATCTTCATAGAGTGCCTTGCCAGTTGGTCAATGTGGACAACCTTTGGCTTTGTCGAATCCTGTAGGGGCCTTCCCAACATTTCTGTAGATTCAAGTACTCTTCGCCTCTGTGGGTCGTACAGTCACACCAGTTGTCCGCCTTGAAATACCTCGCCCTACATTCTCCTGTCATACCGGGTCTTCATCCTGTCACCATATTGTTGTTTGTGCCTTACAGGACTAGTCTTTTCATTACTGGTTTGAAAATATGATGCAACTACTGAATTTCCCCTTGCATCTTCCTTTAGACTACATATACAAGTCTGAAAGTGCTGACAGTTGTAGTTGATGCTGCAGGTTGTGGCTGGATCCTTGTCCAACATACCCTGAAGCACTGGTATCTCCTGTTGACTGCCTCACTCCCCTTCTCTAGTTCACTCAACTTGTTCTTTGCTCCCCCAAAGCACTTCCTCTATGGGACCGCTATCCTCAGAGCCACTACTGAGAGGGGCCATCACAGCACTTGTTCCATGCAATGGGCTCCTATCANTAGTAAACAAACATTGGACTTTATTTATATTTATTGGCACCTTTAATGTTTCATGCTACTGTACTACCAATTGAGCTAGCAGAGTGGTAACTTCCAGCCGTCATCACAGACGCTTCATCATTACAAATGTGGTGGCTGAATGCGCTGCGTGGAACGTTACAAATATGGCGCCTAACTGTGAGGCTGCCTCATTACAATTATGGCGGGCATAAACAACATAGGCAACGTTACAATGTTTTGTGTCTTATCAAAACTGAGATAAAATTTAGTAATACATTTTTATAATTACAAAATATATTGTCTTTTTTAAATGATAAAATAATGATTTTAAACAACACGTAAATTATGTCATAAGAATTTTTTTTTTAATATTCAATAAAACAGTGCTGACTTCCCTAAATTAATTGATTAAGTAGCAGTTATCCAATTCCATTAACAAAAACGCAAGAGACTTGTACAAGAAAAACAGTTTTTGATGCTGATGGTGGATAGTTCAAATAAAGCATCAGTCATCTGGACACCAGGGAACAGATATAGTGGGAACAGTACACATTGTTCATCTTGTACGCATTGTATGTGATGATATTTTCTTTAAATNCAGGGAACAGATATAGTGGGAACAGTACACATTGTTCATCTTGTACGCATTGTATGTGATGATATTTTCTTTAAATTAAAAATTTTTGTTTTTTGAATAATTTGATGTCAAATACAAAATTCTTGTTTTGTTGCAGCCATTATAACAAAACTAAATAAGTTGTACAGATGAAAAAATTTACAAAATAAACTAAACCTATGGCCTACTGCATGATACATATGTAAATAACCACATAACAAACTCTGTGTGTGTGTGTGTGTGTGTGCGTGTGTGTGAAATATAAATATATTTTTGCATTTATTAACTTTTAAAAATTTATGAACTGTTATTTGGTGTTTACATATATGTCAAGCAGTAGCCTACTGCATTAGTTTACGTTGTCAATTTTTTCATCTTCACAACTTGGTTAGTATTTGTTATAACGGCTGCAACAAAACAGAAGAACTTTGTATTTGACATCAAATTATTGAAAAAATATAAAGTGTAAAAAATTTTCATTCAAAGAAAATGTCTTCACATACAATGCGAACAATGTTTGGTACAATGATAAAATAATACATTTTTTGGGATCGAACACCATTAACACTTTAAACTCTGGTCCTTTGTCCTCTAATGCAATGAAAAATTGTCTGCCTGCAACCACACAGAAAAGTGATGGTGCATTCCAAAACATCCAAGAGCATTGCAACACAATTCTAGCAACTGGAATAATAAATAAAAGAAGTTGTACCTGGTTCGACATAGGTGTGCAAAAAGTTATTGGAAAAAAAGCTATGGAGACCAAGTGCGCAGGTGTTATTATATTCCCACTTGTAGGTAGGGTGCAGGTTGGAGAACTCCTAGCACAGTCATTAATGCCTCTTCGGAATTCTCAGTTATATTACAAAATATACATAATATGCATGAAACAGTCTCAATGTGCCTGTGAAATCACTCTAACATACTGTTACAAGATGCCCGAGGGACATATCTGAGTTTGTGAGGGATGGAGGTGTTAATCCTTTCAAATCCATTTTAATTTACGGTTTCAAGTGTTGCAAACAAAAAAATGGTATGATGCATGCTGTACTTAAGTCGACACAACTCTTATTTTGTTCCCTCAACCAATGATATGTAGGATGTGTGTTCAGCTACAGTTATATGGACCAATAATGACCTGTACTAGTAAGACAATTTGTGAATAATGTACCCACAGGTAAGATCATTAGCCATTGAGCTTTGCAGTCTGCAGTACAGCCCAAAAATTACATACACGTGCGTAATGTACACAACTGTGTACAGTGGGTCTGAGTGGGTTAATAATAATAAAATAACTAAATTTGATTTTTAATTTATACTCACAGCTATTATTTACAGCATTAAATTATCTATCTCCACTATTACTCGTTTTTATTTCTCAGTGAGCGCAATATTTGTTTATTTTAAATCTAATTAACGTCCTTCTTAATTCTGTGTTTGTTTATAGTTAATTAAGTCATACTCATTATTAACACATGTTCAGTTTGTCTGTTGTCATCATTAATAATGTCTTTCACTCATGCATCCAGTCCAATAGTCCAGCCTGCCAGTCGCACTTTTCACTGCTCAGATGCTTGCAGTTGCAAATTTTCCTCCCGCTGGTCACTTCCAGCGCTACTCTTTGCTCTTCTAGCTCATTGTCTAGTACTTAAAATTACAAAATCACCCAAACTCCCGCCTCTCATAAACTTCCGACTCGGAGGCCCGACGTGCTTGTTGCCCTGACCATCTGGAATGTTCAATGCACCCCGAGTCACGCTGAGAAAAACAAGGTCAGTAAACAAGAAAATTCTTCAGATAAACACAGAAATTCTATCCGCTTGGGGTCAAGCGCATGTGGCCCGCCAAATGGCTGTTGTGGCGGAATGCCTTCATAACTTAAAACTGTGGCAGGATTATCACTTGCCTGTCAATCAAACATTCCTTTATGACTCGCTGCCCGATATCATATCACTACTCTGTCCTCCACACACTCATCGCTCGCTCGGGTGTTGCGATGCACCAACACGTAACACTGCTCCCTTCTCAAGTCTGTTCATCCCCAACAGACTCTGCAACATCTGGATCTTCATAGAGTGCCTTGCCAGTTGGTCAATGTGGACAACCTTCAGCTTTGTTGAATCCTGTAGGGGCCTTCCCAACATTTCTTTAGATTCAAGTACTCTTCGCCTCTGTGGGTCGTACAGTCACACCAGTTGTCCGCCTTGAAATACCTCGCCCTACATTCTCCTGTCATACCGGGTCTTCATCCTGTCACCATATGGTTGTTTGTGCCTTACAGGACTAGTCCTTTCATTACTGGTTTGAAAATATGATGCAACTACTGAATTTCCCCTTGCATCTTCCTTTAGACTACATATACCAGTCTGAAAGTGCTGACAGTTGTAGTTGATGCTGCAGGTTGTGGNCCAGTCTGAAAGTGCTGACAGTTGTAGTTGATGCTGCAGGTTGTGGCTGGATCCTCGTCCAACATAACCTGAAGCACTGGTATCTCCTGTTGACTGCCTCACTCCCCTTCTCGAGTTCACTCAACTAGTTCTTTGCTCCCCCAAAGCACTTCCTCCATGGGACCGCTATCCTCAGAGCCACTACTGAGAGGGGCCATCACAGCACTTGTTCCATGCAATGGGCTCCTATCANCATGGGACCGCTATCCTCAGAGCCACTACTGAGAGGGGCCATCACAGCACTTGTTCCATGCAATGGGCTCCTATCACTGCTGTGTGATACAGTGTGTGCAAGGCATCTGGACAGCACACGCAGGTCATAGTGTGCATTTTCCACTGCTTTGCGAGGTGTGAAGCTTGCAACATCAACTCGTCGATGTGGTGTCTCAGTTGTTGGACATATGAACAAAGCTTACAAATTCCTTCCAGCAAGTGCTTGTATGCGTTCATCAAAGCCATTTGTTCATCTTGCTGCTTCTTTTCCTGCTGCTGCTGCTACTGCTACTGCTGTGGGCAGGTGCTCCAGCTGTCCACATGACCAAGACCAACACTCTCTCCGTTTGGGTGGGGGACGGTGAAGCTCTGTAGTATTTACCCTGGAAGCGATTTCTCTCAAAGTGAACTGCAACTCCTTCAGTTTCTTTGTTATTCTGTCTTTGTTCAGCGTCACTGCCCATACTGGACATCGGGGTGCTGCCTCCTGTCTTGCNTCAGTTTCTTTGTTATTCTGTCTTTGTTCAGCGTCACTGCCCATACTGGACATCGGGGTGCTGCCTCCTGTCTTGCTAACTCCACCTCTTAGTGCTCAGCCAGGGCGTCCTGCATGTTGTGGAGTGTACCCAGATGTACTACTTGCCGTGTCAGCTATGACATCGATGGAGAAGCAGACTGCGATGATGTTGCGCGCCTCCTCGGAACACTCTTCCAGATATAGTTGAGATNTGTACTACTTGCCGTGTCAGCTATGACATCGATGGAGAAGCAGACTGCGATGATGTTGCGCGCCTCCTCGGAACACTCTTCCAGATATAGTTGAGATAGCTACACGATGTCTTGCCATAGCTCCTGCAGTGGCTCCCCTGGTTCCTGGGTGTGGCTTCACAGCTGGGCATGGTGGGCATGTTGCAGGTACCGGTTGTCAAAATGTAACTCCCAAGGCCGACACCAGTGTAGGGTACTCTAGTCGATGTCGCTTTGGCAGAGATTGTAGCATGCTCAGTGCAGGGCCTCTCAGTAAAGCCGCAATGTTGTAAGCCCTCTGCTCGTCTGTCCAGCCATTCAAGGTGGCAACTTTTTCAAACTGGTTGCTGTACTTCCGCCAAGAAGTCTGCCCATTGTAAGGTGCGGGCTTAATTGTAACCCCCTTTCCCACTTCTGGCTGCGCGACACCAATGCTCCAGAGCTGCTGACTATCCCCATAGATTGCTGTGTTGATTGCGACTTGCATTGCTTCCCCACTTTACTCAGCTGCCGGTGTGGTGATTGTAGAACTCCACTGCTGAAGAAATTCCTCCATCTGCTTCTTTACTGCACTAATCTTCTGTTTTTATTTCATTCTCGACACTGTCCGTCCTGTCATTTACACTGTCAGTCTTCTTGCCCACGTAGTCAACTCTTTCATTCACTAATTTGCTAATATTTCCCTGTCTACATTTTCATTTACAGTGTCTATTTTCTTGTCTGGCTATTTACATTCTTTTACACTATTTGCACTTCCTTTCGTACTACTAATTTAGTTATTTACTTCTTCCTTTAAGCTATTTGCACTTGCGCTCATTTGGCTGCTTAGCCCCTCAATTAATGCTTGCAGTGCTTTCACTTCTGCAGACATTTTCTTAGTTAACATTAACTGTGATGTTTTGGCCTACCACTATTTGAATTAATTAATTTGTTCTAATATCACTAATTATTTGTCTTTTGCCTAGTTTGATTTAAATGTATTAATTAATAATTGCCCCTATCCCACTTATTACCTTGGTGTTAGAAGATGCCTGAAGGGTGTATCCGAATTTGTGAGGGATGGAGGTATTAATAAAAATAAAAGAACTAGATTTTATTTTTAATTTATTCACACAGCTATTATTTGCAGCATTAAATTATCAATCTTCACTATTACGCTTTTTATTTCTCAGTGAGTGCAATATTTAATGTCTATTTCAAATCTAATTAACACCCGTCTCCATTTGGTTACAGTCAATTAACTCATACTCATCATTAACACACGTTCAGTCTGTCTGTTACCATCATTTAATGACTTTCACTCACGTATCCAGTCCAATATTCCAGTCTGCCAGTCACACTCTTCACTGCTCTGATGCTCCAGTCTCAGATTTTCCTCCTGCTGGTCACTTCCGGCGCTACTCGTTGCTTTTCTAGCATGTTATCTATCGCTTAACGTTGCACAATCGCCCAGACTCCCGACTCTCATAAACTCACAGCTCTGAGGCTCGACGCACTTATATATCAGTCGCCCTGACTATCTGGAAGGTTCAACGCACCCCGAGTGAAACTTAGAGAAATGAGGTCAGTAAACCAGAAAATTCTTTAGATAAACGCAGAAATTTCTTTAATAAACGCAGAAATTATATCCGCAGAATGTCGGGAGCGTGCAGTCCGCCAAAGGGTTATCGCGGCTTCATAACTGACAAAATCCTGGTAAGATTATCACTCGTCTGTCAATCAAACATTCCTTTATGACTCGCTGCCCAGTATCGTATCACTACTCTGTCCTTTACACACTCTTCGCTCGCTTGGGTGATGCAAAGCACTATCACGTTGCAATACTGTACAGCATGGCAAAAATGCAATAGGGGAGGTAGCATACACCATAAGTGATAAAATATTCTAGGTTAAGGAAAGATTTACCTGTTAAAATATTGATTTACTTCATATTGTGTTGGGGAGTAACAAAAATAAGGTAGGATTCAACTGTTACAAGATAATAACTCAATTAGCTCCTTCCTAACTTCTTAGGAACACAGTTGTTGGGTATCTAGGGAATATACATGTGTGATATAATTTGGGAGAGTATAAAAATATGGATGAAAGGAATGGGCCATATGTTTCCCTAAGTATAATGAGTAGTACACACTGTTATTTCTGTGTAAGAACGTGCCTTTTAATACTTCATGAANTACTTCATGATAGTTTGGGTTTAATACTGTTATGCAAACAAAGGTTAAAGATGACTAGATCTCCAAGATCACAGTGGACTTTGAACCACTTGACTATTGAATTATGACTGAGGTTGAGAATGAATTGTTGCCTGCTTGCAGCATGAGCATCATACCATAACTTGCACAAGACACTGAGGACCGTCCAGCACTTCCTCTGTTACTCTCAGAGGCTTGTGACCTCTGTTGTAATCAGAGACAGGACATTTTTTTTGGTGTCAAGATGTAATTTTGGTAGCCACAAATTTCGGTCAACAAGAAAAGTTACAAATTTTGTCACAGTTTGTATCAATTTCTGTTAATCATTTGCGTGTTGATGATGAAACTTTTACACAATCTGGAAAATATTAAATTATATTATTTCACATGTGTAGAGCTTGTCACTTAGCAGATGTTGGGGATGAAACTTCCTTTTTGTGTGCTGTGTGTCAGGGTGCCTGCAGTTTGGCAGCATTTGTTGATGAGGGTAAGTGCTACCCTATGAGGCGACTCGACATACGCCTCACGCCACACGATCAATATCACTGCAGTGTGCTGTACTTCACTGGCTCCGACGTATTCAACCAGAAGATGCGGGCCCAAGCTCTGGAGAACCACTTCACCCTCAATGAGTATTCACTGCGTCCTCTTGGTGTCAGTGGTGGGTATTATGCATGTACATGTAAGGAGTAAATAATTATACACTATTAATTAGTCTGAAGTGAGCTGGATGAGAAATGTGTGTGTATGTTTGTGTGACTAGACTCTAAATATTCCATATGCATTTTTGGTGATTACTTGATCGAGCTCATATGTATAGTTTCATATAATTTGATGGCGTTTTTGGCATACTTAATGAGACACTTTTTTCTTTGCAACTCAAATTTTGGCAACCAAAATGCTGAATGTTCCACATTGGCTCAGTCTTCGAGGCATGTAATTATCTACAAAAATTTCCACATTGACTTGTTCAAAATCAGATGAACTTAATAATTTCACCATTTTAGAAATCTTCCTCATGGTTAATGGATGTAATTGACCAATGAAAATTGTATGCAGGTACCCCCGGAGAGCCTGTTCCAGTTACTTGTGAAGAAGATATCTTTGAATATATTGATTATCCTTACAAGAAGCCAGAAGAGAGAAATTAAAACGTTGCAGGGAAAGTGTGGTATTACTGTACATTATGTTTTGTTGAAAACTTTTTTTATATACTTATTTTGCTTGAGCATTGGACTATAGTGTACGTTTAAAAAATATATAGGATAAAAAAGTGTGAAGAAAGATTTATCCTTTGATTACCATATTTAGTTTGTGCCATGTATGTATCCATTTTTGTCGCTGGAAGAGGGCAGTGGAGGATACCAACGATTCATTGGAAAATGTCATTTTTGTAACACAATCCACTCAGACTTACGAGAGAATAATCAAATTATGACTAAAAACTACACATACATTCGTTCAAGCATCTTATGTTGAAAATATTATTTATACTTAAATACATTCTTAAGGGTGCAGCCAAGTGCGGGACCGGCCGAGCGAAAGGATAGGGTTTTATGCGTTAAATGATTTTAAGCATGTCTCCGTTACCTTTTGGAATATCACTTTCAAACAAAAAACACTTTGTGCCCTCTAGGAGAAGAACCATGCTACANAGTCTCCGTTACCTTTTGGAATATCACTTTCAAACAAAAAACACTTTGTGCCCTCTAGGAGAAGAACCATGCTACAAGAGAGGAAGTTGGAGTAAATTAATATGAGTATGTGTTTGGTGTTTTTAATGAGTCTGTAAATCTGAATTCTAATTCGTCCACAATTCTCAGGGTATTAAAAATTTTTTTTTTGTAGAAATGCGATTGGGGCAAAGTTTGACAAAGCGTTTTTTTGTTTGAATGCTATTTTGATGGTGTTCTGTTCTATGTTGCTCCATTCAAGAAATATTACCCAAGGGAATGGAACAACCACCCTAAGCTTGTTTCGCCAGGGAATGTATTTAATGTTCATTACTTATGTACCTGCCAACTTTTATTGACATTTCCATGATTCTTAAGGAAAACATGCAAATCTTGCATTTTTGCTAGCACAGCTTGAATTTTACACTTGTAATGCCATCTTAAATTTGAAGAATTTGCTTCGCTGTGTGACATGTTGAAAACTAGGGTTATAAATTGCCAACACACCATGTAATAATTATTCAAACAAATGATACCATAGTTTTGCAAACAAGCGTATTGGCCAGCAAACCATATTTTTGGCTATAGAGTACCATTTTGCTTAGACTTATGATGAGAACCACCAAGCATATCAGATGATCCCCGAATTGCAGATTTTGTACCAAAACAAGGTATTGGTTATGTTTAGTTCAGAGTCACTGGTGTATGTTAACGAAGATATAAAAGCTAGGTGGATGGTTTTAGTATAGTTATGAAATAACATTCAATAAACTCTGTGTAAAGTGAAAGTTTAACCCCTTGAGTTATTTGCTAAATTATTTTACTGCAAATACATTTGCATATAGGTACGCTATAGCTTGGCAGTGTTTCATTGTGAAAGACACCAGGTTGTTTACAGCAAACAAGTGGTGTTTTCCAACTGACTGCACTGGATGCACCTTGAAAACTAGAAACATGCAGTTATCACATATAGTAAACTCTAGTGTTTCCGGGATAATGACTGGCTAAGGGTTCACGGATAACCAATATTTACGATTAAAGCAATGGAGGGAAAAAAAAGTTTACATACTGTACATATAGGTTATGTAGACAAATAATATAGTCCTACAAGAATCTCATTTTTTGACTGCCAAAGTGTGGCAACATGTCATAAATGAAATTAACATTATCACATACACAAACACCTGTATTAGCTAATGCGTTAACGATTGCAAGAGAATTTCATGTTGGCTATTTTGACAGTCTACATTTGCACAACAGACTCNATTAGCTAATGCGTTAACGATTGCAAGAGAATTTCATGTTGGCTATTTTGACAGTCTACATTTGCACAACAGACTCGGAGAAATACGCAGTCAGGAATGAGATTGTGGACAAAATGTTTATGTTATGTTATATCATTACAAAACAGCTGTTATCAGTGTAACAAATTAAACTTTGTTATAGAATAATGTATAGGTGTTTAAACAAAATGAGACTTAAACCGTATGCGATAGTTTAGTTTCTGTCTCTTCTTAGGCTCCACCTAGTGCTTGCTAACGTCGCCACATGCATGCTTCACATTAATTGAAGAGGCCGCATATCTGTCGCTGAGTATTTTTCAAATATTTCTACATTAATTTGACACAGTAGATTTCAAAATCCAAGTTATTTTAAGCCTGCTCGANAGAGTATTTTTCAAATATTTCTACATTAATTTGACACAGTAGATTTCAAAATCCAAGTTATTTTAAGCCTGCTCGAGATAAAAAATTTACTTTTAAAAGGACATGATACATATACTTTTGGTACAAAGCAGTGAAATAGGCGATTATGCTGCCATCTGTTGGGCAGTGTGCACGGCTCGCTTTGGAAGCCACGCCACCATGAAGCGACTCTTTTTCGTGTGTAAAATACAAATATACGAAGAAATTCCCAGACTTTACATTTTCTGCAAGCTCTATAAATATTTTAACGTAACATATTTCTGTGTAGAGCGATTCTGCTTGCTAATAATTTGGATCCAGTCTGCAATCACAAAGTTTTTCTGAAACCGGCTCACCATTTTGTTTTTTTTTGTCCCCACTCCCCTCCAGCACCAAAGTGAAAATCAATGTTATGTATTTATTAAAACCATGTATCCTTTTGCATGGAAATCATTTTTGCAGCAAATAATATTTATGTTAATGTGATATTTTGTCATCTAGTTGCACTCTGTACAACAGTTATTTTATAAATAGCCTCTTTGCATGTACGAAACTACTGTAAAGTACCCGACCTCGCCTTTTTGACAAGCAGACACCACTTATTGTTTTGAAATACTTTATTATTATCAATGAAAATGTGCTGTCTCACAACTTCCCTAAATACCTAATACTTCCAAGTTTCACATATATTTACTGTTAAAAATGTGTGTAAATATATACCCAAACACTTGTAAGGAAAAAACAGTAGAGCATTACTTGACTGCTGGCTGGAAATTAACAGCATGCACATGGGTTATTAAAGCAGTGGTGCGGGACTGACTTGTGGCAGCTGTTCAATAGTAACTTTGAACTGGTGGCTCTACGGTTAGGCCGCAACCTGATTAAGCCATCCCCGGTAAAACAGGAGTTGACTATAATTTCCAGAAACTGGTGCTTGTGTATTGGATGCACTGGCACTTCGGACGTGCAAGGAAAACTGCACACAGTAAGTCTGGGAAAAGTGGCACTTGTTTAGTGTGCACTGAGTGCATTGACACATCTTCTAGATGCACTCCTACACCAATTGAGAACATGGCCGAAGATCTTTCAGCTTTATAACTTAACCTGCAGCACATTTCCGCCATCTACGCATTTGTGCCAGCATATCAGCAAATGAAATGATGTACTCCAGGCCACGTGCAATTGATGCAGATACTGGCCAAAAGTAAAATGACATACGAAGTATAAGAGACATTGATATATTCTTAAAATCATATAATACGAACTTTTCGATAAATATACCTANAATGACATACGAAGTATAAGAGACATTGATATATTCTTAAAATCATATAATACGAACTTTTCGATAAATATACCTAATAGTGTTTCACACTGTCGTTCTACATTTATTAATAATACTGTATATTGACAAATTTACACGAGAATTTGTATTCTGTAGAAGTCGCAGAAAATGGTCTTGGTGATTANAATAATACTGTATATTGACAAATTTACACGAGAATTTGTATTCTGTAGAAGTCGCAGAAAATGGTCTTGGTGATTACACCTTGCATCTGAGATGCTGTATAAGTGTGCATTAATTAAATAAGTAGTATCAGGAAAAGAAATCGCAATGTTTAAAAACTCTTGAACATACACAATAATTTGTATTTTAACCATCATCGCAAACACATTAGGCCTATGTGAAACACCAAATCAAAGTGATTCTGTTCTCTATAAAGACACTTTCCCATTAACTAGAGTAAAAAATAGACAGCATAATAAAATTAACTGGATAACTCAATACCCCAACTTTGAGGGTCTATATTATCAAAACCAAATAACCTACAACCTTGATTGACCAATCAAATGAACCGTGGAACCGTGAAGTTTGTTTACCATACATTCATAAATGTTCAATGTGACCATCATGAGCGAATCGAACGACATCTAAGCGATAATCAAACTCGTTGCACGCTCTTGTCAGCATGTCCGGTGCTACGGTTTGGATGGCGTTCGTAACTCTCGGTTTGAGGTGGTTAGGGGGAAGCGAGCTCGCATTCGTCACATCGATGTGAAGGGGACAGTGCGATGTTTCCTTTATGTGCCGAGAGATGACACCGGGAGCGTCTGTCATCACACTATGAGCATGTGTTGTGTGTTAGTCCGCATCACGATGGCGATGGAACAACAGAAGGCGTTCTGTGTTTTTGAGTTTGCTAAATGTGAATCGGTTACAACTGTGCAACGTGAATTCTGTCACATATACGGACGTCATCCTCTTGATAGGCGGAGTATCGTATGTTGGTGTCAGTTCCGTGACACAGGGTGCCTTTGCAAATGCAAAAGTTCCAGGTGGCAGCGTGCGTCCGAAGAGAATGTGCAACGGATTCAACAAGCGTTCGTTAGCTCTCCGAGAAAGTCAACTTGACAAGCTAGTTGGGAAATGCAAATCCCTCAATCCACGGTATGGACAGTGTTGCGAAAGTGATTGCTGTACAAACCATACAGTACAGGCTCGTACCGAAAGGGATAAAGAACTGAGACGTGATTTCTGCACGTTCGTTCTTGCCCAGAACGAGTTAGACAATGTTTTCATGTCTAAACTGGTTATTAGCGATGAAGCGACGTTCCATACAAATGGTAAGGTGAACCGGCACAACGTTACGGTATAGGGTCAGAAGCTTTCACATGAAACCATTGAACACGAGCACGTTTCCCCCAAAGTGAATATTTTTTGCGCTGTATTCAAAGACACTGTTTTCTGCCCTTTCTTTTTTCATGAACTCACTGTTACTGGAATCCCTTATTTGGACATGCTTACAGAGTGGTTGTTTCCTGAGTTAGAAGAGACGGCGGGGGACTTAATTTTCCAGCAGGATGGTGCGCCAACCCATTGGCACCTAGCTGTTCGCGGATACCTGAACGAGATGTTGCCGTAACGCTGGATTGGTCAAGGAGCAGCTGGTAACCAGGATCTGCATCGCTGGCCCTCACGAAGCCCGGATCTTACCCCGTGCGATTTTTTTCTATGGGGATACATAAAGGAACAAGTGTTTCGTCCACCATTGCCGGCTAACATTGACAACCTCAAAACGAGAGTTACGAACGCCATCCAAACCGCAACACCGATCCAAACCGTAACACCGGACATGCTGACAAGAGCGTGGAATGAGTTTGATTATCGCGTAGATGTCGTTCGGGCCGCTCGTGGTCGTCACGTTGAACATTTATGAAGATATGATAAACAAACTTCACAGTTCCACGGTTCATTTGATTTGTCAACCAAGGTTGTCCCAGGTTGCTTGATTTTGATATTACAGACCTTCAGAGTTGGGGTATTCTTTTATACTCAGTCTGTATTATGAAAGTTATAAGAAAATATATCTAAAGAAAAGTTTTAAAAGTTTCAAATGAATTACATTGTAATAAAAAGATTACTGCTCCTGCAAACAAAATAAAATGGTTTGGAAACTAGTTTAAACTGAAACCGCAGATATCCTACTAATATTATAAATGTGAAAGTCTGTGTGTGTGTGTGCGTTTGTTTGTTACCACTCAGCTCCATAACGACTTTTGATGAAATTTGGCATGTAGGTACTTTAGGTGCTGGAGTAAGACATTCAATACTTTTTATCCCGGTAGATTGTACGGGTCCTGTGGAATAACAACAAAACATAATTCTGCAACGGCTGGGAACGTGACCGAACTCTGCCCCATAACGTCTGAACGGATTTTGATGAAACTTGTATGTAGGTACTCTAGGTCCTGGAATAGGACATATGATACGTTTTATCCTGGTAAATTGTAAGGGTCCTGTGGAATAACAACAAAACGTAATTCTGCAACAGCTGGGACCGTTACCAAAATTTTTTTTTTTCATCTAGTGTCAGGGTTTTTATCAGGCTGCCGAAGGACCTCTGAAATGGCTTAACAACTGCTATCAATTGATAACAACCGGGACCGAATATTTAAAATGCTTTCCGAAGCCCTCAAATGTTATGCCACTAAACTGTCACCCATCGAAATGTGTGCCGCTGGGAACGTTGCTTATTTTTGGTGATCAATTAAGATCCCTCAGCCAAGCGCAAAAAGTAGTACCTAGGTGCACTTATTTCTAAAGCTACAATTTGATGAAACTCACATTTTGATTTTCATACATCGACGCTGGAAAGCGGAAATGTGGTAACTACGCAATAGTTGCACACATACACTCCAAAAACAATACCCTACTTCTTGGCAATCGCGTAAAAAATATTTCCTCCCTTTGGGTTCTCGTAATCAGTTAAAAGCCTAGACCAACGTAGTATAATTTTATAATTCTGTTTAACATAAATGAATTGTGTTGTAATGTTCCGGCCTTATTTATTATATTACTGCCTCACAGTTGGATCGCCATATTGTAATGTTGCCGCAGCTCGTTAAACCATATTTATAATATCGAGCCCCTCAGTTGTGCGCCATCTTGTAACGTTGCGGACTTATTACACTTCCGAATGTTTACGTTGCCACGGCTTGCTCATAGGTAGAATACGAGACTCAGTACCAGGTGACGCCGATTTATTAAGAAGTAGTAGTTCCAGATTAGTTTGCTTTATACTTTATTTATCATTGAAGTTTCACAGTTCACAGACGAAGTTCCAGTTTGCAGAGTACGAACTTTCACAATTAATTATACTAGTGCAGAAAACAGCGCCACAGTCGTTTACAGTTTATTAATGTCTCAAACTTGCATCGCAAGACTAAGTTACGAAGGCAGGAGGGATGTTCGTTCCCTCCTGGCACCCTAACGACCCCCCCCCTTTCGGACTGGTGCGTCTTCTTCGACGGTTGGTTACTTTGTTTCTCTAGGCGATAGGCACCACCAGTATATATTAGGCAGGCCTATCCCCCCCCTTCTCCTAAGATAAGCGCATGGCATCCGGCATCTGCCAGTAGCGTCATCCAAAACTACGCTGTGTCCCGCGCTCTCAACATGTTATCGTACCCGCAACTGCGTCGCACGAAACTAAAACTATTGACACCGTCCACTTCCAGAGAACCGAACGTCACGACGCAGCCGGAAAGTTTCTGTATAATGCTGACGCATAACCAAAACAACAACTTTCGAAACGAGACGGTAAACTGACTCCTGTTACAACGTAAACAGCAGATGTCCGTCCGACAACCTACAAAAGCACACGTCTGCTCGATAAACAAACTATCACGGGAAACGAACCACCGCGGCTTTAACTTTAAACCTGATAAAATATTACGAAGCTTTCCAAAGCTAAATACACACGAAAGAATTTTACACCTGTGTCTTGAAAAATTAAGAATATTGCATCATTACAGTCTTTTCCCAATTTGTTTATTAGTGTATCACTGTAAAACTCAATTTTACCCGGGCGAAGCCGGGCCGGTTTGCTAGTAGACTATATTTCTAAGATAAAATTATTATTACAGAACTTCAATAACAAAACGTAAACTGTTAACTGATATATTCAATTACTATTTCGTAAATGTCACCTAGTTTTAAACTAGGACTAACAATACTAACACAATGCCTATAATGGATGTAAATCCCCACTCCATTCATTTAAAACCTGTCAGAAGAATTAATCACTGTGTTTATACATTTATCTAACAGCAATTTAAGTGGTGGTGATGGTATTTCAATTGTGATTATTAAAAATAGTTATATAAATTATTGCAACTATGTTGTAAATTTATGCAATAAAACATTATAGATAGATTAAAGATTGGTAGAGTATTTTCCATCTGTAAGAAAGGAGATATGGGTCTCACCAATAATTATAGGCCTATATCTATTTCACCAGTTTTTTTTAAATATTAGGAATATTAATGGAACAAAGATCAATTAAATTTTTTGCCAGATATGAAATTACATATAAATATCTCATGGTTTGTTTTTAAAAAAATATTATTCCACAATAAATGCCATACACAAACACTTTGACGCATGACTCGTAGCTGGCAATATACAGTAGGTTGGAATGAATGAAAATTAATATTACATTGGCTATTCTAACTACACTGCCGACACACATCAAACAAGCAAAAAATACGTGGATTTGAAAGAGTTCCTAGATGAATTAATAAGTTTAATTTTACGTGTTCATAAACCAGCTGTTATTAGTGTTGCAAACTAAACTTTGTGCTAAAGTAGTAATTTATATATGTTCAAAATGAAACGGACATAGTGGCCCATATTCAAATGAAATGCAACTTCAAACATTGGAAGATATTTTTATGTTGTACCGTCACTCTCCACACCTTCCATACATGCTCAATATTAATTCCAAAAGCCTACAGAAATATCAAAGAGTATAGTTAAATAATTTGATGAAATATATATCAAACTCTTCTCATTTTGAGCCAATAAAAGGAGAAAATTGAACTTTTACAAAGACAAAATCAAGAGGCAGGTCAAAGTGCTACTACCGGTCGAGGTAGTTGACAAGAAGCCCTACCACGCCATCTGTTACAACACACCTTTCCATGCTATCTGTCTGCCAGATCCATAACTACAACCAGTTCTCCCACGAACCCAAATTTTTGTTGTTTTCGTGTTGTTACTATTCTGTATTAATAAAACTAAGAAAATGGAATGTGCGCGAGTAGTTTTGAAGAATTCTTACGTTATTGCACGCCACATATTTCTAACTCAAGCTGTTAAGTATCTGTAAAAGCAGAATAACTGCTTTGCAAAAGTCGTTGGTAAGTTGATTGTTGGCGAATGAAAAGTGCGTTGCCAAGCAAGTTTCCCGTATTACTATTATTTCCAGTCTTAACATATTAGCTGTAACATCCAAAGTGTGGTAAGAACTAAAATTACCGTCTCGCCCAATGTTAACCCAAATTCGTTGTCTGTAATAAATAAAAAAATATAGGTAACAAATATTAAATTTTTTGCAAGATTTTCTGTTTTTACTTTTTTAAAACCTACAAATTTTTCAGACAGATGTGAGTATAAAATACCTTAAAATTTGTTTAGCATTACAATGGAAAGTGGATTAGCAGACATAGTGTTAATAAAACATATAGAGCCGCCGCCACTTAACGCATCAGCTGATGGCAAAAGGATACATAAACTAAAATAAACATTGGCGCTACTTTCGTCGAACTGTCAAAATCTCGCCAACTTATGAGACGGACCATATCTTCCCAAATAGCGGACCAACAATATCCATTTCAAAATTTTATGCTTTCACGATGCTCTGCCAAGACACAAACAAAACTTGGTTTAAATCTGTTGAATGCTTAGATATGACATAACGCCCTAAATATTAAAATATCACCATTTTGAAAGTAAGTTTCGAGCGTAATTGAACTCTATAAAAGTCAGGTTTCCTTAGTAAGTACTACATATGTACAGAGTTTAGTTAAATTACGTTGTGTTAAAAAATTGAAAGAAAAGTGGGCGAGGTACACATGCGCACACAGTTCTCGTAAACCTTTTTCTTCGGAAAGTAAGCTGAAAATGCTATCAACGTAGATATCAAACGTGAAAGCATGAACTAGTTTTACTCTCTAAGAAACATCTGGTATTAAAATTCATATATGTATTAATTTGAGTTATTGAAATGCTTATATACAAAAACAGTTAACCCCAAAATTCAGATTTTGATCATTAAACCAGAAATCATAGTAACTGCAGTGTTTACTATCTTAGAACCAAATTGTACATTGTAAATGTTATACATTTGTTAATGATATACATGTATGTCAATGTTACTCGTGTTATGTTCTATTATTGGAAAGTGTGGTGTGTCCTATAACAGTGTGTTAAATGCACAATTTTATGTTACCATGAGATGGAAACAAACTCATGCCTACAGCAAAGAATAAGAGCAACTTCCTTTTGCATATTGTGCATAGAGCAGGGCTGCCACCAGCCCTGAAGCTGAAATCCTGGTTCTTGTTATATAAAAATCCTGGAATCATTGGGCCAAATCCTGCAAATTCCTAGGAATTAAAAAAAATTGGCAAATTACATAAAAAAAAGTGGATATGAAGGACAGTTACCTATTTTATGTAATTATTTCTGTTTTGAATGTACAAACCATGGGAATTCTTTTCTCCATTCACACTTATACTTTTGTTTACACAACAACCATATCTGCAATAATTTTTGTTTCCTCTCCATTGTAATATCAATTCAATTCACAAAACACAGTCACCAAATTTGGATTGCGTGCGCATTAACAGCAAAATGGGGCAAAGGTTCTTTAATAATGACCTTGGCCTTTACTGTGATCATACAGCCAGGAACAGAAATATGTAGATAACTGTATACCCACGCCAGTGAATGATTAAGTGAAATATTTTGGACGTACGCTATTGAAGCAATGATACACGTCCAAAATATTTCATTTTATTATTCACCTCCTTTGCAAGAATCTTTCAAATAATTAATCAGTGAAACTGACACACATCGCCACGGGTGCTAGTGTCGCATGTATGCAGCAGCCATTTTGAGTTAAGTGCTGTATGCACGCACAATATCTTTGGCACATGAAAAAAAATAAGTTTCTTTACTTTTTAAGTTTATCAGCGTATCTCTATTTTGAAGTGAAATTCGATAAAACGTTGTGCAGATAAAAATTTCACAGTTCCCAACGTAATATATTTGGGTAAATGGAGGTCCTACTGCTCTGCAAGAGCTTTGGGTGTATAGTTCTGTACCGTACAGTTTTGTTACATTTTATAGAGATATTTTACACGCTATTTAAACATTAGTTATAGTGCCTCAAGTATACAGCGTAGTCGAGATCTAAAAGATCGCAAGACATTATTTTGTACACCTCAGTGGTTATATTAAAATTAAAACTATTTCAGAAAGTTTCTTAGAGTTAAAAATCTGTTAAAAGCTGTGAATAGCGATAAAACTGAAATAACACTGAAGTGTATGTTAATACACCACATAATAATGAAAGTTTAGTTGAGTCGCAAATCAAAACTAAATTAGCAAGAATACTATATCAGTAAAACTTCAAATATTTCTTCCAACAAGTTATATTTAGAACACTTTTGTAAAATACTGACCAAAACTTTGTTTGTAGTAGGAAATATTTTAATACCTAAAATATGATTTTATGTCTTATTTTATTTTGAATAAAATGATTAAGTATGCATTATTGTTAACTTTCTACAGAGCATTTACAAAAAATAAAAACACTGAAATCTTAAAATTTTTAAAACAATATTGAGCCAACAATAAAACCACAAAATCTCGCCCTAAGAGGTAACAAATTCAGTCTCTGTTGAAAGACTGAATTGCATTACATTAGAATATTTTAATTTGGTAATACAGGGCTTAAAGTGATTTAGCTTTTGCATTAGTAGAAATTTACAGTTAATGCTGTTTTAATGATAATGTTTTATACTTCATTTTGTACATAACAGACTCTAGAATGGCATTGGAATTGATTTTGGGCCCTTTTGAGCTGCAAGCCCTTCCCTGCCACAGGCACCTCCAAATCTAGCAAATAGATTATACAATTATCCAATAACCAGAAACAATTGCAAACCTGCTCCAATTGGCTTAAGAGCCCTAAAATCAGTGAACAGTTGCACTAAGTGATCAGTTGTCAGTGCCATAGTGCATTACTACAAAAGGATTTTTTTACTTTTAAATTTTCCACACTTTTGAAATCCATTTTACTTACATTTTGACGGATTATATAAAACACAAATAAAAGTTCAACTTAACCAAAAATAAGATAATTTTACATTAATGGAAGTATAAAACTTGTGATGCATGGCATATTCAGAAAACAACCAAACACATCTTGCGTAGGGTGATATTTCAAAGGTTTGATTCAAACAGTGTGAAGATACCACTAATGAACTATATCACTGTAGTTTTTTTCCTTTTTATCAGATATATTTTTTGGCACTTTTTCGACAGTTCCTATGAAGCAACCATACATTAACTGCACTCTTAAGTTGGGATTTCTACATTAGCAGTTTGTATGAATGTGAAATTTTGACCAAAGATTGTGAACAAGGAAACAAAAAAAAAAAAATCCCTCTTACATATATGTGTGCAGTTCACATAAACAATGACTTTCAGCGATATACAAACAATAATTTATTTCCAGAAAATTAAATTTCATTAACTCCACTGACAATTTTTACATTTAACAACTTCTATCTTTTATATACAAAAACTTTTGGACAGATAACAATATGTTCAAATACACAGTAATGACAATGTACAGGTCTTAGAAAGAACATGGATCACAAAAGATTTGTGAAATTTCATGAATAAATAACATTACAACTAACCTTGCCCAAAAGTATTTAAGATTATTCGGACTGGTAAAGGCTGGTAACAAATTTACAATCAGTGCACTAACATGTTAAGTATTTGCTACCAAACACATGCTAATAATGCACTAAAACCTACCACTGTTTAAACATACAATCAAAAAATATTTTTTCAAAGCCTTCATTGCCATTTTAACATACTTTGGTAAACAATATACCGTACTTTTTCTCCAATTAAAAATTATTTTACTTTAACAATGTATTGCAAAATAAATTGATACATGGTATCAGAAATTTAAAATCACTTGCGCTAATCTCTAGCCTCTACTTTTAGACAACAAAAACTTATAAAAAAACTGCTGCATGCTTCACATAGTATTCAATGACTGAATAAAATGTTCATGCTTTTGATATATTCTGATTTTTCTTCAATATGAAGATAATAACTGTTGGCAAAGTTATATCATTTGTTATAAATGAATTTTTATCACAAAAAATACACCATACAAAAATTTCCCAGAGGTTGTAAAAATAAAAAAAAATTAATAATATTGGTATTTTTGGATAGTGCAAATTATTTTGTAAGAATTTTCAATAACTAGTGCTTTAATTTTCTCATTTTGCCATAATAACTACACTGAGCAGTTACAGATCTACAAATGCTTGCTGTCAGTTTCTCACTTGTGCCAGCTGAACGTCGCACATCCATTTCCCCAAGATATATTGGCAGTTAACCATGACTAGTTGCAGTGCTCAGTTGTCAACACTGAACTTGCTCAGTCCAAACCTCTGCAAAATGTTTTAAATGTAATTTTTATTTGCTACCACATGAATAATGCTACCGGCCAAGCCACCAACTAAGTTAGTTTAAAATGTCTTTTACTCTCTTCTTCTCTGCTTTAAAATTAAATGCATCAAGTTTTTGTGCAGGGGACAGTGCAAATTCTATTCACATAGCTGTTACACCAATGTTTAGGCTCTCGGTAAACATGTATAACAACATCAAAACATGAACATAAAAATAAATTCCACTACATAAATCTGAATCAAACGACAATGGGAGAAGGTGGGGGTGAGAACAATTATTGATAAAATAGTGGTATCCACTAACACGGAACAATGCTTCTCATGGTACGTACTACCGACACAAAAATTACATTATATTGGTCCTAGGTATTTAATTTTAAAGTGCAATATGCAAGTGATATAAAAATAAAACAAGTATTTTTCATTACACAATTATTTACATTGACTAAACTTTTATATTCAAATATACCACACATAGACTGTTTTGAGTAAACTAGGAAACAAAACTGTTAGTTAATTTCTCATACTGACTCATGACCATATTAAAATAATGTTTTATTAAAAATAAGTAAAATAACACCTAACAATAAACATTTAATTTGTATGACAAGAGCAAAACAGTTGAAACACGAATATCAGTTTGAAAAAGTAAATGCACCATACTGCACGAGGTTAATCTGCATACTTTTCCTTTATGATCAAGATTAAAAAGCAACAAATTGACTGACATTTCTTTGAATCCTTATTCTGTAATGTCTTCATAACTTCCAAGAGCCACATTCAAAAGGATCCACACACCATGGAAACACTGCACAATTCAGTGGTAACACTTGTATTTACCAATGCAACTGCTCCCAATAGCTCACGTCAAAATTTCAAACACATTTCATGCGACAGACAGTATACATATACCATTTACCTTAGAGTTAAAATTATTAATTCCATCTGGTATTTGCGAACGCTGCTGTCGTACAGACACAGCTACCACAAAGAGTAGTAGAACAAATATATATTTTTTGTCAAACAAAATTGAATGTGCAAATTTTAAAACAGTAAATAAAGTTTTTGATTATCACATTTGTTGGCATTGTCACGTTACACTAAAATGTGAAATATAATGAATTTAGTATTGATTAAGCATTACTTTATTTGCAACTTGCAGTTACTTTTGAAATGCCCAATGTATTTTATAAGCTACGGCACATCAGCCTTAAACGTAAACAACATAATTGCCCAGTACATGTCTGCACATGCACTCAGTCGTTAAGGTTTAGGAAACATTGCCAAAATGGCAGCACAGATCTTCTGAGGGTTCGTCTCATCGGGGTAGAACTGCATGGCTTTCTTCACTTGCTCTTCGGGAAAAATGGAGGCAAGGTGATAATGCAGTCTCCTGCGAGCGTCCTCTGCAAACTGAGGGACCTGTGGTTGGGGGGGCCACATGACTGAGGGGGGTGGTGCAGATGTAGTAGGGGGCCAGACCCCTGCTCCTGCATCGAAGGGGTCAGGCCCCATCATCTCTGTGGGGGGCACACACAAATTCAACTGAGGGTCCGAGGTGCTGCTGAGACGATGCATGTGGCTGGGAGGAAGAGGTGGCGCAGTGGGAGGCCAGGGGCGGTACGAGTCGGGGGCTGAGGCTATTCTCGTCACACTCTGGTGCAGTTGCTGTTGGTGTTCCCAAGCTGACATGGGGGTGTAAGGGGGTGGTGGAGCCTGCCGCTGCTGCTGTCCCATGTAAATGCGGTTCAAACGGGGGTCACAGGCCGGGTTCAAGGTCAGCTGCCGCTGCAGCTTGCGATGGAGATTCGCACCCTGGTCCGACAAGGTCTCTGGGTCAGAAAGGCGGGAGGCCACTGCCACGTGAGAGGCCAAACCCACGGGAGGTGAAGCGGAATACTGCGTGGAACCGGAAACCCACAAACCATAAGTGGACTGGCTAGGAGCAGACACGTGCGGGAAACACGCTACATTCTCCACACTGTGGCTCTTCAGAACATTTGACTGGCTGCCCTGGCTATCGCAGTCTGGTGCTGGAACAGACAAGCCAGGCACGTTGGATTTGGTGCGTGAGAGAGGTGTCTTCCTTACAGCCCCCAGCAACTTCGAGTCTTGATCTTGGGATGAACATGGGAGCGGCAAACTTAGTGACTTGCCGCCTTTCAGATGGCCTCCTAAAGAAGAAACAAAAATCACTAAGTATATCTGAACATGTAATCTTAAAAAAATCACACAGACAGACAGACACACACACACACAGACACATAAAATCCCTCTCCATCCTCCCCCTCTCCATTTCCTTAAATATTAACAACAAAAATTTGTATATCAGTAATATCAATATTGAATTATCACAAGTGTGCAAGTTGTTATACAAGATGATTAAACATTCAACCATCTGTGAAAATAAGTTACTAAAGCACTTTCACATGATGTTGCAACTTAGGGTATTGTCAATGTGGATGCTAGATGGAGCCAGTTTCCCTGCCTGAATGATGGACCCTTTATTTCTGTCAACCTAAAGAGCAGGTGGGAGTGAAGCAACTGTATGAAAAAAAAAGTTCAACGCGCCTCTACTGTATTTCCATAATGGCAGTATAGTAATATGCGATGTTGCAAAGAACAAGATGGAATGTTGTATGTGCCTACAAAATAATTTCGAGTTTTTTGAACTGTTGCCAAAATGATCAGCTGTAGCACTGTCTTTCGTTTGTTCTGCAACATATTTCATACTCTTGAATAAAGACATTTGCTCATTAGAGCTTGGTTTGCTGGTTTAACAGATGCACAAACATGTGTCAGTATTTCCCACAAATGCTCAATTTTCCACAATTATAATACGCTACCACGATAGTCTCATTCATAGCTGCTAGGCATTTGTTCAAATGTGTGTTAAAATAATTAAATGGCAACAACATAATTTTCAATCTTTTTTGGCAGATTAAAAAACTGTCTACTGTACTTATACAAATGCAAGACACTGTTTTTATTACTTTTTATTTTGCTTATTTGGAATATTTTATGTAAATAGACAGTGCTTAGAAGTCTAGTATCAGCCATTAACCTTGCACCACTATTTCTTGACAAAGTTTTCTACATATGACATTAATATAGGTAAACTTAATTCATTCCACGTAAATCCAAGAATCTTCTTGTAGTGCCCACGGTTTGTTTTGGCATAAACATGTAGATAAATACACTATGAAAGAAGCGAAAACTAGATACACAGCTTACACAAATAGGCACCAAAGAGCATCAATTTGTATACGGTTTTTACCTTTCAGGACATGGTCATGAAAGCAATATTTAGGAGGAAATTTGCTTTTTCAGCCAGTACAACAATAATAAAAACAAAAACAGACAACAGTCTCCTTAATTTTTAAATTACATCAACTATGGGGGTAAAATATTATGTGAAAACTTCAGTTTGAGTAATGTTTTCCCCCTTTTATTATGATCAGTTATTAGTTATAAAAAGTTGCCTAATGTGCTTATGGCACTACAATAATTTGTTGAAATCAGGATAATGGGGTTAGTTTTTTATGCCACAGTTTTATTATAGACACGCATTTTCAAATTGTGATACAAACAGCAGTGATCACAGCAACATCACATGACCTCGCACAGACATGTTTAACGCTACACATTTTCATGTGTAAAGTCCCGACCACAAACAAACCTGTGTGTCCATTGAGCATTCTGTGATAAAAAACTTGAGTACTTGTGACCATGCTATTTCATTAGTGCAATTAGTTCCTATTGTAAACATTAAAATTAGTCGTATACTCAGTATCAATAGTCATGTATGCATGACGTGTTCCAAAGGTAGCTGTTATTCCATAACTAATGCAATCATGACATTTATTACCTTTTATGGCATTAATGCTTGGCTGATCACAATGCAGTTTCAGAGTGTAGGCCACTAACTGTGACTGTTATCTAAAACTAAATTGATACAACCAAAAAAGGATGTCTCCATCTTGATCACAAGTTTATGAAGTTAAAATTCATTCAATTGGCTCTGACAAAGTCAAACAGCATTCACAATGACGCAAGTGATGACCAGTATTGTACTCTCCCATGGTCTTGAAGCATATTTTCAAGGCATCCTGGCCTGGGTTATATAGTTTTGCACTCTCCTGCATTGCAAACACTTCCCTATCACTCGCTCAATAGGCTACCAAGCAATCTAATGTCTAGAAAGACATCAAAATGTTATTGTTCTCTCAATATTTCACAGGCAACTTATTTGTGGCAAAGCCAGTTGTTACCCTTTTAGTGCTTGAATCATGCAGTTAGTTTTCTGATGGGGTGTCACTCAAGTGTTACTTATCTCTCCTATATGATCTCTATCAGCTGCAAATCTACATGAAATAAAGGCCACAGAGTCTAATTTAGTTATTCGGCACTTCCTACTTCCTTACTTGACAAATGCTTAATCACATCTTCCCTTTACCATTTATCCTTAACATTCTGCACGTTTTTGTTGAGCCACTGAATTGTACTTGATGACTTAATGTCAGCCATTTTAGTCTTGTCTTAACATAGCAACTTGCTCCTCTGTGTTTATAACTTCAACCACTTTTCAATAACTATTTGGCATAAACCATTTCCAGTCAAAATTATTTGCCAGACTCCCTTCAATTTTCCTCCACTGTTTGTGTACCTCTTGGTCACTCTTCTGTATTATTTTCATTAATTTCTCTTCTGCACAAAATTTCGGATGAAATAAGTAAGTTTAAAATTATTTTGAATAATTCAATAGAACTGAATGGGATTTTATATACATTCATTTGTCTTGTCGAAAGTCAAACTTGACAACTGCATTTCCAAATAAACACTTTATATTTCTCTAGAGTATCTGGAAGGTGGCATTTGAAAATGGAATGTTGGGTAAAATAAAATGAATAACACAATTAGAAAATCATCTTGACCAGTGTCCTAACTACACCAAATTTGAGCTTTATGATTTTGACTTAATTTTTTTGTTTTAGGCTGAGGTAAATGCCTTTAAGTACATAACACTATTTTCACTTAACCGAGACAACCATAAAGGTACGATCACTCACCTGGGCTGGAATCTCGACTGTGGATTCCACGAGCTTGCAAGTGTTTCTGGGCCTGCTCCGCCAGCCTCTCGGAAACAGACTTATGTGGAAGTGGGCCCCGTTCTGGGTGGTGAAACTTGCATTTATTTCCATAAGTGCATTTCTTCCCATAAGGACATAGAGGAGGTGGATCTCCTTTACGAGGCTGCATGCGCAAGAAGTTGTCCAGCGTAGGCCCTCCTCTACCGAGTGGGTCATCTGGAGGCATGAACCTGGCAACAAATCAACACTTGTTTACATACTGTAAATACTGCTAATTAACCCTTTCAGTCACATATTAACATATTTTAGATGATACAACACACAAAATTTTTGTTCGGAATTATACTGCTGTCTGTATTACCAAGAGTGTAGTCTTAAATCTAGTAGTCCCATAATGCTTGAATCTTTGCAGTAATTTANATACACTTCCATCTTCAGTTAATATATTGACATTATTAACATACAAATTCAATTTTTTAATAGCTCACCAACCAATAGAACCAAACAACAAACAAATAAAGATAGCTTGTTTTTGTAGGCAATCAGGTACTGTAACAGACAGAAGGGTAAGGTTGGAGGGGTGCACTGTAAAGTAGTGAATTGCAATAATACAGGAAGATTAGTTTTAATTGTATGGCAAATTATGCAATCACGGTAGCTTATCATCCTAGTGTTTTAATTTATAGATATTTCCGCCCACCTATAAAACAATGTGTCATTCCTTACTTATAAATAAAATGTGCACAGCATTAAAATTTAATACATTGTCAGTCATTGTGGTTTAGTTTCATGTTCATTACAAAAAAAAAATTACTATTGACTTGACACATATTATACTTGGGCAACAAAATTAAGATTATTTTCCTGCTCCACTACACCCCTAGGTATGACGCTCCGGCATATATTGCGATCAATACAAATCTGTGCCTCAAGTTAATTGGCACCAGCTGTTTAAGAGATCATGGAATATAGTCTCAACAGCAAATGTTACTTCCTCCATGTGAAGAACACTTTTGTATGCTTTGTCCAGTGCAGACTTTAAAGCCACTTTCTGTGCAATTTTTCACTTTCTGTGCAATGTTTTCACAGCCCTGCCACTGACAGGGCTGAACATGGTGAAATTGTGTTTTATAGAAATTATACACTTAACACTAGAGCAGCATCATCATTTCATTCATTCCAAAACCCTTGAATTTTATGGTTCACCAAGAAATATATGTCTTTTAAACTTCAAAAATGGTCTAAATATTTGATTAACACAAACAGATACAATCATCCTATTCTTCTCCAAACAAAAAGACAAGGGAAGTTGGGGAACTCTAGCACATTCTAAAATGCATCATGAAAACAAAATATTTTGTCATAAAAATACTGACTCCACATCTATTTTTACAAGTCCGTAACCAGAATTTATATCCCAGACAATGTAAGCACACAATTAACACATCTAAAACTTGCAATTATCATAAAGTGAGATTTGAGACATCACAAGAAAGATTAAAATCTGTTTGCACTCTGATGCTTGCTGGCAGAGGATTGCATCAACACACGTAAAAAGAAATATAATAAATATTTTACATTATAACATGTTATATAATTTCTAATTCTAATGAAAACATTACTTAAGGACCTGATAACCTGTTCAACCATTAAAACAAACATCCTACAGAAAGCAGTAATTTTGTTAACATATCAATAAATGCATTAATATTTCATTAAATCTAATCACAGGATCACTGGTCTATTGACAGTTTGTCTTTGTTAACACGCATATTAAAAACTTATGTAACCACTGCAAAAACATGCAGAAGAGGAATGTGTGTGTCGTGCTGCCTACTTTCCAATATGCTTAGGTTAATTCAAAGACATAAACAGAGCACTTTCAAGGCATCCATACATAGTATAAAAGAAAGTCCCTGGCGTGCTTCTATCTGTCTGTATGACTACGTTAATCTCGAAAACCACTTAACGGATTTGGATGCGATTTTTACTGTTATGATCTGCATTTATCGAGGGAGGTTTAGGTGTATTAAAAATTTTCCTAGTTCTTATAGCAGCTGAGCATTAACTGTATTAGTGAATAAAGTCGGGGAAAAAAGTTTGCCGCCAGTGAGCTCTCATGGAATATCCTGCCTAATCCATAAATAACTTAATCTTTATCAAAATAAATGAATTCATAATAAAAACTGTTTAATGCAGATAAGAAATGCTCTTTACAGAAAACAATTATTGCCAATCACTACATAGTATAAAAGTAAGTCCCTGGCACACGTCTACCTGTCTGTATGACTGCGCTAATCTCGAGAACCACTGAACGGATTTGGATGCAGTGGTTCAAAGAAAGAACAATATTATTGCCTATTAATGAAAAAGTCGAAAAAAGTAATGAATTAGTGCTCACAAAATTCAATGCGCAAACACAAGTCTATTACTCAGTGGATACAGTACTCGACAGTGAAGAAGCTGTGCACTATCCCACAGAATTTCTTAACTCATTGAATCCCTCTGGCATGCCACCACACAAACTGATTTTAAAAGTTGTAGCTCCCATAATTTTACTGCAAAATATAAATCCACCGAAATTATGTTACAGGACTCAATTATAAATAAAAAGTTCTCATTAAAGGTACTATTCTAATTGACTGCGGTGCTGGAGAAACTGTTTTAATACCTAGAATACCAATGATTCCCTCGGATTTGCCTTTTAATTTTACAAGAGTCCAATTTCCAATAAGAGTTTGTTATGATATGACCATAAATAATGCACAGGGTCAAACACTGTATGTGACTGGAGTGGATTTGAGTGGAGCATGTTTTTCACACGGACAACCATACATAGCCCTTTCGCATGTCAAGTCAAACAGAAATCTTTTTGTGCTGGCAGTCGGAAGCAAAATTATAAGTGTTGTATAAAAAGAAATTTTCTAAACCACTACCATATAATATTGTTATATTAGAGATGTAGGAATAAGGATAATGCAAAGGAGGAAGGTATATCAGGATCGTGGTAAATGGAGGTCCATAATATCTCGCTACCCCTCTGGGAGATAGGTGTGCGTATGCAAATAACAGAGGTATAGAACCAATCAGAGTAACGCGATGCAGTCAGCAGCGCCTATATAAGACAACAAGAGTCTGGCCAAGTTCCTAGATTGGTTACTGCTGCTACAATGGCAGGTTATCAAGATTTAAGTGAGTTTGAACGTGGTGTTATCGGCGCACGAGAGATGGGACACAGCATCTCCGTGGTAGCGATAACATTTGGATTTTCGCGTATGACCATTTCACTAGTGTACCGTGAATATCGGGAATCCGGTAAAACATCAAATCTTCGACATCGCTGCGGCCGGAAAAAGATCGTGAACGAAAGGGACAAACTACGACTGACGAGAATCATTAAACATGACAGACGTGCAACTCTTTCTCAAATTGGCGCAGATTTCAATCCTGGGGCATCAACAATCACCAGCGCGCGAACTATTCAACGGACTATCAGTGATATGGGTTTTCGGAGCCGAAGGCCTACTCGTGTACCGTTGTTGACTGCACGACACAAAACTTTACGCCTCGCCTGGGCCGACCAACACCGCCATTGGACTGTTGATGACTGGAAACACGTTGCCTGGTCTGACGAGTCTCGTTTCCAATTGTATCGGACGGATGGATGTGTACGGGCATGGAGACATCCTCATGAATCCATGGACCCTACATGTCAACAGGGGACTGTTCAAGCTGGTGGAGGCTCTGTCATGGTATGGGGCGTGTGCAGTTGGCGTNGCGTGTGCATTTGGCATTTGTCATACTGACAGGTGATAGATACGTAAGCATCTTGTCCGATCACCTGCACCCATTCATGTCCATTGTGCATTCCGACAGACGTGGACAATTCTGCGACCCCCCCACACGTCGAGAGTTTATACTGAGTGGCTCCAGGAACACTATTCTGACTTTAGACACTTTCATTGGCCACCTAAATCACCAGACATGAACATTAGTGAGCATATCTGGGATGCCTTGCAACATGCTGTTCAAAAGAGATCTCCACCGCCTCGCACTTCTATGGATTTGTGGAGTGCCCTGCAGGATTCATGGTGTGAATTGCCTCCTGCGTACCTTCAGATATTAGTTGAGTCCATGCCACGCCATCTTGCGGCACTTCTGCGTGCTCGCGGGGGTCCTACACGATATTAGGCAGGTGTACCAGTTTTTTTTGGCTCTTCAGTGTACTAATTTACTATCATATAATATTGTAAATGTCTTTTCCGAATTTATTTATTAGTGAATCGCTGTAAAAACCAAATTGTACCTGGGTGAAGCCGGGCTGGGTCAGTAGTACAAAATAAAACTTCTGTTCTGAGTAGAAAGTTAAGATTTTTAAAAGCATACAAATTGTTTTCATTGCTACATTTGCATTAAATGTAAATACATACATATATTTACAGAAAACTCTTCCTTATTCAGATTATGGATCATTCATGCATTATTTAGCATAGACTTGAGCTGTAATGATTTTTAACAATTAAATTTTACTACTCTTTTGGTGTTTTTCACATCTACCCAACACCTACTTGGACATTCATCACAAATGCCACCATTTCCTGCACATTTTTGTAAACAAGCAACTAAACACTCTGGGAGGGAGGAGGCAAGTGTCCTTGTGTTAACATATTTCTTTGGTGCAAATTAAGTTGCTGCACATAATTGGTGCATTTATGTTTGAAAAATTAAATTTTTAGTTTTGCAGACCACTTGTGTAGTTAACAATATCTGAGAAATTAAAAAAAAGTCTAGAAGATTGCAAAAAAACATATCATGGAAAGATTTAATATTGACGAAACCAGAAGGAAATTATCAGAGGAATATGGTATTTGTGTATGAACTGTAAAGCACATTTACAAAAGTAAAGATAAATTAATAGACCATGGAAGTCTGGCTGATAAGATATATAAAGGACCACTATGAAAACTACACATGCACACTTGGACGAGGGCCTTCATCTTTACTTTAAACAGAACAGAGCTGAAGGTGTGTCGTTGTCTGGAGCAATGAGTATAGTGCAGGTGAAAAAGTTTCTCAATATAGGCATCAGAAGTGAGTTTAATGGCTTTTCTGAATGACTTACATGATTTAAATTGTGATACAGAACACAAATTACAGTACAAAGTGAAAAACTTGTTGCAAGTAATGAAGCATCCAACAAGATTTGTGCACAGTTCACCAGGTTCATTGATGAGCATGGATTTTCTCAATAAATGTATACATGTAACACAGTTGAAACTGGTCTTTCCTGGGAAGGTTTACTACAAGTAGCTTGGCTATGTAAACTGAGGCTATACTCTAGGTTTTAAGACTAACAAAGAGAGTGTGTGTCCTTGTATGCACCAATGCAGCTAGACAGCACAAAGTGACACTGCTTGTGATATAAAAGGTTAAAATCCAGGACTGATAAAGGTAATTCTGAGTTTCCACTTGGTTACATGTTTCATAATAACTTTGTTCTTGATGCACACAATTTTCTAGAAAAGGAAGGACTGCCACTAAAGGGTATCTAATTCTGGATATGTGCCACGCCATCCAGCAGTGACATTTGCATCTGATGACATTTTTTGTTGAATTGTTACCACCATGCATGACTTCATTAATCCAGCAACATTACCATACAAACGTTACTAAACAGGTTGCTGCAAAGTTTTTGGAAGATGCTATCTCTGGTGGATGCCATTTATGGCATTTCATCATTATGGCAGTGTATGAAAGAAACCACTATTAAAAATCATTCATTATACTTCTTTGACAGCCATGAGAAATAGAATTTAAGACTTGTTCTGCCAATCTTTCAATCGTTCCTTGCAATATGAATATTCTGGAGATGATGATATCAAAGCGTGGTTAGCTGTGGATGCACATGAACCAGCTTTTCAGTGGCTCAGTGATGCAAAAATTGTCTTTAAAGTTCAAGGTATTGAAGAAGTAGAAGAGATGGGTGATAATCACAAATTACAATAGATTATTGTGAATCAAATTGAGTGCCTTGAATGCATCACCAAGTTTTAATGTTGAGAAGAATCACAATTGCTGTAAACAAGAAGATCTGCATTGCTAGTAAGCAGAGCAAATAAAAAAAAAAAAAATGCAAAATATCTAATTATTACATGTCAATGTAGCAGGCCTAGGAAAAACCAAATCTAAAAAAGGAAAAATGGGAAACATTATGAAACTACAATTATTTTTAAATAAATTAATAATTTTATTCGCAATGGACCTACCTGTCATTTACAAAGGAATACATGAGTATCCTCTCTTCAACAACTCTTCGGAATTCTGGACTTTCCTGGGCAAGATCTCTGTAATTGTCATTGGACACTACAATTCCATCTTCTTCTGCCGCCAGCCGCAGAATGTAGCGATCATCGTAGCATACCATCCTCTTGCCACCAATTAGACGGGATGGAGTGAAAACTAAGCTTCGCTCTTTCTCCAACTCAGTCAGAATTTCCTGATCTGCATGCAACATTATGCCACAATTATGTAAAGCACAGCTGTCTCAAACAACATTTTTTTATTATATATTCTATTAGGTGTTTTGAGTTGTCCCAACAGCAACAAGGTCGTAGTAGGGGAACACTAGACACTCAGGAAAGGGGAACGAATCTAAGAGCCTGAATTAAGGAACCATCTCAGCATTCACCTGGAGTGATTTCAGAAAACCCTGGAAAACTTATATCAGGATGACTGGATTGGGAATTGAACCCCGAGTCCTACCTAATGTCAGTCTATTGTTTTTAACACTAAGCCACTTGGTATGTACCACCTAACTCTTCCCTTAAAAACTTTACACTTCATATCAATTTGTTAGGCTATAAATCCAATATCTCCAGTGAACATTTCTTTCCTAAACAATTACATTTAATGTGCAACGTACCAGTGATTGGGTTGTCTGGTCGAGATGCCTCTTTCCGCCACTTGGGGACAAAAACTGTAATCTGCTTGTGGCCCCGGGCACGGAACCAGTCCACACACAGTTTGATGCCCTGGCAGGAAAATACCTTCTTATTGCCATGGCTGCAAAATAAAAATGCCACACATGTTTTTATTACTTCTTATATGGCGGTGCAAGAAAACAGCAATTATAGACACAGTTGAAAAGTCTAAAATAAATTATAAAAAACAGAAAGTAACAATATATGTGTAGTGAGAGAGGTGGAGTGTTTAAAAGTGTCAAATCTATAAAATAAAATAAATAATTTATCTTGAAATATGTAAGAGGTAGAAATTTACTACAAGAATTTTGATGAAGTAACAAAAATGTAGATGAATTTTACAAGAAATATGCCTGCATGGAGAACTGGATGAGTGATAAGGTTAGTAGTCACCCTAGCCATGTTTCAATTTATAATTCCAGTAGGTACCCATGCAACCTCAACCTAAGACACATGCAAGGTAAAGAACACTAAAAAGCACACTTCCCACTTTCTCTTCAATTAAAATGTTTATAATTTCCTAAAAATAAATATAAGTTATGTACTAACTGTGTAATATCAACAGCAAGCAAATAAAAACAGTGTAATATCTTGGTGTTTCATGAAAAATATATGGCAACTGAAATTGCTTCCTTTTTGTTTTACACATATTAGAATAAGAATCAACACGATACAAACACGCAAGCATGCACAACCGTGCACATGCACACACAGCAAGAGAGAGTGTTTGTTTTTAATTTGACAGTATTCTGGTGCTTACTATCAACCTAAATGTGAAGCTATAAATGCTTTGGTAACAATTACAAAACACCTTTTTTCCCCTCGTTTCCACACAGTGTGAATGAAGTATACCAAGGAGCAGATCAAATTACTTGTGTAATAGTTCTGAAAGTGAATAGAAAATTTGGACTAAAGTTCAACATCACTTGCCTGATGCATGAATATTGGTCCTTAGGTTCAGGTGCGAATTTAAAGGGGGCACACCTCCCTTACAAATTTTTTATAGAAATATGTAAGTTGAAGATGAGGAGTGCGTGATTTGAGAAGAAAATAAAAAATAATAAATTTATCTTCTATATAAAATATTATTCTAAAATACCCTAAAATGCTTTCCGCGAGTCAAATTATTACCTTATCTGTTTACATTATAATAAAACACTATGTATGTAAACAGTAAGTTGCATCTTACTGTAAGGTTATGAAATGCAAAATAGTAGGGGAGGCAAATGGCAAGGAAAACCAGGTTTAACAACATGTACTTGAACATATTTTCCCCACTTATTCAGGGGGCCGCTGTGGCTGAGTGGTTAGACTGCTCGCCTTCTACCAAGGCGAATCGGAGTCAATCCCCGGCCGAGTCACTTCTGGATTTTCGCAAGTGGGAATTGTGCCAGAAAATGCCGCTGGTCGGCGGGTTTTCTCAGGGATATCCCTTGCATTCCGGTTATTCTCACCTCATTTCACCCTCATCGGCCCTCAAGAGCAGCCCAAATATCTCCACTCAACTCCACGTATTCACTTCATATATATTTTCTAAATTCATGCTTGCCTAGGTCAACAGCAGTGTTAATTTATACTGTGGGGATGGATACACCACGGTTTGAAAAAAGAAACCAAAAAGGGTTTTTGAAGTTTTCAATTACTCATCAACCAAGTAATTAAAGTCTGCATCAATAGTCAGTTGACTGGAGCAACAACACACCTCATGGCAACGTTGCTGCCGTCAATGACAACTGGCCGCAATAGCGAAGTGCCGTCCTCCACTTGGTCAAGCGGCGCACATTCTGCCAAGTCATCTGGCCCTTCGAGGCTGGGATCCTGGTGCCGAGAAGCTTGCGCCCCAAGCTTTATCAGCTCCTCCAGCAGCTCGTTCTGCTCAGGATTAGGCCCCAGCTTCTGCAGGGCTGCTTGCACGAGCCTTTCCGTGTACCCCAGCTACAACAAAACCACCACCACATGCTCAACACACAAGCAATCTTACTCAATGTGCTGACACAGAAACAAAAGTTTCCCCAAAAATAAATGCATGTACACATGCATATGTGTATAATGTACATTTGTAAATGCTGTTCACTGTAGAGTGAGCACTTTGAAAATTTACCTTTTAAAAACAATCACTGCCCATAACTACTACATACATGCTGCAATACACACTAGCGGGCAGGCTACCAGTTAAGTCTGCAGTGAATTGATAAAAAATAGTTAGAAGTCTTGATATTGTATTGAGAGAGTAAAATGTAACTTTGTGGCAACTGAAGTCAATGTTTATTGTTACATACACAAAAGGGCACGAATGTGCATATTATCAACATATTAATTATCCTAACAATTCTCAGTTTTACTTGGATGATGCATGAATAAAGTGAGGTGACCCATGGAAGTGTTCATCTTGCATATGGCAGAAAGATACAAATTGAGAAGGAAAGAAGATCAGCAGCAGACCCTTTCAATAGTGCTCAGTTAACCATGAACAGCTTACATGCACACACACACACACGCATGTACGCACACACAGCATACATATATATGCAATAGTGGTGACTTAAGAAAGTGCACAAGAGGGGAAGTTTCATGAAATAAAAACAGCACTTATACATCAATAAAAGCCTATTGCTGGCATAACCTCTATTTACAAAAGCACTAAATATTCTGAATTCCTCACAGATGTGTATTTTGGGAGGGATAATAGAAAACAGTAAATACTAAATAGTAACTAATACAATATTGTTTTCATCAGTTTGGTAAACCATCAAATTATTCAAATGGTGAAAATGCCTATGATTGAATAACAGCAGCTACAGCAGGTTCTGTGTATGGTCTGTCTCATGTAAGTTGGGCGAGATTTTGACAGTTAGACAAAAGTAGCACCAATGTTTTCTTTTTGTTTATGTATATCCTTTCGCCATCAGCTGGTGCGTCAAGTGGAGGCTGTATTTTTTAACACACTGTCAGCTAATCCACTTGCCATTGTACTGTAATGTTAAACAAATTTTTAAATATTTTAGACTGACATTTGTCTAAAAAAATTTGTAGGTTATAAAAGTAAAAATATAAAACCTTACAAAAAATCAAATATTTGCTAACTCTTTTTTAATTTGTCCAAAACAGCGAATTTGGGTTAACATTTGCGAGATGGAAGTTGTAGCTATTAACACACTTTGGACATCATATCTAATATAACTGGAACTAAAAGTAATTCAAGAAATTTGATTGACAAGGCACTTCTATTCACCAACAATTCACCAACAACTATTGATTGCAATGCAGTAATTCTGCTATTACTATACTAAACAGTTTGAGTTTGAAATATGTGACGTGGAATAACGTAAAATGCTTAAAAACTATTCACGCGTGTCCCACTTTCTTCGTTTTATCGATACAATATAGTAACAACATGGAAACGTGTTTTCGGGAGAACAATATGGCATATAATTTACGTAGACGAACAATTACCGGCCGGATAGAAATTACTAGTACTCAAAATCGCTATATCCAAAATATATGTTACTTTAAAAATTATGCAGAGCCTGCAGAAAAATAAAACTATTAGTATCTGTTCGTAAATTTGTTATATATCACACACGGAAGCTATTCTTTTCTGGCTGGTAATGCTTCGGGAAAGAGCGGATAGATGGGCGCATAGCATGACACGGCGAGGTGTGAGCCGTTTGCAATGCTCAACAGATAGCAGTGTGGCCTTCCTCTTTTTCCTGTTATTCTATTACTGGCTCGGAACAACACGAATTTGAAATATATTTTTTGAAATTATTATTAAAATATATCAACTATTTATGCAATATTTCTGTATTCCTATGGAATTAATATCCAGCAGGTATGAAAAGCACAGTTGGAGACATGAAAAAGGTTTCGAAGTGGAGTTTCATTTGGATACAGATCGTTTTATTGCGCATTTCATTTTGAACACCTATACATTACTACTTTATCACGAAGTTTAGTTTGTAACACTAACAACCACTGTTTTGTGACCACGTAAAATAAAATGTATTAATTAATTTAGGAACTCTTTCTTACTTATCACGTATTTTCTGCTTGTCTAATGTGCGTCGGCAGTGCACCCAGAATAGCCAACGTAATATTAACTTTTGTTCGTTCGTACACCAGCTGATACAGGATTTTGTAAATGGCACTTTGTTTGTTTCATATACGTCAATTGCCACTCACTGTCAGAATCTCGCTAACTTATATGAAACAAACCATAACAGCTGATTATGTTCCTAAAAATAAAACTTTATAACAAAACACTATATAATTTTTTTGTCAAGTCGTACTAAAATGTGCACAAGGCCTACATTTTTTTGAAAAAACAATTCTATAACGAGACATGATCACGGATGCTGTTGTTAAAAAACCATGTAGCGGATAATGTTCCAGCAGCACCATTTTTCTTAGAATATAAACACCAAACAGATACTGTTTCAAACAAATTTATTCATAAAAGTACTGTATTATGGTTGGCTATTAATAAAGCAATTTTGGTGCATATGTAATATTTTTATTTTGTAAAAATAATTTTCATTACTTCCATACTGAACAGCCTCATTTTTTGCAACATTTTGTTTTTGAAATAACTGAAATCATAGTACACATACAGAATACAAAAAACACATGCAACATACATTGCTTGACACTATTTTCTAAATCTTCATGTTTACTGGCATAATAATCATAATACAGAACAAAACTTGTGGAATTATGCAACTATTATGCTTGCAATCTGTTCTACATCTAGATGCAAGTTTACTTTTAACCTTTGGTAGGAAGGTTCTCTGGGTCTCACTACTAGAGTAGTTTCCAATTTTAAGTAACTGAAATACAACAAAAGTTTGTGAAAATAGCAGAAAATTCTTGGTAGGTTGAGCTGCAGTCTAACCTTGAGGCCGAACTCAACCCGGGCAGTGTAGCCTGGGTCCGGGGTTGACACATATTCGGCAAACTCTGCCCCGAGGGTATCCGACACAGTGCGGCTCACATCCTGGTGAGACTGTGAATCCTCTGCCTCATAATCAGAGTCATAGCTGGAGTCTTCGCCGCCACAGGATGCACGCTCGTCCCTCTCTGCACCACACAGGGAGTCCACGTAGCTCTGCACACAAAAACAGATACTATTTTAAAACACTTGCGTAGTCTTTTACACTATGTATAATCAATGGACTTGGGCTAATGATAAGCTGAAAACCCAGAAATGCAAACAGATGAGCATCAATAAATATCACAAGTAATGATATTTTACTATACAAATGTTTTACATAGTCACCCAAACAATCCCCAACTTTTAATCCACACATTTTCATAAATATCTACTAAATTTTATCAATTCATATGACCATTTTACACAAATAGAAAAATGCACACACATGCACGCGTGCACACACACACACACACAACACCTGTAGGAAATAGTAAATTATTCAGCAAAAACAACTGAAATTCATATCGTTTCCATCTAGCATGGGCAAATCATTCTAATTTACCCACCCAACTGATACTCCGTAAAACATATGAATCAACTATTATCAGTAGTAACAACCCACTAGATGTAAATTACCAATCACAATGAGAAAATTAAGTTTGATATACCACGTGAACAATACCAGTGAAATTAATTCTTTTTCAACATTATATGATGGCCAATCTTGTTCATTAAAGTTTGGCAGAAAATTACCCAAATTTAAAAACTTTTGTATGAAACTTGAAGCACCTTTAACAATAAAAAGAAACAACTACAGTGGGAAAAGAAACAAAACTGTGAAATTATCCTTTTAGCAATAACAGTAGGCCTACATAGAGGATGTTTCTAAATTAGACTGACAAACTTTGGCTGCAGGTTAATTATGATAAAAGAAGGTGATAACAGATACACACCGTATGGTGTAAAGTGAATCCTAAGGACAGTACATTTCTTTGAAGTTGGACCTGAAGCCCTAGTTCATTACAACTACTGGAGATGGAACACAGAGTGTCTGGATAATGTGTAAAGTTAATTGTGACATGCCTGTTAATAATCCAATAAATATAAATACAAAAATGTATTAAAATAATTTAAAAAAAACTTAAGTATGCTACAGTACCATGGAGAATATAAAGTTGAAATAAGTGTAATCATGATTATTTCCATGAAATAATTTTATGACAGCAACAGACAGGTGGCATGGTGTTTATAGATCTTTGTTCCTTTACACATTATTCAGAAACTATGTTCCATCTTAAAAATTTTCTCTAACGTGTGTAATAAACTAGTGTTTGAGGTCCAACTTCGAAGATATGTACCGCCCTTTATATTAACTTTAAACCATAAAGTATACATGTTTTTTCTCCTTTTTTCGTGATTAACCTACAGCAGAAGTTTGTCTAATTTAGACACATCCTGTAGTATCAAGCACCTTTATTTAAAAAAAAGATTTCATAATATAGGTGCCTGCAAGAACAGCAACATTCTTAATGTTTTCAACCACATAAACCATTTATATATCAAATTATATTTAATTTATTTTAATACGATTTTAAAATTTACACCAACAGTTTCATCTAGGATAATAAACATAAATCTGACATGGCAAAAGAAAAAAAACAGCTATTATAGATTGTTTGCCAGTAAAATGTGTTACTGCAGATGAAGGACTTCACCCTTACCACTAGCTAAAATAGCATGTATATTGTGCTCTTAGTACAAAAAGCAAATTAATTCAAAACAAAAAAATCTGCACATTTATGGCACTCAGGCACTCATTTAGAGGGGTGATAAAGGGTGGTTTTTCACCTTCATATCAAAACTTTTGTTCTGTGTTTTTGTGATGTTTCAAACACAGTAACTTGAAATGTATAGCAAGATGCTGTTGTTATAGTTATCTCTGTACACTTAAGTTTTATTATTCTAAGAGGACAGGCTCCATACATCTTGGATTAACTAATATTTCTCCATAACTTAATTTCTTGATTTAAAATGCAAAAAAAAACTGACCCTGCTAAAGCAAAGGGTACAACCTTACCACTTATTTTGATATCCATTTTGTCTCTTCTATTACTCTTGTTATACTTGTAACCAAAATCAAGTTGCCTCATTTTTTCACAAGAGCAAATCTGAGCATAAATGAAACCACACAAACTTAAAGGTTTGTTAAGTAGTCATGTATGCCATAACAAAATTTTATTTTAATATCAAGTCTTAAAGATTAAGTTTACCAAGAATGAAACTAAATCCAAAAGAGAGGGTATCTCTTCACTTTATGAAAACAAGTCCTTATCACTTTTAAATTTAATTTAGAGACAAGAACAGAAACAGTTGCTATATTTATCATGGATGCTAACGGTTTAGTATTTTTACCCTTCCCCCAACAAACAAGTTGGGCACCTTTGGGAGTAGTTTTCTATTAGCTTGCACTTAACTGAGAAATGTGTGAAGACTATTTATTTTTGTTCAATTAAAAAACCTATGGATGCTAAGAACAGCTTTCCCATGCCAAATATGTTGGGACAGTAAACTGTCGTACAAAAACACATTGCTCCTATAGAATGTACATATGGGAAATTTTGTGGTGTGTCACTAAGTACCTGTTAAACATGGAATTTTTTAAATTAGGGTATGCAAATTTATTTTCTGATATTTTCACTCACGAACAGAGCAGCATGATAACATACACAACACTATTTTGAATTTTGAACACCACCAGGAAAAGCAACCATACTATCATGAAACATTAAAAAAACTTCCAATTGTAACCAGGGAGGTAAGATACATGAAACCCATTTTGGCCACAACTTCCCTTTTTAACTTGAAAAGTGTTATTCCACGGCCCTTGTCATTCAGCAGCACTAGTATTATCACTGTAACATAAACTGTAAAAAAAAAATTAATACTGAACATCTGTCAGATCTTTTTTATACTATCTAGAAAATGTAAATTATGAAATTACATCTGCAATCACCACTAACGTCAATAAATTTAATAAAAATTAGAACATATGTTTAATATTATTTTTAAGGAATGAGTGAGACTAATGCATACTTATAAAACCAGAGTTTAGTATATATAATAGAACTTCATAGGAAAAACAAATTTTATTTAATTAATTTTTATGTATTTCAAAACAGAAAGAAGATACCATCAACTAATATTACATTTTATTTTTTGCAGATAAAATAGGAAGCATACACACACACATTTTGTGACAGCTGTTTAAAGCCAGAAGAAACATACTTTGTGCAAAGCAAAAATTAAAAAAAGTAATTTATCCATAGTACAATTGAATAGCAGAGGAGAACAAAACGAAGGGAATGAGTTAAAGACAAGCGTGCTATTCGTGACAGACAACACACATGTATGTCCTGCTCTCAAATAGCAGTCTGCAGGGACTCTGCGACAAGGCGCGCAAGTGGTCAAACTTCGCATGACGTGCGGGCGATATCCGGGAGAAATGCATGCCGCTCCGCGCCGGTGGACACGCCCTTGACCTTGAAGATAGCGCAACCCCTCCTGCGCCTCTGAAACTGCAGTGGTGCAACGACTAAGGGGGAGTGGGCTATGCACTGCACATCCTCATTAAATGTGGTAAAAGGCGCCATGGTGACAGTAAGCGGCCGCCCAAACTATTTTTTTCTTACACGGAGAAGCGTTGATATATTGCATACAATCTCTTATGAATTATAATGTATCTCTGGTACTTGTATAAAACTTCGCTTCTGAGATATAGACTTTTCCTTACCTTTTCTGCAACATGTAATGTAGGTTTTGATCGCACCGAAATTAAATGTATACGAGAAGCAAAAAAAATCTCAAACGGGGCGTCTAGACGCTAGCCTCCCCTCCCTCCACACAATCATGGGGCGCCCTCTTCTAAGTTGATGATGTTTCGCCACTGTCTGGGAGGGCGACGATAACCAACATCCAGGCCAGTTTATTTAACGCTAATGAACGCCTTACTATTCCAATAAATGTGATTACATTGGCCGCCTAACTGGATGTACACTGAAGAGCCAAAAAAACTGGTACACTTGCCTAATATCGTGTAGGGCCCCCGCGAGCACGCAGAAGTGCCGAAGACGACGTGGCATGGACTCGACTAATGTCTAATGGTATGCAGGAGGCAATTCACACCATGAATCCTGCAGGGCAGTCCACAAATCCATAGGAGTGCGAGGAGGTGGAGATCTCTCCTGAACTACACGTTGCAAGGCATCCCAGATATGCTCAATAATGTTCATGCCTGGTGATTTAGGTGGCCAATGGAAGTGTCTTAAGTCAGAAGAGTGTTCCTGGAGCCACTCGGTAGCAACTCTCGACGTGTGGGGTGTCGCATTGTCCTGCTGGAATTGTCCACGTCCATCAGAATGCGCAATGGACATGAATGGATGCAGGTGATCAGACAGGATTCGTACGTATCTGTAACCTGTCAGAGTCGTATCTAGACGTATCAGGGGTCCCATTTCACGCCAACTGCACACGCCCCATACCATGACAGAGCCTCCACCAGCTTGAACAGTCCCCTGTTGACATGCAGGGTCCATGGATTCATGAGTATGTCTCCATACCCGTACACGTCCATCCACCCGAGACTCGTCAGAACAGGCAACGTGTTTCCAGTCATCAACAGTCCAATGGCGGTGTTGGTCGGCCCAGGCGAGGCGTAAAGTTTTGTGTCGTGCAGTCAACAACGGTACACGAGTGGACCTTCGGCTCAGAAAGCCCACATCAATGATGGTCCGTTGAATAGTTCGCACGCTGGCGCTTGTTGATGCCCCAGCATTGAAATCTGCGCCAATTTGAGAACGGGTTGCACGTCTGTCACGTTTAATGATTCTCGTCGGTCGTAGTTTGTCCCTTTCGTTCACGATCTTTTTTCGACCCCAGCGATGTCGAAGATTTAGATTTAATGTTTTACCGGATTCCCGATAATCACGGTACGCTCGTGAAATGGTCGTACGCGAAAATCCAAATTTTATTGCTACCTCGGAGATGCTATGTCCCATCTCTCGTGCGCCGACTATAACACCGCGTTCAATCTCACTTAAATCTTGATAACCTGCCATTGTAGCAGCAGTAACCGATCTAGCAACTTTGCCAGACGCTTGTTGTCTCATAAAGGATGTATCAGTACAGCGGTTACAAACTTTCAAAAGAGAGAGTACACTTAGACTATCGGAAATCACATACAATGCATGGTCGGAAACGCTTTCCTGACGCGGTAGTGACGAGACAGAACACAAGAAAGGAAGGACACAAACAGGGTGATAAAACATGTTTATTTGCTTAGTACAGCACACATGCTGGGACGTCTTTGGCTGGTGTACGCGTACCCCGGACGACACAGGAACGCACGTCAGATTCTTCACAGCTTCTAATGGAAAAATTACTAAAATGGCGCACAACATTCTGAAAACACATTTTCGGCCATTTTACAATTAAAAAATTGCACTTTAAAATTCAACTAATTCTCTCCTCTCCACTATTACATTACTTTGAATAACCCACTCAACGGATACGAGCGAAAGTTAACTGGCTCATCCTCTCATCCACATTGACTTGCCACCATTATGTACTTAGACGCACAAAACCGCTAAATGTATGCAGCAAAGGGAGGCTCGGCACGTTTTCAGCAGTGAACCTTACTTCAATATCAACGTGCACAGTTTTTTTAATGTATGTTTGACTGCTATTTAATTTCCGAAGAGGACAGAAGCGAACATTTCCTAAACCAATGGGTTACGTCAGCAGTGTGCTGATAGGCATGTCGCGTAGTTGCCATTATAAGTGTAGCAATTGAGTAAAGCTATCTTTACTCAATGGTGTAGTTTTTAAACCAACGTTTACATTACCAAGCAGAGTAAAGATAAATTAAAATTAGCCACTAAAACTACCATACCATGACACCAAAAAAAAAATCATTTTCACCTGTATTTTAACTGTAACACAATGCTACACAGTCAGATGCACATTAAATTTTAACACACGCCATATCCAAAGTTCAGCGGGCGGCCATTTACAGTTTTCAGTTTACATAAAATTCACGGCATACCCAGGAACCCTCGGCTATGAAGTGCCTACACTGCCGAGCGGCTGGGCAGAGCGGGGCGGGACCTCTCCGCAACACAAGTATCTGTTTTGTGTTGAGCAGTGTGAAGTGAGAAATCAAGGAACTTACCGCTATTGTTTCACGATCAGAGTTGTGGGTCCTAAAGACGAGACTGAAATGTTCTTTTTGTCTAAGTTTATGTGTACCATGCCAGAAGTTCACCCTACGTTAGTTGCGATAGGTATATGCGGAATATGGTATAACAATAAAAAAAAATATTTTTTTTGGCACTCGGTTTGTTCTAACTTTTCGAAACGATTACGCTGGTCCATTAAAAAATATGAATTTCTGCCACTAATTTATACAGCAATTTTACGGACTACCAGCTGATAATACAATTCCCATTCCAGTATTAAGCTCTACAACAAAAAAACTAGTCACCCTGCATGTGAGAGGTGTTAGTAACCCTGGACTATTGCAGATGTCGCACGAGGTCGATTATACATAACATATAACCAAAACGGCTACACTGAGCTGCTGCACAACCAAGTTTTGTCTTTTCTCGTCATTTTACCGAGGAACACAAATATTTGAGTCGCTGACATGATGAATATTCAGATGCATTCACGTGTGAAAATTACCTGCAAAACCGGCAAATTTAAGCTTCCTTGAAAATCTGCAGGGCTGCCTGAAACGAGTGAAAGTCTAGTGAAGACAGCCACGAAATCTAGAATAACTGCACAAATTCTTTGATGCAAGTGTGGCTTTATACGCTGCCGTCGCCTACATACGGATACTTATCCAGTTCATGCCAAATCGAATATCAGCTGTTATTCGAGCTCATGGAGGTATTGCACCCAGCTAAATACGCTCCAGTCACATGTGACCAATTTTTCTTCCCGACGAACCTACCTTAAGTGTGCGGTATGTTACGCAATATAATCTGTTAATTATTGATTGGCGTGGTTGTACATATGTATACACTACTCGTTCTTTCCGAATTCGCTATAGCAACATTACGGAAGTGTGTCAAAGTACACACATTTGTACACTACGGCGGTTCGATAAATTGAACTACTGCTATATCGTAAACTTTAGAGTATCGGTAGGTAACAATGGAATAACAGTTTTACAGCTATACAGTAAATGATATTCAAACACACTGCAGACCTACGATATTTCGAGTATAAAGGCTGTTCACGGTAAAGTGAGCAATTCTGAAATAAATCTTTGAAAAAAAAAAAAATCACTGTCCGTTAACTGCGTGTATGATGCCGTACGTTGATAAATTATTTCGTAGTTTCGACGTATTGCGAGTACAATGTTTCAAATTACAACTTAGTTTATTTATACGTAATAAGAGTCCGCCTTGACATATTGGTAACAACATATTTGGGTTCATGCTCATGGCAATGTGAATTTTACTTTTTTTTACGTATGGCGGGAGGATACAAAATTAAGTAGATCTGGAGCAGGGCTTTTAGAAGTGCTCAATTGATCACGACAACTCACGCCCCCTCCCCCTCTGCTAGACACAAAACAAAGCTTAGTGCGGGAAGGCCAGTGGGGTGAGCTGGGCGCTATTGGAAGGCACGCCGAAAACACGGTGGTCACAAGCGGCAGCAGGAAAACACGTGGGTCTGGTCGGCCGAGGAAGGATATGCCAAAACGATAAGGTGTGTTTACGTTATGAGAAGGGGGGAGGGGGAGACTTGTTGCGGCGGCCGGGCTCCCCCACGCAAACCTGTTCTCGCGAAACCACGCGCACCACACGTGTAATTACACCGGCCACCACTGATTGCTCCCACTAAAGGCACAACGCGCCGAAAATAGACATGTGGCCGCACGAGCCAGCACGTTCGCAACCACTACAATTTGTGTACATGGTGGATGTGCGGGGGACAGAGAGGCAGTGCAGAAGTGGAGTGGGCACGCACTAGGGTGTCCGACACTTCATTTTGGACATACAGAAGCGCCTACGTTTGCGATATAAAATCTCGTCTTCAAACATTTACTTTAAGAGCGCTGGTCACCGAAAAATTCATTATTTCATATTTGTACGAAATACTGTTCAACTTTTACATATTATTTATGAGTACTGTTTTCTCGCATTAAAAATTTTAGATGGCATATTTTTTTACACGATGGCCTGTCAAAAATCGTCATTTTAGTGTTTTTTTATGTACAAATAATAAGGTAATTATCCAGTTTAGTGACTTTTCTGAAGGAAACGTCCTAGATAAACGAAAGTAGCATTAATGGATTCTGCGCAGCTTACCTTGTTAATATTCAAGAGGGTGTCATGTTAAAATAAGTAGAACGTATTAAATAAAATAGTTTAAAATACGAGCAGTCCGCTGATTTGTTTACGGCGGACGCCATGACTTTTGGTAACGCCATGATTCCTACCGTCACCTTATTTACTTGTGGGTATTGTTACGTCACCGTGGCGCGTCAGATACGATTTTAACGGACATTTTTGAGGCAATTCAGTAGTCTTTGTCTCTTTGCCGGGGTGAGTTGTGACGTCCCAATCCGACGGATTTAAAAACGTAGAAAGCAAGAACGAGTGCTTCTGTGCGTTATATTTGGCTATGAACGAGTGTTTCTGTGCGTAATATTCGCCTAAGTAGCGTTTTAGTGGATCATGGTGTTTCGTCGAGTGAGGTAAGGTTGAATTGGACGAGGACAGAGGAATTGTACCCGCCGCCTACCTAGGTGAGTTAATTTATATTATTCCGGTGTTTTACGGTTCCTTTAAATCCCTAAAACCCTAGGTTAGTGTAAAACCCTACAATCCTAGGGCAGTGTAAAACCCTACAATCCTAGGGCAGTGTAAAACCCTACAATCCTAGGTTACTGTAAAACCCTACAATCCTAGGTTACTGTAAAACCTTAAAAAAACTAGGTTAGTGTAAAACCTTAAGAAACCTAGGTAAGTATAAAATCCTACATTCCTAGGTTAGTTTAAAATGTAAGATAGTGATTCACCCATCGTTGAGTTAGGTTAGGTGGGCACATATTACGAAATTAGTCATACGTTAATGCCCCTCGTATATTCATGTTCTGCGTCATTAGTAGAGTGGAAATATACAATTTTCAGGGATTTTTTTTTACAGAAAAATTACTTAACTGGATAATTACCAACTAGTTTTAAAAAAACGCAAGATAAACTTAAAAAAGCCTGGAAATTATTAAATATCTGAATTATGACGACTCTTATTATATCAACAGGGTAGCCAGAATCAGGAAAAACCTGTAAAAGTCTGGGAATTTTACATTTTTAGAAAAGTCATGGGAATGTCAGCGAAATTTATGCAAGTTCAGGAAATTGAGATAAATTGTTATAATGGTTATAAATGTATTATTGGATTCTTGCTTTCTGCTTGCCACCTCACTAATTGTGCATCATTTTGGTTAATTCCACCTTTGTAGGAAGATTCAAAAGCATGGAGCCAATTATTTTGCTCCATATAAAAATAATAACTTGTGGCTGAATATTTTTCTTATTGATATAGCAAGAAGCATTGGCGTAGTGTAAAATGTGATTTTAGATGCAACCTAAGATTTTTTAAATAAAATATTAATTGAAACAGTAATTCGAACAATTATTAGTGTTTCTCGATTAATTGCTACTCTGTATATATTGTCATTGTATTGTGGAATTGTTTCTGGCTCAAAGATAGATAGTATTCCACCTCTGTGTCACCTTTTTCGACGTGTCATCTATAAATATCAATTTTATATTTGATACTCCTTAAAAAAGAATCCATAAAGAATGGACTATGTTGGTGCTACCAATAAAGAAATGTGCAATTTTTGAGCTAATTACGTAGAAATATCGATTTTTGCCGTATGTTATGGTTACGGAAGCGTAACAGGGAAAATGCCAGGGACTTTGGTATAAGGATATTGCTAGCCACTCCGAAACCCTCAAAAGTCTACCCACGACGTCAGATTTCATATCCTGTCAGCAATACGAACGGTCTACGCAAAATAACTTGCATTACATGACGACGAAACAATGCAGTTCCTCCCGTACGTCTGAACTGCGTAATCATAAAGGCGAACGAATGCGCACTAGAAACACGCCCGAAGGTCGTGCATTACACTTACACAAGCTTCCAGCAATTTCCGGCTGCGGGGACGTTCTAGACACTTAATTCTGCAGAATGGCCCATTAATACAAGATACTGTGCTTTCCGGGAAAGTACAGGCGAGCGGTTGATTTTCAATTGTTTTCAATATAAATCTTATTTTAAACCCAACTTCACAAACAGAAAAATCATGTTTTTGAAAATGAGATTACTTTTATGGTTGCAAAAGGTATCCAAAACCCGCACACAGTATTTCAGCCCTTTAACTGCCTCCCAGGATTTGCTTATAACTCGACAATACATTACCTGCAATTAAATCACGCGCACATTAAAGTAAGATTCCAAATATGTACTTCCATCAATCGATTTAATTTTCAACAAGATACTAATTAATTCACCCAACCGTTTAACATACTTTATCAGTATCCACTAAGTCGTGCGAACGCGATGATTTGGCGATTAAACGTTTGTTCCAGGTGAACTGCGGACGCAGTTCTTTGGAGGCGAATTCGCTATCCCCAGATAAGAAAAATAAGCTTGTAAGTATGTATTCCGAGATACTTCACGCGTCGGGTCACGCAAGTTGTGTCGTCTGAGATACAAGACCGGTCTACGAATTGCCCGCGCAACAAACTGACAGAATCGAATCAACCTAACGTGGCATTTTGGACGAATAGCAGGTGTTCGGCGCAAACGTAGGAGGAGTGGATGGTGCTTTTGTAGCTATTGTGACCTAGACGTCGTTTTCACACAGTTTTCCAAGTCTTTGATGGACATAAGAGAATTTCGGCCATGAATACCGTCCCAGATAAGGGTTTCGACCTGACAAAGTTGTACGAACCGCGGTTTCCAATCGTCAAACCATTTAAAAATAAATAAATAAAATAACCCAACAGCCACCGTTTCAGGAGCTCTCGATTCTCGTCATAAAACTATCGCGAATATGCCTACTCGACAGAAAACTTGTTTTCGAAGGTTCAGTTCATGATAGGCAAATCAGACTACGCCATAACTCAAACAAATTTTATTTTGAGGGAGGTGTCTGCAAAGAACTTTTTTTTTTTTAATTCTACGGCAACGTCGAATAAAGGAACAAGTTATAACGTGAGAACCAACTATCCAAAGGATCACTTTCTGTCGCCTGATAAATTACCTACAATATAAGATTTTTCTCTTGCTTTGTTACTCATCCAGCAATCGGGTATGTTCGTATGAAACAACTGCAGAAAAATTCTACTTGAAACGCTGTTGTTTAGGCGACTTCAGTACTGCACTCTTGCAAGTGTAGACTGTGGCCCTTGATATTCGTATAAGTCGCTGAATGCTGTTCTTAAATTCATTGGAAAGCTCTTTTTAAAAAAGAAATAACCGTAACATAATTTATGGGTTCCTGATATAAAATCAGTAACTTGACAAAAATATCAAAACATTTGAAAAATGGCATTCACCATGTTTTTTAAAAAATGTAAATATAACATGCTTAGTGAAAATATTGATTACTATACGTTTCAAAATGTTATGACAAAGTTTATTTTAAGCCAAAAGTGTTCCTTGAACTCACATATGTGTTACGTTAGCAATTTCTTTGAAAACATACACTTTTATACATGCGATAGTGGTTTAACGTTGAGATATTTCTTTAGGGTTTATCTTATACATTAAAATGCGGGTGAACAGCATATAAATTACTAAGAAAATATTATCATGGCATTCTGATGATTAGAAATAAAAGTATTCAGTATAAGAAGTTTTTCGTAAATAAGTACTTGCACAAAGTTCTGAACGGAGCGAATTATATCAGAACAAACTATACTTGGACATTTATCTTTCTTAACAATGCAGTTCGCAAAAGTACACTGAAAGTTACGCGACTTATCTCCATTTCCTCAGTCATGATCAGGATAATCACTAATTACATCTACTGTAAACCAAATAAAGATACAATATTAGCCTACTTTCCTTTGTAAAGAATGGTTTGAGACATTCGCACGTGCCTGTTAAAAAAACTTTCAAATCCTTGCTCCTGACTTCACCAAACTCAACGCAGTCATAGTACCTAGTTACAACACCCCACTTGGCATAAATAGCATGGAAACCCACTTTTCAAAACGGCAACATTTCAAATTCTTTGACAGTCATACGCCAATTTAAACGAAACCTCTTATACTGCTCGGCAGTTTGGAAGATGGCACCCCCTAATGAATTGACATAAATTAAAGGAACTACTGTGGTGATTCTGATCAAATCTGGCATTGTTGTACAGCTATGGCAGGCTCTTTACATCCACTAAAATGGTTGTATATCTGAAAACTTACAAAATGGCGGCGTTGAACTACGAAATACATCTCTGAAACCTTTGAATTTATTCCCATACATCTAAGATAGCTTTCCTACATTTGTTCAGGAAAGAGTAAATCATATATTCAATTTTATTAAACACTTAAGATATGTTGAAGTAACTAACAAATTTGTAAACGCAAAACCACGCTATCTGAACCACTGTAGTTCCCATCTACGGTAACAGATTTCTGCCAACCATTTGCAAGGCTCCCAAAACCGTCCCTGCACTATAAGAAATTATTCGCAAATTTACCTAGTGTATACGTATGGTAGGGAAGCGCAAATTGTAAAGTTTTTTTTCCTTTCACGAGCACAGCACGGCAGAAAAATGGGTTCAACTAATTCATTCCTCCGCATGTATTACTAATTAATAATTTAGACTGTATGGGAGGAAAGAAAAGCTCGAGGATGACACTCTCCGGAACCCTAACCAGGGAACTGAAAAGTGGCTGAATATCTACCGCTGTGCTATCCGCATCCCACACTGACGTGTCCGTTACTAATTATAAAATTCTTATGGCGTTATCTAAAACGAGAGCGGCCACGTGACTGATATAGAAAGAGGGGTGAGGAAGGAGTGAAATAACTGTTTATCGGGGTCGGAGGCTCGTAATGGGCTCACGCGGGCGGCTGACAGATTCCTGGCGCGGTGGGTTCCGACCCGGATGTGCAGGCGCGATCGTTGCTCGGCCGAGAGAGACAGAAAAGGAGAGCGACAAGGACAGATTAAGAAAGAATAAAAAGAGCGCGCGGCCGCACGCGAGCGCGACGACAAAAAATGTGACTCGGCTGGCAATCGTTACCAAGTACGGTGAACGGGAGGAATCAAACCTGGAGTCCTGAAAACATTTTTAACATGCTGACAGCTTCTATAGAAATACTAATTCCGACCGCAATACTAATACTGTCTTGCCGTATACAAATGACGCAACTGCAAACAAAATACATTAGATCTGAAAAATAGCTGACAAAAATATACGCCGGATTACGGTTATTGTATTGGTAAAGTTCCTAGGACTATTATAAAGATAGGCGGCGAGGTTTCAAATTATGTACGCGTTAACTCTTGACAATTTCAAATGATTTAGGGGAGAGGGAATTTGGTTGCCATTAGGATGAAGAATCTTACCACAAACATGGTATGCACAATTTTTGGCCGTTACTTTATTTATTTATTTAGTACTCGTTCCGTCGAGTCTTATAAACATAGCGAAAGCCATGACTATTAAACACGTCATTCTTTAGACTATGGAATACGTCATTTACCCACAAGGCCTGCTAAAAAAAACATATTGTGCAGTTCTCTTAGAGAGTTCAGCAATGGCGTTATTCAGCAGAAAAAACTACCCGAAGATTGGCAAGTGTAAATCTTTTCTTGCAACAGTGACCTTCATGTCGCGCTAGGATACATAGGCACAAAGTAAATGTTTGGAGAATATACGGCTAGTCATGCTTGATGAAAAAAGTGCAAAAAAACACTGTTTAAAACGACGCCAGCACACAATGCATAAACACATCATTACGTCGAACTTTCCAGAACTAAAATACGCAGGAAAAGTATGGAAAAATACGAAACGCGTGGTTGTGGACATCTGCTAATACAAATAATGAAAACATGAGAGTGCCTCATTCGTTGGGAGGGGGGAGGTAGACCTCCGCCCCAAACGTAACCGATTCTGTTTGCGTAAACAGCACGAGGTATTAGCAGATGACGGGAAAATGAAGGGCAACAAACTTAACTATTTTGAGAAGTATATCCACCCTTCCCAACTCAGCACGCGAGAGCAAGTAAATGAAAAACTTCATTCTTGGAGCGAATTTCCATTCTTCCATCTTACTATAACTGTGCACCAGCAGATTTCTCTTCGTCACCGACGAAAGGATGGCGTGGAAAAGAAAGTGCTCTCGTGAAAACTTAGCGCGAGGCGTATCTCACCAGAGGTTCGATCACACTTAAGAACTCAGAGCACTAAACACTTGCACACAACACACGTGCACTAGGAACAAGAAAGGACGGGCACCTTGTCGTCGACGGCGGCGGCTCGGCCCATGAGATCGCGGGTGCAGACGTCCTCCGAGATGTTGAACGTGTCCAGGATCGTCATGACACGGCGCGAGTCACCGCGGGAGAGACGCAACACACCGTCCGCACAGCTCGAAGTCACCTCCGGGACTGAACGAGAGAGGGGCGTACCCCGCGCAGGCTCAGCCACAACCGGCCAATCACCGCGCGCCGCTGCGAGATCCGGGAGAGCGCCCCGCCACCTGCCGGCCACTGACCCGGTTACCGCCACGGCACCCAGCTGATCCGTGATGTCACTTCCGGGTGTGAAGGCTCACCGGTGGGCGAGGAGAGTCCTTGGCGCTGGGCTCGAGCACAGTCCGCCTCGCACCGCTCGGTGTCCTCTTCAGAGAGTCGAGAGTTCCTCCAGCACATTTTCTCCTTTCACGTAGTGTAACTACTATCCGCCAAGATTTCGACCTGCAGTGTACCTCACAAAGGTACTGCGTGCGGCGACTGAAGACTTGCACAGAGACCAGCGCTCACGTCTACCGTTTAAGTTGAATCCTTGTGATTCACCCGAAATCCTTGGTTAGTTATGTTTGGATTACGTTCAGCTCAAAACAAACAATTCTAAAATCCGGCCTCCATAATACAGTACCCACTCCTAAAGTCAACCAAGTACTAATAGCTTAGGTGTTTCTATTATTACATACATTCTAATTTATTCACAAAACCTTTAAATTAGTGGTTGCCTTGACCGAATAATCGCTACGTCGAGGTGTCAAGTACCACCGAGAATATAGCCCTGTGCAACCAAAAGTTAAAAGGTTTTAATATAATTACTATAGCAATACTATGTTCATTTTCAATTGCATTTTTGTGTACTATGATTAATTTGCTAGAATTGGATATAATACATCATACATAGCTGTAAATTATAGTACAAATACTATAATTATAGTACGGTTCACAACCCCGATTCGGTACCGAGCAAGTCGGGCTTTATCCTCGTGAAAGACAAGTGAACTGGGCGGAACACTACCAATGTCGCGATACGATAGCGCACTGCATTAAGGGGAAGGTACGGAATTCACACAGGAGCGGATCCCGGTGCCGGTGCCCCAACCACCTCCACCCCGGTTCTGTCTTTTAAGAAATGGTTACCTTTTTTGTGGTATGTATTTATAAATTGCCTTACACTTAAATTAACTGACAGTATCTGTTTTACTGCAGATATAATCATTGCGTTAGTTATTTTCAATCAACGCCATTATGGAAAATGCAAAATAATGATTGTTAGAGGTATTTATGGAAGTCAGGTGTTGCACGTACTTGAAGACAGGTGCTGCTGTTTCCAAGACCAAGCGCTGATGATTGTGTATGGTATAGCGAAGGAGTATACTGGTAAGCTAAAACAAGTTATTTATTTTATTTATACTTTACGTCTTGTCGAGGCCAAGGATATTTGAGACGGAGACATGAAACAGCGTAACTATTCAACGGAATTAGGGAAGAACTCAAATCATGGGCGATTAAGTTACTTCAGGAAAACACAGAAAATCGAAAACATGAGATTAGGACCCTGGGTCCTCCCGAATACAAGTCCACTATTAGTTGCTAAAACAAGTTGCTTGGTAATTGTTGTAGATCACTGCAACATTATAATCACACCTAAGTGCATATGCACCAATAAGCTGAGTTAAATATTTTAAAGAATACTAGCAATTTGCCCTAGTCAGAAAAATTGCCGTATGTGTCTATAACTCGCCGATACTGGGCAACCAAGACTACTTTACCTCTATTACTTTCTTCGAGACATCTCACATACTAAGTTACTTTAAGATACTGTTTACGTCTTGATTCAAATAGTATGAATAATTTATTATATAATCTTAATGCAGGCTGTGTCCATTTTCGTAGTTATTAATTTACATACGAAATGACAAGGCATTATACAAAGCATATATCATGGTATTTGAGAACATTATTAACTAGTTTGCTTTTTATTTCAGATCAGCTTCGTAGCGTTGTTAAATTTTTTATACTTTTTAAGTGCAAATTTTTTGCACTTTTTCCACAAGTAATTAATATGCAAAAGTTATAAATTGTTCCAACTTAAACTATAATTAACTCCTTGCTGTTCAATGTGTGCGCTATTCAGTAAACTACCCGCAGGCTACATACACCTTGCCCATTAGCCCCGCGAATTGACCAGAGTCTAGGCTGTACATAACTGTAAAAACACCATGTAATATCTTTTTGTTTTTGGCCTTGAATGCTTTATGCCAGGAAACAGTGGTCTGGTGTAACTGTCGCCGAGAGTGACCGATATTTTCAACCCTTCACGCACCTCTGCACAACAGCGGGTGTCTCCCTAATCCCCAGTGCAACTTTTGCAGTCTTATAGCAGTTCTTTTTTTTTTTGTCACTGTTCTTCCTTTGCGATGGTATTGTGGGGTGCGGTGAACGAGATGAAACCGCACGCAGGTAGCCACTTCCGCCTAGCCCGTGACATCGCCAGTCCGCAGATTAGTATCGCCTCGTTTCTGTTGAAGTTTGTATTAAACTGAACAAGTGCCACTCTGTCACTCATGGCAAAATTGTAAAATACGGAACTGTGCAGAAATATAAAAGAACACATCTAAAATAGTTTCTTAAATGGCGAAAACACCAATAATTTAGAGCTAGGTGGGTTGTTGCATTGAAGAGGCTGTTTATTTGTTAATGATTCCTCCTGAAAATGAACTGCATTGTCAGCAGGGAATGCATGTCATAAATTAAGTCACTGTTTTGTTATTATTCGAATAAATTTTATAAATTTACACTTGCGTCTATAAAAAAAATATATTCAAAGTAGTGAGCATGAGATGTGAAGGAGCGCCGAGTTATAATTGAATTGGAATTTTGTCATTTTTCTTAAAGAAACACATGCAGTCATTATCGCATACTGTCAAGTTATGCGACATTCTGTTATTAATTTAACTTTACTGCATTTATTGTTTTTATAATTAAATTGTTTTTGTGTTTTTATTATACTTTATCATTCAGATTCTTTTTAATTTCTTCCTAAGGAAAAAAATGTGTGCGTGCATAATTTTAGACAGCAAGAAACATAGATTGTCACTTGTTTTATAATTCAACTAACTTTTCTGCATTAACGTATTTTTCTATTCGTAAACTGCTCTTCCGAAATGGCAAGCATGGGTCTCTTTCTCTCTCTCTCTCTCTCTCTCTCTCTCTCTCTCTCTCTCTCTCTCTCTACTTATACGGAAGTTTGGGCGATTGTGCGACCTGGAGTAATAGAAGACGAGCCAGAAACAACGAAGGTCGAGGGAGGTGACCAGCGGGAGGAAAATCTGAGACAGTGAACATCGGTGCAGTGAAGAGTGCGACTGGCAGGCCGGACTGGATGCGTTGAGTGTTATAGACATTAAAAATGATGGCAACAGACAGACTGAACATGTGTTAAGGATGAATGTGAATTAATTTAATACCCAAACAGAGACATTGAGAAGTACTTTATTTAGGGTTGAGATACATTAAATATTGCGCTCACTGAGAAATAAAAAGAGTAATGAGGGGGGATATAGATAATTTGATGCTGTAAACTATAGCTGTGTGAATAAATTAAAAATCAGATATAGTTATCTTATTTTTATTAAGACCTCCATCCCTCACGAACTCTGATACGCCCCTCAGGCGTCTTGTAACAATAATTCAGGCCTATGTGTACGTGTGTGCACGTATCTACTACATATGCATGTAAAAAACACCTATATTTGACTTAGGAACAAACCACCACCCCCCCCCCACACACACACACAAACTCTTAATAAATATGTGGATCCGCCCCTGTTGTGGTGTTACTAGTTTTCGAGCCCTAAAATTTATCCAGTATTAATTGAATAGGTGTCTAGAAGAAGGGTGTATGTTACAAATGTTCCATTTTGTCTGAGTGAGAGAGTGAGTGAGACAGATAGAAGGATAGTGAGTTGGGGGGGGGAGGGTGAGTGAGAGAGTGAGTTTGTGTGTGTAACAAGCTACTGCGGAATATGACTGACGCTTTTATGAGATTTATACAGGTTGAGTATAAAAGAATACCACAACTTTGAAGGTCTATAATATCAAAACCAAGCAACCTCAACCTTGATTGACCAATCAAATAAACCGTGGAACCGTGAAGTTTGTTTACCATACATTCATAAATGTTCAATGTGACCACCATGAGCGACATCTAAGCGATAATCAAACTCGTTCCACGCTCTTGTCAGCATGTCCGGTGTTAAGGTTTGGATGGCGTTCGTAACTCTCGGTTTGAGGTGGTGGGGGGTAGCGAGTTCGCATTCGACACGTCAATGTGAAGGGGACGGTCTGATGTTTCCTTTATGATGCGCCACCCCATTGGCACCTAGCTGTTCGCGGATACCTGAACGAGACGTTCCGCAACGCTGGATTGGTCGAGGAGCAGCTGGTGACCAGGCTCTTCATCACTGGCCCCCATTACGCCCGGATCTTATCCCGTGCGATTTTTTTTTCTATGGGGGGTACATAAATGATCAAGTGTTTCGTCCACCATTGCCGGCTAACATTGACGACCTAAAAACGAGAATTACGGACGTCATCCAAACCGTAACACCGGACATGCTGACAAGAGTGTGGAACGAGTTTGATTATCGCGTAGATGTCGTTCGGGCCGCTCGTGGTAGTCACATTGAACATTTATGAATGTATGGTAAACCAACTTCACGGTTCCACGGTTCATTTGATGGGTCAATCAAGGTTGTAGGTCGGTTGTTTTTGATATTATAGACCTTCGAAGTTGGGGTATTCTTTTATACTCATTTTGTATTATTCTCACCTGTATTATTCACACCCTCTCGCTAGATATCAGAAACACGCGTTGTAAGATAACAAATCCAGGTGGCGCTGGCGGAAGAAGGGCGTATGTCAACTTTTCTCAACCTCCCTTCACTGTCAGTGGTCAGCTCGCTACGTGCAAACACGTTTGCTATGTCGTGCAGTTATCTTTATTTCCAATATGAACAGTGCTAATTTATCGCTTTGTGAGTGTAATAGTTTGGGTTCTAGTAAAAAAAAAAGAAAAAAAAAAACTGTCACTGAACATTGAAGAGTGGTGTGATATGAGGCAGAAAAATGTGCGAAATTTAGGTAAAGAGTATGTAAACAAGCCCGGGAAGAGAACAATCGTGCCGGCAAAGGAACTGCCCACCCGCGTTCGAGGCTGTCAGGAGAGTTGTACGAAAGCTGGATGCAGCACGCTTTCTATTCGCACTGTGCATGAATTGTTCAGAAGGTTTTATCAACTGGATTACAATGGCCAAACGGTTTTCCTTCGGAGTTTCGTGAGCCAGTGCGCAGGCGATTTGGGAAGTCGGACGCAACATTAAGAAAACTTGCAGTTTTATATTAAAACATCAATGGAAAACCGGTATGGCTCAAGACATTAACGAAGGTGTTTTCTGTTACTACAAAACGTATCCGTGTCCTGCAAGGTAAAATGAAAAATGGGGAAGTACTTCCAACGGATGGAAGAGGAAAACATTTGAATCGGCCTTTTGCACTGGACAATGACAGAGAAAAGATTAGGCAGCATATTGCAAGCTTTCCCACAACGAAATGTCATTATATCCGAAATCCGCCTGTAAAGAAATGTTTGAGCATGGAACTGTCTGTGAAGAAGATGCACCAGTTGTTTCTTGAACGATATCTGGAAAATGATAACGTAAAGTACAGTTTGTACAGAAGAATTTTCAACCTAATCTTCAAGATAAGGTTTGGATCCCCTTGTTCCGATACATGTAAGCAGTGCGGCCCATTGTACGCTCAACTTGTTTTAGCGTCGAATCAAGAGGAGCGGGCGCGCATTGCAGGTGAGAGCGAAGCCCAGTACATGAAGGCCGATGCAGCGTATATAAACAACTTGCGGAAGATGGAATCACGAACCTCCTGTTATAACGCCCTGCGTCGATTTACAGCAAGTCCTGTTCAACCCGATGCTCACCCATCCAGACTTTATTTTCAACGACAGTACGCAACATATAATATGACCTGTAACCTAGCAAACGTGTTTCTGTGGCACGAAGTTATCGCTAAACGAGGCTCACAAGAAATTGGATCGTGTATACTGAGATATGTAACATCTACATTCATGGTATTGCTTCCTACAGAAGAGCGCAAACTAATTGTGTTGTCGGACCGGTGCGTAGACCAAAACAACACGAACTATTCTCAGTTTGTACATGTACCTCATCAGATGTGGGTACTCCTCCGAGATCAACCAGCTTCCTCCCATGCGACCGAGATCTTGCGTTGTTAGAACGCCAGAGAAATAAGAGAAAAGTCATGGTTCCAGGAGACTGGAAACATTAGTGCTTCAGCAAAAGCTACGTCCCCATTCGCCATTACAGAAGTGAGCCAGACTGACTTCAGAGTTAGATGTTGTTACATAGGCTTACATAGTACCTTGTAGCAAATTCAATATCACAATGTACGTTTGGTTCAAGCTGTCACGTGGATCAGAATGCTGCACTGAAAAAAAAGGTTTTGTTGCATCAAACAAACTTTGTTTGGCGCAAACAAATTAATTGTTCTTATTTGTTTACAACAAACAAAGATTTGGTTGGTGCAACTAAGATTTGTTTGGCTCTAGGTATATTAAACAGGTTCGTTTAATGTAAAAAAAAAATACTTGAGGCGACACCGGGATTCCAACCTACATCAGTTGCGACCAAGCGCAACGCCTCAGCAACCTCAGCTAAAGTGACTACTGATGAAATAATTATGTTTTTAAACAGATTAATTTTCAAATACGGAAAAACGTACGCAAAAAAATGTTTCAAGTTTTACAGCTTTCCTTTTTAGTTTCATCTTGAACTTGTTTTATTATGATGTTTATGCCGTTATTAGGAATCAATAAATTCATTAACAAACACTGTTACAATTCTAATTGTTACAAAAAATACAAACAAACTCTCGAGCTGTATTTTAGAAAGAAGGCAATCAAATGAGTAACAAAATAAATATATATAGGTGATTCAACCAAATAGTTTGTCGACAGTCTAATATATTTCGGCTCAACACAGAGGTATTGTTAATTCAATAGTTTATTTAATAAGAGGAACAAATTTAATTTATGGTTTTTCAAGTTTTGTGTACTGAAAAAAATTTCTTGTTGGGGCAACTAAATATATTTTTGGCCCTATACAAAAAAATATTTTGTTGGCTTTTCTCTCAGTGTGTCTACGGAGGCAAATCCCACACCACATAGAACACAAAATGATGGCATGCATTGACATTTATCTAAAAAAGCAGACATGCGTGGTCAATACGAAGTGGTGTTTGCACTCGGCAGATAACGCCGAGCTCCACGATGCAAAAAATTACGAAACAGAAGCTCACAACTTAACATAATAAAACTACCACATGTTTATACTTCCAAGTCACTCGCTGAAGGACACAGCTTTGGTGAACAGGGACAGCGAAAGAAGTGTCATCCTGGGATTCTTCGCCTCATCATTGGAAGCACGTTTATTCAGAAACGGCATTAGGAGCCTTGCAAATCGTTGGCAGAAATCTATCACTGCAAATGAGGACTATTATGAACGATGCAGGCAAAGTTCCTCCATTATAAAATTCAGCCGTTGTGAAAGGTACGAAAACTGCCATTCAGTTCAGAGCCTGACATAAAAAACTGCACTTTTTCCCGTAAAAAAATTTGCTACCGCCAGCACAGAACCAATGTAAGAAATTTTCTATAGTAAAGTAATGTTTAACAAAAACACGTTCGAAATAATAACCATCGAGTAAAACTTGTAAAAGTAATTTATTCAAAGATCAACACAAGATCACACTTTCCCATCGACGGTTTTTAAGAAGCTGTAACGGAGATTTCCTGAACATATAACTCCACCCAAAGTAAAAAATAGTGGCCTTAATTCCTCATCGTGGTAGTTCATCTGCTTTAGTTGCAATATGCACATCGAAAATTTTTCTAAGGGACGTGTACATGGATATCCAATGTCTTGAACGCATGCAAGTTTCCACAAATAGGTCATTATCTTCCGTTCCTACCTGTCAAACTATTTTCAGTTACAATTCACAAAATAAAGGAAGCTCAACGAAATACAATGGCACATCCACAGAAAGCCAGTCACCTCTCAAACAGAGAGCTAGAATGGAGAGCAGACATATTGTGGGGCAGCAAGCGACGACGGGGCTTTGAGCGGTAACTCTGTAGAAAATTTAAATGCGACCGCGTGTACAATTTCTCGTATGTTCAGCTCTACAACATAACAAAACATACTAATACGATACATAAGAAATTAGGATTGACAGACAAATGCATTAGACTATGCTACATTCCACCAACAAAATCCTGAGTCATCGCTGAAAATCCCACTATCGCAAACCAGCTAAACGCTTTGCGCACAGAGTTGAAATAGCGTTCAATGCGCGTGCCAATGCCGCCCTTACAACTCCCTTGGCTTGAAAACGCAAAAACTGTTTCAGGTTAGTGGGCGTGCTACTTGCCGCGGGAGAAGTTTCCCGCTAATGAACGGAAAGCTATTATTTACAGAGTGCCGGGCCTCGACTGTGGGTTGCCTGCGCTTTCACGCACACAGGTGGCAGTCGGCTTGGTCCCGGATCAGCTCTCCGAGGGCGACGCCTCCTCGAAATGTCAAGAGCACTCGGGACGGGGACACGGCGCAGGGACCCGCCGCCACGGTGGAAAGCTAGGTCAGGGACGCGATACAGTTCTCCCGGATCTGATCCCGAAACGCGCTCCGCGATGGAAATGTGAAAGCCCGCAGTGCTGGGCCACCGCGGCGTGCTTTCTCTGCTGGAAATTCGAAGCGATCGCTGCACGCGCCATGTTTGAAAGCGGATGGCCCACTACTGGCGGCGCGCGAATGGCACTGCAGAAAATCATCTCCTCCCCACCCCCGCTTTCCCAAGCATCGGCAGCTTCAGCAACCAATAAAAAATTGGCGGACTTTAGTATGTGCATCCATACCATGGTCAAAAGGTCTCATTTCTGGCAGAGTTGAAACATCGCAAAATCATCCTGCCTAGGATCCTACGCCTTGGACGTCCAGATTGGCTTTCGTGCTAGAAAACCACGTTCACCCCAATTACGTAGGTTTTTTTTTTTCGTGCATCAGGCTATACAATGCCGAATACTTCAACAGTGTAGTTATTTACCTGCAGGTTTACTGTATCTAAGAGATTATGTTCGAATCCCGGTAAAGCATTTGGATGGGAGGGGGAAGAATAATCTTCCCAGATAACCAAAAGTATGTTATCAAGTACTCCTTTATAATATCTTCGGCATTACATGAGAGGAAGATATATTTAGTTGCTTACAATCTTATACATATTTTAGGATACATGTGAAACATACACTTTACAAGCACGCGAATTAAAAAGCGTGAATTACGTTTCTCTTGAATAAACACACAAAGCTTGCCGCTTTTATAAATAATTTTATTTGCGNGAAACATACACTTTACAAGCACGCGAATTAAAAAGCGTGAATTACATTTCTCTTGAATAAACACACAAAGCTTGCCGCTTTTATAAATAATTTTATTTGCTAGAAACGTTACCAATTTCTATGACCATTCAAGCAACAATACTGTTTTTTGAAACAGCACACTTAATGTCGGTAGACAAATCGGGGACAAGGGAGTGACACATTGAAAACTATCGTCCAGGCATTACCTGTGATTCGAACAAAAGTATCTGTCTTTTAACCAACCTTGGTCGCCATCATTACTGACAGCGCCATTTAATATTTCATGTTTATCTACAAGAAAACCCAGACGAATTACGGAATATTCATTTTTAAGGACCTCCTGTATGGTTAATATATATTTCCCTGAAAATATTGCTCAGATGACGTTATGCTACAAAAATCAAACCAACTAGCAAGACTATCATACTTTCCTACAATGTAAAAATTAGCAAAAAAATAAATGTCAAAATGTTTGCATTTGAGAGGTAGGAGTTTATTATGTACCGACGTAACCCCCTCCATCTCTACCGGTTCCTGTGTCACTGCTCATAGGTATTATAAGTTCATAACAAAAAAATTTAAGTTCGTGCCTTAGGATAGTAACTACCAAAATATTCTTCTTCACCGTTTAGGCTAATGCCTGTTCCGGTCTCAAATATACGCTACCCATTTATTTTTATTTCCGGTCGGTTTTCGTCCTATTTGGTTATACTTTAACGCTCGATATCCTTTCTTCTGGAGTACGTTGCATGTGGTTCCAACACGCCTGGTTATTTTCTCAGATTTGTTGTATGGCAACTCTTACTGGCAGTTTCTCCCTAATACTCTAATTTCGCAGACTGCCACATTCTGTAGGTTACTGCCAGGAATCGAACAAATTACAAACACACGAAAAGCAGTCTGAATTTTTAGTAATAGAAAAATTCCTCCAAAATGTTAAATTCGCACCATAATTCCGAAAGTGACTCGGATAGTTGAGAGGGGGGAGAGAGAGGAGGGGAGAAAACGGGCGTAGAGAGAGAGGAGGGTGAAAGAGCGAGGAAGAGGCGTGAACTTGTCGTGACATTTGACTCCTTGCAAGCGCCGATATGAGTCGCGGCGATATTGCAGACGTCAACCGACGACGTCACAGGACCGCACTGTCGAAGTAGCCAAACAGCAGGGCTGTGCGATATCCACTTTTCAATATCGTTTGGAAACATGTTGGCTTTATCGGTATCGGTGCGATTAATCGCTCCCAGAGAGTATTGAAAACCGATGATACTCGTATATCGCAAATATCGCCAACGNATATAGGTCATACTGATATCGCCAACATTGCATATTACTAATATCGCGATATGAAATATACTGCTTTACACTGTTGGAGTATATCACAGTTGCGATATTTCAGAAATAATGTTTCGTGATCGATATATCGCCATATCGCACAGCCCCACCAAGCTGGCAACACTTACTATCGACATAGCATATTCAAGCAAGATGTACCATGAGCAGGATGGTTCTAGGAACGCTGTGGTTGTCCAAACTTAAACGTTCACTTCGTCGCACTATTACGTATACAAAGTCTCACCCAGTAACATTTTAGTTGCCTACATGCTCTCAGTTCGTTCCATGCCAAAGGCACACGTTTACAATGCTATAACAATAGATACTATTGGTTTTTGATGTGTGTACTTTTTCGGATCACAGCCTTTGCATACTTTATCTAGATGTGCTCACGCTTTCATCAGAGAATATACAAATCATAATATTCTAAACAGGAAATCATGATATGCATAGGAAGGCGGGATTATTTATAGAAGTACCTACTACTTTAATGTATAACGTGCACACGAGGGTTGAAGGAAACCTATTTACTTATTCCCAACACAAAAGTCACGGGCTAAGAATATATAACATTTAAAAAATATGTTTTATTTACATCGCATTTCTGGTGGCAATGTAAGACAAGAGCACATTTACTTACACTAAACCACATAACTAAAGTCGGCACATAAAATAATTATAAACAACTAGAGTACAAAATGCAATAAGGGGAGGAGAGGAAATATATTTAAAAAACCATCTCTAACAGGAGAGTACAAAAGCGCCAGACACACGCGTGCGCTTGTGAAGAGGATTTCTTAAGTTACTAGCACTAAATAATCTCGCATGAGATTGTTGAAACAGGTGACAGTGGACAAATTTTTCAAAGGTAACGACAGACTACTTGTTATAAGACGCTGTTCCAGGCCATTCCAAAGATGGCAGTAATTTGCGGTCAATGAGTTAGAGCAGGAACAAGTCTTGTATGGAGGAATATCAAATAACCAAATATTGTAAAGGGAATGTGTGGTGGGATTAAGAACATATAGGTAACCAAGTTCGGCGGCAGGTGGATGAGACACGGGATATAAAACGCATAAATTTCAGCTGCTGCCGTCTAGAAATACAGCAGAAGGAAACTTAGGCTACAAAAATATATAATGACATGACCTACATACCAAGTTTGGAGCAGATCGGGTAACAGGTTTCATAGACGTTGACATTTACACCTCACAACTCTCGGAGGCAACAATTTTGAAATACAGCGTGAGAGGGAAATCTAAAGTATTAAGGAGACTCCCTATAGTAAACTGTCTGTAAAGTCGATGTTTGCGCATATATGCGTATCTCAGTAAGTAAATTTTCTAGAAATAAGACTTTTTTCCAGGAAAGTTAAATAAAAAATATATACTATCTACAGCCGCCACGTTTTACTTTTATGAAGAGAGAGAGAGAGAGAGAGAGAGAGTGGTGAGTAAAAGGAATTGGGCGACTCTTAGCATCGAGGTTTTAAGGGTCGATGAGGGTGAATCGAGGTGAGTATGAAGCAGCGCCGGAATGCAAGGAAACGGGAGATCCCCGAGAAAACACGCCGTCCAGCAGCATCGTCCGGNTTTCCAGGAAAGTTAAATAAAAAATATATACTATCTACAGCCGCCACGTTTTACTTTTATGAAGAGAGAGAGAGAGTGGTGAGTAAAAGGAATTGGGCGACTCTTAGCATCGAGGTTTTAAGGGTCGATGAGGGTGAATCGAGGGGAGTATGAAGCAGCGCCGGAATGCAAGGAAACGGGAGATCCCCGAGAAAACACGCCGTCCAGCAGCATCGTCCGGCACGATCACCACATGCAAAAATCCCGGGGCGACCCCGCCGGGAATCGAACCCGGTTCGCCTTGGTGGGATACGAGTAGTCAGACAACACCACCGCGGTCCCTTTTACTTTTATCCTATTGAATATATTCAAGCAGGCAAAGAATAATGAAAATGGTAAAAAAAAATTGGTATTTTTAGGGCTTTCCTACTCCATTTCTTAAGGAAAAGCAGGCAAGTACAAAGTGCATCAAGTGCAGTTTAATCAACTGGCTTACACCGCGTGTTATATCATCCTACTGTTATAGCTTTAATATGCTTGGGAGCGCCCACAGCAATACTTCCTTGTGGCCAGACGTGACCTTGAGGCGTTTTGAAATAGTTTACTATGGATTCCTTTAAGATATGATACTCTCTGTCAGCAGCACAGTACTTGCATACTTGGTTTGGTNGAAATAGTTTACTATGGATTCCTTTAAGATATGATACTCTCTGTCAGCAGCGCAGTACTTGCATACTTGGTTTGGTTTCAACCGACCTAACTAATGACGTTTTTCCGCAATATCAAGAGCGACGGCCTACGCCTGACGAATTAGCATCCGCACGATGTAAATGGGATTCAAACCCACAACTTTCTGTTGGACACGACTACTTCCGGGCTGTAAATCACTTCAGCAGCGTGTCCAAAATTTTCCAAGGAACAACCTGTACATCCCTACTCGGATAAATTTAATAGGTAAAAAAACAAGGCCAGAACAGTTAAAAAAGAGGCTGGCTTTTGTACATTTTTAATAACCAGGTTACTAATTACTTTAACGTACTATACATCTCAACTTTTGAAAGTGTAAACAAAGTGTATGAAATAATTTGTTTTGTGTTTGTATTTCGTCTCTTCGGACTACTTACAGCCGTATATTTTTGCCTATCAAATTTTGTAGTGATAATTTTCTGTTTTGTCAACCTAAAAAGAAAATATGGAGAAAACAGCTTGGATTTTACAGAAGTTTAATTGTAAAATATTATGCATTATATAACACATGCGACTTTACCTGATGAGCAAGATGCTAATGAGGCATAGTGTAACACTGCATCAGTATAAAGTATAAACCCTGAGTATGAATGAAAAACTATCCGCAATGCAGCCAGTCGGGATGGAATAAAAAAAACCTCCTGAGGAGTTAGACATGCTATCGTATGAGTAAATACACCGGGTTTTCCCCAAGGAAGAGGTGAAGTAAAAAGCACTAAACAAATATCATTCCTGATAAATGCAACAGTTACTGTTCACATCTGTGAATTATACTCACGTACAAAAAAGTTGAGCACCTTGAAGGAGTGGTGGAAATAGAACTGCACGTGCTGAAAAGTGACTTCACTGCAATGATTACAATATCATATCGTACAACCGACAGCGTTAGCAGTACGGTTATACTGTTGGTCTCATAAAACAGTAGTAGGCCGTAGTAGCGTTGGGCTCAATCGAATGAAACATTTCGAGATATCCGATTACTCTTTACAATGATTTTTACTTTCCCTCGAAAAAATCTCTCGCTCCGGTAGAGCCGTAGCGGGCGGCCCGCAAGGACGAAAGCAAAAGTTTATTGATATGCTTTATTAAAGACAGCAGTTTTAAAGTTTAAGTGTTAAGTCCTTGTTACGAAGAATGAAACATATGTAATACACTTGGAAGTTTGTTTACTTAGATACGAATTGTGAATCTTAACGAGAATCTCCAGCAAAGTTATCAAACTTTTCGACGCAACATAAATTTACAGTATTACTTAAAGTGATTGTGAAAGATTTGGGCGGTGCTTACAACCAATGAGGATAACTAGGGTTGAATATATATAAGTATAATGCATAAGTGCGGGAAACTAGGAACACTACAAGTAAACCCAACGACCGACGGTAAAGTTAAATTTCTCACATCCGAATTTTCAGGTCAGTCCCGCCGGGGATCGAACTCAGTTCGCCATGATATGAGGCGAGCGTACATATAAAACAGTTTTTCTGTGACAACTTAAATAAATAAAAAAAATTGTTTTGTTTATAAATTTAATGAAAGCCACTTTCCTGGGCCAACATGGTCCTGTAGTAGATGTTTTTATTTTGTAGACGGATTTTGTCAAGATGTAAGAATTATAAATATAAAAATATCGGTATGCAATTTTAACAATACAAAAATGAACTGTCTATTGCACAGAAAAATATGGAATTTTAATGTTGATCATGTGTTCAAATGTTTCTTATTTTTTTTATGTATTCTTTGAAGAATTGGTTGGAGAAAAATTGTAAAAGCTATTTATAATTGTACCAACGAATTGTGATAGAAATATTAATTGAAGAACGAAAGAATTGAAGCGAAAGAAAAGTCTTGCGAGAAAAAATATTGACCGAGAAAATCGATGAATGAAAGAACTTTACCGAAATGACTATCGAGAAGGGCGAACGAAATGTGAGAGGAACGTAATATAAGAAAATTGGTGTTAACTTTAGTTCTCAGGCGGTATTTTCTGNTCGAGAAGGGCGAACGAAATGTGAGAGGAACGTAATATAAGAAAATTGGTGTTAACTTTAGTTCTCAGGCGGTATTTTCTGTAACTTTAACAATGGAAAATTTAAATACAAAGCAAACCTTGTTACACTTCCCAGAAAAACAGCATTGTAATGCAGGTTTCTACAAAATTTGTAAAACTAAAATGAGTAAATCTAGTTTACTTGTATTATTTTGAAGCTAAAACACATTAATTCGTTTCTATACCTTTCAATAAAGTTTATTGCATTAAAAATTAATATTTAATCATCCGAATGACTTGGTTTAGTTTTCAAAGTAGATTTGGTTTTCGGAAGTGCTAGCAGAGTATACAGACATGTGTTAAATAATTTTCCCTTCAGCAAATATGCCTTATTTTATGAGGCTGATTTCCAGGAAGAGAAATAATTTTAACTTACGTTTATGCTTTAACAATGTATTTCCACGATTTTCGTGGAAAAAAATACGTTCGAATGAATCATTCGATAACTTTACTGAGCTATCGAAATTTCATTCGATTGTCAAAACACCTTGATTGTTCCCATCACTAGGCTGTAGTACCCCCTCGGGTCTGGAAACATGCGCCGATTCTGTACGGAAGGGAGTGGTGCAGCCATTGTAGCGTAGCCTCTCCTGAGGCAAGTTGGTCCACAGTAGTTGTAACTAGCTCTCGAAATCCTGCACATCGGAATCTGGTTGAAACTGACGTCCGATCTGATCCCACGTGCTCAATCGGGGACATAGCAGGGGACCTTGCTGACCATCAGAGTATCTCAGCATGACGCAGCCTTCCATACACGCATGTGCCGTGTGTAGATGAGTGTTTCATTGCTGAAAGACTGTACCAGTGTGGTGCCTCATGAAGGATAACGCACGAGGCCGAAGGATGTCACTGACGTACCGCTGTGCCGTCAGTATCCCCGAATCAATGCCTGAAGCCAAGAAGTGACNTGAGGCCGAAGGATGTCACTGACGTACCGCTGTGCCGTCAGTATCCCCGAATCAATGCCTGAAGCCAAGAAGTGACCTGAACTCATACTCTACTAGTCCCCACACTACGATGACAGAGATAATGCATGTGTCTCTCCACAACATTGGCATGATTTGCCGTCTGCCTTTTGCGTCACCATACTCGCACACGACCGACATACACGACAATGCAGAACAAAAGATTTATCACTGTAAATGATACAATGTCACTCGTCATTAATCCATGATTTCTGGTTATAACTCCAGACGCCGCCATCTCAGCTCTGGTGTTAACGACTGCCTATATGTAGGATGGTGAATTAGAACACCTTAGAAAGCAGATAAGAAAGATGAGAAGAAATAATAAAAGGCAACGAGACGAAGAAAAGCAGAGGAATAAAATGTAAAAAGCCAGTATTATACGAATACAATCAAAGAAAATAATTACTGGAGAAAGTTTATAACAAAAGAAAAACAAAGATCCATGGGGAACTTGTAAATAAGATTCTAAGTCAACCATGCCATGAAGATCACTGGCAGAACTATCACCGATATGCAAGAAAATTCAGAAGAACTAGTAAAGGCTACTCTGCCAGAGGACATCATGGAGTATGACGATTAACTACATCAGGAGAAAAGGAACGCCACGAAAATACTGCCAGCCACTGAAGTGACATAAGTTTACACTGGAAGAACTCCACCAGTAAACAAAGATACGAGACTGAGGAGAGCTCCAGGACGCGATAATATTACAACAGAAGTTATTAAAAGAGTTTACCCTAGAATACGAATTTGTTGAACCCAACCAACGATGGATTGCAATGAGGATGAATCCCAAGAATATTGATGGGGGGGGGGAGGAGGAGGAGAGGCATAACAAGAGTATTCTATAAATGTGGAGAAAAAGATCGAAGTCCCAAATCGTATCGACCATTAACATTATTGCCAGTGATGGACAAATTTTGAGACATTGGTCAGCAAATGGATGTTACAAATGGACTGCAACCGCGACAATATGACTTCAGGAAAGGTAATTGTACAGAGAGTATTCCTCGAAGTGATGAAGGTAAAACTATTACCCTTAAAATTTTCCTGGGCATTAGAGGATCGTTTGACCATGCATGGTGGCCACAATTATTATGGCAACAAAAAAAAGAAGGTACAAGAAACATGCATGGACTAATTGAGCTACTCTGAAGACACTATAGGTATATTTCAAGACAAAACAATATAATTTAAGCAAACTTTGGCGAGAGGATGCCCACAAGATATCCTATGGAATGTCATCTTGGACAGTTTACTGATAAAACTGAGTGAAGAGTGGGGAAATACAGTGAAGCCTAACCCTGCAATAGACAAGACATGCTTACGAAGGGTAACCCCAAGAGAGCGTCGGTAATACGATTCCAAGGCATCAGACCCGTCAAGCTAAAAGACAAGGTAACATACCTTGGTGTGGTTGTGGGTAGTAAATTACGATTTCATGACCTTATCAGATACTCAACTACTCACGCTGTGTCCATCTACAGCAATACGAAATTTGTGTGTACAGTCACCTGGGGACTTGGTTTCAAAATTATGACACTATATAAAGAGGTCTTGGCAGTAATTGCCATGTATGGAGCAGCAGTGTGGTACCGAACAGCATCACCGGTACAGATGAAAAAGTTTATTCCAAAGACACAAAGAACAGCTATGCTGGCTGCTAGGAAAACATATAGAACCACATCCATAGAAGCTAGCTGAGGCAATACCCNACACAAAGAACAGCTATGCTGGCTACTAGGAAAACATATAGAACCACATCCATAGAAGCTAGCTGAGGCAATACCCCCGTACCTCTAATGAGAGAAAAGGGTGAGAAAATGCAGATCGCCAAAGATAGGGAAAAAATCACTACACTACGAAAGTAATAATTTTGTAACTGTAATTAATGCTTGTACATAAAATCAATTACCAACAATATTTTTTAAACATTAGTAACAATATTTTATTACACACCACCACAGAAATTGTTATAATTGTCCTCTACCCAAATTTTTTTTTTGCAAAATGTGATTTTTTAACTATCCAGAATGGAAATACGCTTAAGTTTTAATTTAAAATAGACGATTTTTTTAAAACATTTAAATAAGTATATTCTATTTTAATATTTTTGTGTTACAAAATGTTTGTGTGTTTACGACTTATTAATGAGTACTGCACGTGAAAGGGAGTCACAATCCGCAATCGNTGTGTTACAAAATGTTTGTGTGTTTACGACTTATTAATGAGTACTGCACGTGAAAGGGAGTCACAATCCGCAATCGTAGACACAAATTCTGATTACTTTCAAGTATCATCAATTTACTTCCAAAACATTTTTTAAACCTTCAAATGTCTGTGTTTTCTATCACAGTGTTTCACATATCATTACACAGTAATACGAGTGTAAACGTTCATAGCAAAAAAATGCTAAAAGCCAATGCTGTTCAGAAAACACGCAGGCAACATCGGTACAAGTTCTATTGAATTTATTATTGATATACCACTTAGCATTTGTGAGCATTTTAATAGACACACAGTGTAGTCAGTCAAATGTCATATGGCATCGTTAAGAGAATGTGTTGCGTTGTCCACAGTCCCATTCTAATTTGTAGCAATGATCTATGAAACCCGGGTCACACAATACGTCTCTCGTAGTCTCAAATTCGTCCACCGGTTATATATCCGGAAAGATTGTAGGAAGCATGCCCCTGTGAGCGTACCCCCCCCNCTTGAAAAATCCTGTAGGCTCTTCTCGGCTAGCAATCTCTGCCTGAACTCGACATTGTTTAATGGAATTCCGAATGTATCTTAAATTATAATGGGGAGTATATGCTGTGACGCAGTCAGCATATTTGTGGGGTAGAAAATTATGGAAATCCTAGCAATGGGTAGTTCTAGAAAAAACGCACGTAAAATTCTCCGGGAAATTTTCTTTATTCAGGTTTCTTCGTGATATTTTCTTCCACGCCACGAGAAAACCACACAGTAATTCACCAGACCCATTTAAGTTTTTGTACCATTTCTCGCTCGTGACTTTCCAGGGAGACTACGAGATTCCTATATAATTCAATTAAAATAAACGTGTATAGCATGTATTTATGAATTGCAAACTAAAAACTCAATGTAATGCGGCGTGGTACAACAGTGCCGTGAAATGTATCAATAATTGTCAACCGCACTTCTTCCATACATTCACACACACTAGGAAGGACACTGCTGACATTTTCTTCAGGGAGAAACCATCTTTGAACCAACATTCATCGAAATAACTAAATACACTCATCTTTTCTTTTTATACGACTGGCGCCACCCCATAAAGAAACGACAGCCTATCTGGAGCTACAATACGCGTTTTATGCTCAGGAGCAAGGGTGTAGGTCTAATTACGGCACATGCACGTACCCTCACAGGTATCTCACTGCATCTTGTGCAAAGCATTGAGTGTGCGTGCAGTCTTTCAGGCGTGCATCTTGCAACGACGGCCTTAAGGCGGCATGGTTTTGTTGTTGGAAAGTCTGCAGCCAAGTTCATTACAGTCACACATACAAGTTACGAAGATATTTAATAGGTACACTTAAACTACAGAAGTTTAAAAATGACGTTTATGACTTCCGAGACGCCTTAGTGTCTTCTCTAAGCACCTTATGCGCCACGGCCGAAAAATTTCCGCATCTCGGTGAAAATAATTACATGCAGCCTGAAAAGAGGACATTATGGTGTTCCGTAGTTTTCGTCTGCTGGCTTGTGAAGATCTACATCCTTGCCGGAAACCGACCATCGACGCTGACAAATGGGCCTGCGATCTAGCAGTGACCACAGCTCGGAAGCCTGCCGTCTTCGTGCACGTCAAAATACANCGCCTTAGCGTCTTCTCTAAGCACCTTATGCGCCACGGCCGAAAAATTTCCGCATCTCGGTGAAAATAATTACATGCAGCCTGAAAAGAGGACATTATGGTGTTCCGTAGTTTTCGTCTGCTGGCTTGTGAAGATCTACATCCTTGCCGGAAACCGACCATCGACGCTGACAAATGGGCCTGCGATCTAGCAGTGACCACAGCTCGGAAGCCTGCCGTCTTCGTGCACGTCAAAATACATACTGCCAGGCGCAAAGAGTGTCGTCCCTAGCGCCGCCGGCAGGGTCATCACGTGATTCATGAGGTCACCGCGCCTTGATTCGTCGTCCTCCCCAAGCGTCGGCGGAGTAGCGAGACGTACGAGAACGAAGACTAAGCGTCAATTTAAATTAAGAGTTTAGATTGGTTATGATGTCATAAGCCAACTGCATATGAAATTCGCAATGTTGCGATATTTCTTCCCCGGTTGAGAGGGGTGTAAACTTCTGATGTATAAAATGGCCAGGCTGGGGCCGTCTCGACGTATTTGACTCCCGTTTTCGTCATCGTACATTTAAGATAAGTATTGTATTAAGGGCTCTTCTCGTCAATGTTAATATGGGCATTTTGTGTTAGGGTTTCATTATGGAAAATTTTATAGGCATGATTGCCTGTTTTATAGCATTTTCTTGTAAAGTCTTGAAGTTTTTAATGTGCCATACATTTCGAGAAACTATGTGGTTTTGGATAGTGCATAATCGCCATAAGGTTTGGTTATGCTCGTGTGAGCAACTTTTATATATTTCTTTGTAATATCACGTTTGGGGCACATATTTTTGTAACTATTTATACGGCTATTTTGGTATAATTTTAGGCCCATTTGTATTAAACAAAAGGTTATTTTTTTAACGAAATTGTACCTGAAATACCACTATACTCTCAAAGCTGTATCTCTGCAATTTCGTACAATCTAAAATGCAATTAATGAACTTTTCTTGTTTCACTGGGTGTGTGAAAGGATTCCTGTGGCAAAGTATACCAGGTGTTCCCCTATGCCTTTAACTTATTCTGAGTTTGGATGGATGAGGCTTTTGAGATGTTTGAATCAATATTTTCTTATAAGGTTGCCAACTGCCGAGTTGTTGGTGGTTGTTGTTGGAATTGGGACGGTCGGGGTGTTGGCACTTGCACACACGAGGCGCCGGTGAGACTTGCGCACACACACGAGGCACTGGTAACTTGCACGCATGAGGTGCCTGTGACGATCCCCTGGGGTCTCACTGCGATGAAGGTCTGAAACTTAGTCTCTTGGGACGTAGCAAGATTGAATGTGGCGTCACAGCGATTTCTGGCTCACTTTTAATAATCTTTACCAATAAAATAAATAAATAAATTACGAAAAATGGTTGCTACTCATAAATTAAATTAAACACCATATTTCATTAGGATCCTAATCAATCCCGGGCATGTTCTGAGATAGTCCCACATACCAGTGCATCATGCTTATCGTAACTATTTTATCATACGTATGTAACTCAAGAAAACGTTTTATTGATGAAATTACAATACTTACGTCTCAAACTGGACAATGTAGAACACACACGCACGACAACTGAAAGGTAACTAATGACCACGAAGCTCTATTCTTCATAGGAACTGAATTCTTGTAATGTCAGAACACATTAAAAATTACATCCTCCAAACTGCTTAATACTTCTGAGACACATATCTGCTTACGAATAGCATTTACGAAAGTTTTCACGCCTGAAGACTAAATATAGTTTCTATTTCGGTCTCCAATGTGTGAAAATGAAAATCCTCATGTGGTTCCTCCTGTGGCAGGGTCACAATGGATGAGATAAGTCTGACGCTAATAGAAACTGGCCGCCCTACCCGAGGGTCGTTCTGGCCAGCCCAACGAATGGACGAGGCGAGGTGAGAAGAGATGGCGTGACAAAGCAGCGGAATGAAGACGGGGACGAAATGGGAGAGCTCCGACAAAACTCCCACACCACACAGTGTCTGCCACACTCTCCAAATGGGACCCCCCCTCCACCACGGTTCGAAAATTTCCCGCCCACCGAGGCCAGGGATCGAACCGGGGACCCTAGAAGTGGGAGGCCAGTAACCAACTGCGGGTCCTTTCCAACTTTTTTAAAAATAAAATATGATTAAGACGAGTGATTTCATAACTATTTTTAGGTAGACACACTCCGGTACAGGTGTACTCTATTCGCAGTATGTAATTTCACACTTTTTGGATCAAACCTTTGAAAAATCACCCCATGTATGACAAGTGGTTGTTTCCTAAATATGGCATGTATCATAAGCGTTATATACTTCTGTTAACATAAACGTATTCTAGTTTTTTGTTGGTATTTTGCTAATATAAATTACTGTATTTAATTTATGATTAATGTGACTAAAAACAGGGGAGAAAATTTGTGTGTTGGTAATGCCTAGTAAGAAGATTTTCTAGACTTCGTTAAGCTTTGTTTGCACTAGGCGAAGGAATAGCCTGAAAGCAGAACTTAAGTCCAGTCACGGTTACTTACAACTTCTTTGAAACCCTGCTATAGTAGAGGGACGTGCGCCATACCTCGATTTTTACCTCTGAAAGGACAGTCACCGCTGTTAAGTTACACAGAGGCGATCTGCCAACGGAAAGATTGCGCGCTAGTTAAGTGCCTTGCGCGTAGAGGCGATGAGGCACTCGATGCGTGTGCCTGTGTCACCCTTATAGCTTCCGCGCTTCTAGGCTTCGAAAACGCAAAATACGCCATTTAAGACGGCGCCTTCCAAACAGCAAAAACCACAAGCAATGAGGTCATAAATAAATTTGCTGTATGAAAATAACGTTGCGTTTGCGAATTTTCATATCTAAGTCTCAGAGCACATTNGAGGTCATAAATAAATTTGCTGTATGAAAATAACGTTGCGTTTGCGAATTTTCATATCTAAGTCTCAGAGCACATTAAAAAAAATTAAATTTCATACTTTTTTCTGCTGGAGGTTAAAATGTATTGTTACATGTGTGTGTTAATATTTGTTTTGAACTAAATAGTTCTGGCTAAAAAAAGTTATTTGAGATCCTACTCATGCCAGATAACAAAAGAACACTACTAAAAGAAAGTCACGACATAATAGTGGCTTCAGTTCTCCTCGACAGGTGTAGATTTTTTTTTTTTTAAATGACCATGGTTAACTTGTCAGATGAATTTACGATACTAGTCTTTCACATGTAATTACCAAAACGATAACATCAGTTCCTCCGCTAACAGGATGTAAAAGATGAATTAGGCTTCNGGTCTTTCACATGTAATTACCAAAACGATAACATCAGTTCCTCCGCTAACAGGATGTAAAAGATGAATTAGGCTTCCAATTTGAAGTGCACAGACCCGCATCGCATCATTATTGGCGAGATCGTGCATTCGCAACGTGGAACTAGCATTGCAAGGTCGCCACGTACAATAATTACGCTTGTAAAAAAATCTTTGGACGAAGAAAACGTCTAATCACTTCTTGTTACACACGAAGACCATCGTGAGGCTTTGATGTTTGTCGAAGTAAAAGCAGCAATTTGCTGGGATAACCTACTGCGACAAGGCGGCTAATGACAACCATCGTTGAACGCTACCGAGAGAAGAACTACGTACAAACGATTGCGAATTACTTGTAATGTACTCGTACAAAACGTTATCGTGCAAATGCTGCCAGTCGTAGAGAGAACGACAATCGTAAATGGAGGGGGAGATGAGACAAGGAACAAATGAAGAGAGAAGAAGGGGAGGGAAAGATAAANCATTTTTGAAAATAATTATTAATAAATAAATTTTATTTTAGCCTTAGACGTTAACTTGAGTGCGGTAGAATACACAGACTGTGTTTATTACTTACATGGAAATATTTATTTTAAAAGGTGGTAAAGGATTAAAAATGACAAAGGAAAAAGTAATTAGGGCCTTAAAAGTGCTCACTTTACCGTGAACAGCCTATAATGTAAAATATCATTGTGATATGTGTATGGTCTGAATACATCTGGCAGAAACGATACTTCTCCTTGCTAGTAAGTAATGACACGCTAGTATGACAAAATAAGTCAGTTACTTTACCATGCATGCTTGAGAAATTAATCGAATAAGGGCATGTACTTGCTAACCCTCCTTCCCATTTATCCTCTCACGCCTGAAGACAGGCGTGACAAACATTTAGTCATGGCCACGTCGAGCGGGGCTCATGGTATGTAAACAAAATTCTTTCATGAAGATAAGCCAATAAAATAGGGAAAACAACCTCTTTCCAACACTTGTTTGATATAATATGTAAATGAAATTATGGTAAGCACACCGGGGAAGCATTCAATGGTACAAAATAATATTTACTTTTCGCGTGGAAAACCTTCCCTGCGAGCGGTAAAGGCAGCTAGACTCCTTCATTTGGGGTTACATAAAGTGTGTAGGTAATTCCCGGGCAGTCCGTACATTACGCAGGAAAAACATAAACAGTGTTTCGAAGACAGATGGCTACATTAGTGAACAAGCTTCGAACAATTCGCTGAAATGTCAGTGTGAGCTACTTCCCACTGCTGCAATATGCTTTGGAAGTGAGACGACGCGTTCCTTACGTTAGGTGGGTGTGCGGCCCATCAAGGGAGTCTACATTTTAACTGTGAACAACAATTTTTGCCAGGCGGCGCACCCGAAACGCTTGAACTGTGGGCTGACAGCCCAACCATGCAAGTCACATATGTCAACTTTTCCGAAACTCATGTGTTAGGCCGTTATTTATAATTATCCGGGGAAATATATAATTTATTCCCATTGATTACACTAGGGAAAATTAAAGAAGTAAATTCACACCAACTTCTGAGAACTGACCGAGTCTTTAGCCACGCCTTGACAAAGCCTAATGTTTAATCGCAAAATTAAAGGCATACGACAAAAAAAATTTAGTTGCGGTATAGACAATTACTAAAACCATCTAACTTCTGTATGGTACTTACGCCTACTTTTGAGCAAGCGTTTGTGTTGGAACACTACACATGCAATTTTCTTAGACTTTTCTTACGAACATTTCTTTTCTTTTTGCCGCTATGCAAATCGGCGACCGACTTACACGTACAGCTATGGACGTAAGCGCTTATACATTTTAGCT